>CM040403.1:127548028-127585528 GCA_022702515.1 Ilyophis sp. 1 JC-2022
CAGCGCCTATGCGCCCCAGGGAATAAACCAATGGCAGGGATTCAATCACCATTTGACCTTCAACTATGACTAAGTTTTAAAAGCAAGGCCGCCCCCCCCCCCCCCCTTCAGAAATACAGTTTGGTGAGTTTATTGCAATTGTTTTTGCCCATGACTCAAACTTAAGGACAAATGTTGATTGACAAGGATTCCTAGGGTGAATAGCATGTAATGTAACTGTGCTCACAAACAGTTACAATTCATAATCAATACATAATATATCTAGGACTAGCAAAAAATTACACAAATCAAATTTGATAAAAGCAACCAGGGACAATTAATAGCCACCTCTTCTTGGGTGAATTGGATATGCATTTGTCCTGTTGTTCGTTTGGCGAAACGGCAGCGGCTTGATTAGAACAGGGCTCCATGCTGGAAGTGATTTTGAAGTGCCAGAAGGTGACTTTGTGGTTGTTCTTGACTGAACAGGAAAACCAGCACTGTCCGTTGGTCTGATGTCACTGCATAATTATAGCCACAGTTGGTGAGGCTCTGTGGTGACTGTTGCCGTGGAGCATCCTAGCAACATGCCAGCGTAAGCCACAAGCTTTGCTCCCGCACAATTGATCTTTAAGAATACCTCACGCGTGAAGAACACAACAGAGCTCTCTCATTTCCCATTGATTTTACTCTCCTATGTCTAGTTCAGATCAAATAGTAATCAGCCGAAGAAAGAGTGTGGTCTACAGACTTTTAGAAGATCTTCTAACAGGTGCCATGGTCTCCAAGATTCAAATCTTGAGTTCAGGCAAGCTGGATCTGCCCAAACGACTCTTTACCGGTCGTTATGGAAACTAATTGGTTAAACCTTTTGCTTCGATGTGGGCTGTGTCATTTTTGCTCATCAACATAAAAAAGTTTATCTTTTTTTGTTCCTGAAAACTCGCCAGTCCATTCTTGGCTGCTCTGGTTTGCTGTTGATCTGAACGTGGCTTTAACTCTAGGGCAGTTTCTGGAGTAGAAGGGACAGTGGGGTTGTGCTGTCGTTACTGGCAAAGTAAAGGGCTTTTTGTGTGTGTGTGTGTGTGTGTGTGTGTGTGTGTGTGGGGGGGGGGGTGGTGGCACAAGTTAATGGGCTTTTTGCGTGGGGGGGAGACAGGTTTGATTACCTGGCCATTGTTTTGCCCTTGAGCGAGGATAAAGATAAGCATGCCTCCTGACTTAGAATGCTCATTTCAGCCATTTCATATGCTGCAAGTAAATCTCTCCTCTCTTTTCACCTGATCCATTTATTTCTAAACTCTGTCTTGTTTTTTTAGTTTCACTGCAGAAGAAAACACCAAGAAGATAATAATTTTGTCTGAGACAGTAATTACATTACAGTTATTTGGCAGACGCTTTTATCCAAAGCGACGTACAATAAGTACATATTTTAAGATCATTTTAAGATAAGTCTGAGACTGTGGACAGTGGCCTGCAATTTAAATGACAACCAAAAAATTTAATTAAGCAATAAAATATATATTTTTTTGTCTGAATGCTGTCTACTGCTGTTTTCTCCCCTGAATCACCGCAGCTAAAATTAATTTCAGAAGAAAAGAAGCTAAATCAGGTGTCCCATAAAGAAGTTTGACTGAACCATTCACAACCCGCCCCCCCCGCCAGTTTCTGTTTTTATCATGCTTGACGAATCAGGCCTCATTTTAAGCCTTGGCGCTGTGCCCGCATGTTATTACACTGATCGAGTGCTCGCTTTGACCGCCGGGATCCCCGGGGATCCGCTCCTGACTGGCTCTCTGCCACACCGCCAGCTTTCAGTCACGCTCCTCATGTTCCCGTTTTTTTCTCCTCTCGTGCCTGAACAGCACCGTTAGAGGAGTGCGGAAATGCTGACTGGACGCCCGTGAGGAGAGGACGCCGGAGACGCCCGTCACGCTGGAGCGCCACGATGCGTCCTCTTGCTGAATTCTGAGAATGGGGAGCCGTACAAGAAGGAGGGCCAGGAAGACACCTCCATAGATATAAAACCTTAGATTAGAATAGAATAGAATAGAATAACATTTATTTTTCTTTAGGGAACTTCGGTTGTAGTCCCAGCAACAACAAAAAAGACATAGACAGTGGGGCAGACCCACAACACACAAACAAACATATCAAACAAAGACATCCAACAGAATCATTACATCAATCAAGTGAATTAAAGTGGAATACAAATTAAAAATAGCCCCCGCTGTCCCGAGATGTCTAGTGTCATAAGCAGTCCAGCACACAAACTCCGCCTCCATGACTTTCCTCCATACACTCAGTGTTGCGGTCTCTGTCCACTGCCAAACGGAGCTCAGCCTTCCCAGTCGCTGCCTCACTCCTCCGCATTATCTTCTCCTTCCCTGGTGGCCTTCTGAAGATTGCCCGCATTCTCGGATCAGTCCCGACATCTTCAACTCCGGTGAAGAGTGATGGTAAATCTGCAGCGTGGCTGCAGATCCAATGGACATTCCCGAGCATAATGCGAATGCGTCTCCATGGTGACGACCGCAAACAAAATCATCCCGGCTAGACAATTCGTCAATATTATAAAAACGAGCAGCAGGAGTGCCCCGAAAAATCTCCATCCGCTTCCCCGTACCACAACAGACACAAAACGCATGAAAAAAACTAAAGACAAAAGACACAACAAAACACATTCAAATTAACAAACACGAACACAAGAGACAGCTGGACTACAGCGCCATGTAACGTCATAGTAGTAATACGTCATAGTTTAGTGGCACAATTTTTGAGAGCGTAGCCAGGTAAGATGGTGGCCAGTAACCATGGTTCTATATCTATGAGCCAATCTTCAGCTATCTGGCTTCTGAGACCCGATTATGACATCATAGTGGGTTAGAAAGAAAGACAGCACATGGCACTTTTGCTGGCTAGGAACAGTAGTCAGGTAAGATGGCTGCCAAATTGTTCCATTTCAGAATACCAAATTACTATTACATCACATGATATGTCACATCTATGGTTCTATATCTATGCACACCTCTTCCTCTGGCTTCAGGGGCCCACGACTGCATCCTCAAATGATCTTGTGTCATGGAATTTATTGTCGCTCTCTCGTTGGGTCTTGTGTCCCGACACTTTTGTTTCTGTGATGATCTCACTCCCGTCCTGTTGTTAAACCGTGTTTTCCATCCGTTTCACCCTGATTCTCTACTCGTCCCTCAGCCTATCCCTATTCCCTGTGTTTCATGCATTCTGCACACTTCTCTTTGTTAACCACATTCGCACGCAGGTGCTAATTGACATCAATTAAAGTGGGTATTTAGTCACCCGGTGCTCTCTGTCCTGTACCAGTTCGTTAACTTCGTGTGAAACCTCTGGTCGTATCGTCAAAGTCTGCGTTGCAAAACTAAGTTATAGTATCTAAAGTCTAGCTCTGTGTAGGCATTTACTCGCCCTGCTACCAGGTCGAATGTTTAAGTCAACTCGCCTCAGGAACGGAACTACCAGCTGTTCAGTGCCTGTCTTACTATGCTAACCTTGTCTGCTTCAATCTGCCTACCTGCAGTCATTGCTATCCCTGCCAGTGTCACGGCTACTGCCGAGGTGCTGTCTACGCCAACTACCCTGCTGTCGCTCCTGTGGCCTGCCCGGATTCCACTCCATTGTTCCTGCTACTAGACGGCTAACCCCGTAACCGAACTGTCTGTGTTATATGTTCTCCCTATGCTTCAGGAGTTTGGTCGAAGCATAATTTATTGGATGCCTAGCCCTCCCACTCCGTCTGTCTGTCTGCCTGTCAAAGTCCAGTTCCGGTTTGGAACCATTGCTGCCTGGGAATCGAGTCCAGTTCTGGCCTGGAACAATAACTACCTGTCTTCTTCCCTACTGCAGGAATTCTCCCTGGTCAAGCAATAAAGATCTGATAATTGAACTTCTTTTGTCTGAGTCGTGCGTTTGAGTCCAGTCCATATCCGGGGTCGTAACAGCATCATCGAGAACAAAGTGACATCAAATCTCAACCTGGGCTCGCCGCTAGGAAGAAGTGGGGTGGGATGACGGGGGGGGGGGGGCGGTGAAGAGGGGACAGACTTAAAAAGTCGGACACAACAGGTCTTGTGCAGCACATCTTGTGAAAAAGGCAAAAAACAACAAAAAAAGAAGCCCATCTCCCGCTTTGGCAAGGGAAAAAAAAAACACCAAAATGCATTCGCTCTGAAAGTGGCTGTGAGCCTGAGACCTGGCCTACGTCCTCTTAGCCAATCACACGGCTTTATTACCATTCAAACAACGTTAGCTGCTGGACACTGAGGGTGAGGCCAGGTGTGAACAAACTGTGAAAAAAGCCTCAGCAGCTGTTTGAACCCACAGCCAGCAGGATCACAGAAATATGAAAGAGCAAAACAAACAAGTGATTACAAGTTAATTAATGAATTAATTACATGTGACAAACTGTCTCCCAACTGTTCGCCGTTTAAACTCACGATTGATTAACCCTGTCAGCACGCATTACAGACGAGACTAAACCTCCCCCTCAAGAGCAACACCATTATTATTGTTATTATTGTGCCATCATCTCTCTATTAAGGTCTGCATGCAAATGGTTTTTATTACTGTATATTATATTGTTTTTTAGAGTATATGGGCAGCTCCTTTTGATCTGAAATGAATGTAAGATCAATAGCTGTTTCGCGTCAATCCTGTGGCGGCTGTCTAATCTGTCCGCGGCTCTGGGGGGGCGCAGCGGGTGGGCGGTGAGGGAAAAGTGCGAGCCAAGGTGTTTTTCTTTAAATCCCCTCGCAGTCAAACTCATCAGCCTTCCTCCGCCTCACGTCCCGGGCTCACGGAATTTTTTTGACGGGTCGTTGTCACGGCGATGCTATTTACAGGAGCCCGGTTAACAGGGAACCGCCACATGTGTGTATGTGTCTCTCTGTGTGTGTATGTGTGAGTGAGTGCGTGCGTGTGTGTGTGTGTGTGTGTGTGTGTGAGAACGAGGCTCCCACTGTAACGAAAGCCCTCTCTTGCAGTGTCAGAGGCCCCCTGAGCTACAGGGAGGCCTTCGCATAGCGCACGCTAGCGCATACAAGCGCTCTCGAGCCCGTTTCTATGCTATTTATTCCTTTGCCAATGTCATCGATCTGTTTACGCCTCGCAGGTGTAATGAGTTCACGCTGGAGGCTGCCTGTTCGTGCTGGAACCAAACGAGGTCAGGCTCACAACAAACTTTGCATTTAATCTGAGCAACAGGCACCGCAGAGCTCTCTGTGTTTTCCTCCAATCAGACGCTCGGGAGTTATAACATTAATGTAGCCAATGAATATGTTTTCCCCCTGCCTTACAAAAAATCAGCCTACGTGAGAGACTCACTGAGGTATTGTTATTATTATTATTTAATTTATTAAAGCCCTAAACAGGTGTCTATCCATCCATAAAAGCTTAGTTCTCGATTATTTATACTTGATACATTTTGTTTAATCATCACAAGCACAGTTCAACAATTATAAACCTGATTTAAAACCTGCCGTTTTTTAATTGAAGTGAAAATAACACCTGCATGTATATTTGTAAATAAATGTTAATGCACATTTTGGGTGAATATCAGTGTTTGTAAATACATGTTAATGCACATTTTGGGTGAATATCGGCATTTGTAAATACATGTTAATGCACATTTTGGGTGAATATCGGCATTTGTAAATACATGTTAATGCACATTTTGGGTGAATATCGGCATTTGTAAATACATGTTAATGCACATTTTGGGTGAATATCGGCATTTGTAAATACATGTTAATGCACATTTTGGGTGAATATCGGCATTTGTAAATACATGTTAATGCACATTTTGGGTGAATATCGGCATTTGTAAATACATGTTAATGCACATTTTGGGTGAATATCTGTGTTTGTAAATAAATGTTAATGCACATTTTGGGTGAATATCGGCATTTGTAAATACATGTTAATGCACATTTTGGGTGAATATCGATATTTGTAAATACATGTTAATGCACATTTTGGGTGAATATCGGCATTTGTAAATACATGTTAATGCACATTTTGGGTGAATATCGGCATTTGTAAATACATGTTAATGCACATTTTGGGTGAATATCGGCATTTGTAAATACATGTTAATGCACATTTTGGGTGAATATCTATGTTTGTAAATACATGTTAATGCACATTTTGGGTGAATATCGGCATTTGTAAATACATGTTAATGCACATTTTGGGTGAATATCGGCATTTGTAAATACATGTTAATGCACATTTTGGGTGAATATCTGTGTTTGTAAATAAATGTTAATGCACATTTTGGGTGAATATCGGCATTTGTAAATACATGTTAATGCACATTTTGGGTGAATATCGGTATTTGTAAATACATGTTAATGCACATTTTGGGTGAATATCGGCATTTGTAAATACATGTTAATGCACATTTTGGGTGAATATCGGCATTTGTAAATACATGTTAATGCACATTTTGGGTGAATATCGGCATTTGTAAATACATGTTAATGCACATTTTGGGTGAATATCTGTGTTTGTAAATACATGTTAATGCACATTTTGGGTGAATATCGGCATTTGTAAATACATGTTAATGCACATTTTGGGTGAATATCGGCATTTGTAAATACATGTTAATGCACATTTTGGGTGAATATCGGCATTTGTAAATACATGTTAATGCACATTTTGGTTGAATACAGGTATTTTTCTTCTTTCAGGTAAAAGTGCCCCAATTTCAATATTTTCTCTCGTACTTGACGTAGTTTGGTTGTTTTTAGAACAGTGAGAGCAGTTCCAATTCTTTTTTTTCTTGTAATCAAATTTTAATTGTATTTCAGGTAGGTGGAAAATTATACAGGAATGAGAAAATAACAATAAGTAAATAATGAAATAAATTAAATAAAAATAAATACCCCATGCTGGCTTCAGATGGTTTCCAACAGGCATTCCATTAATCAAGGTGACACGATACGTTTTCAGTTCCAATTCATGCCACATCTGTATGCAGAAATTAATCGGATACGTAGCCATGCGACTCCAATGCGCATCGGCCACCGGCTGGAAAATCTACTCCTAGAATGAATGAGGACTCTGGACGGCAAGGGCAAAAATGTGCTTTAATCTCCCCCACGTATGCCGATATGAGGGGATTCTCTCTCTTCTGCAGGGTAAAGATTGGGCCTTTAACAGACTTAAGTGTTTTTTGTTTTGGTAACTCTTTCTACTGTGGGGCCTATAAAGCCTTCACAGCATAAACATCTGCTAGAAAACAACTGACACTGACCAGGAATCAACATTTGTCCTTAATGTACATTCACGAATAATGCGAGTGCTACTTTTAATTTCACAAACGTGCTTGAGTGAGTTAGTTTTAATGACCAAATTTAATTATGCATCAAAGTGAAGGGCAATGGGTTTTTTTTTATTTCAATCCGAGCCATCGACTGTCAAGTGATGTGCTTGTGTCAGCATTCAAATCATAAGTGACATTATCATAATTTACTGAAAAACAATGTTATGGTACAATTAACTATGATATAAACGGTGGAGCAAAACATCTTGTGACAGGCTGTCAGGTGGATAACTTTATTTTAATTTTATTTTTTACAAATACTTGCTGGTATTTATGAAGTTGCTTTCTGGTGTTAATGATTCCTTTAATTTAGGTTGTGTTCCTGTTATGACACCTCAAAGATAATGCTCATATGTTTATATTGATATTGTCCGATTGTTTAAAAGAAAAAAGTCATTTCATTTTCAGATCCTCTCATTGTTGATATTATACAAAATTTAAAAGAAAAAGGTATGACGTTTGAAATCGGTACGTGGTAGAAAAAGAAAGATGGGACAAAATCAAGCACATACTAAACAAATGCACTATTTGTTTCTCAAACTTTTTTTTCTCAGACTGTAATTTTTTGTGAACATATTGCAGGGACTTAAAAGGTTTTGTTAGGACACTGACCAACATCTATGCATGAAGAATCATCCTACTTCCAACTTTAAATCCCCCAAAATACTAAACCCCCCAGCTAAACATCCTCCTGCACAGTCTCATTTGTTGCCTCGGAAACGGACTCAAGGGCAGCATGAAAAATGAACGAAATGCAAATATGAATTTCAGAACCCGGAGGTGCTTTACAAAAAAATGGCACACCTCACTGGATGAAACCTGCGGTAGGAGATCTGGATTCGACCGACTGGAGTGAGCACAGTATGCAAACGAAACTAAAAACAACAGTGACAACAATAGCAGCAACTACAATAACAAAATGCAACAAATTCAACATTAGAAACGAAATGTAGGCCGAGCTGTACTGCCTGGTTAGATCCGGGCAAGGGCGCTCATTTCAGAAGTGGTGAAAAAAATAATAATTAAAACCTCTTTGAAGAGTTTTTGGAATTTATTTATTTATTTCTAATTTTCAAGTCAGTGTTCTAGAACTTTATTGCCTACCAGTGATTGTTACATCATCATTAGAATGTTCAGTTAAGAACATCCTAGTTACGATTACGCAACACCACTAGTTAAAAAATGCACAACATAGAATAACAGAGAGCTAAAGTGAGAGTTGTTCGAGTTGCTCATGTTAAAAATAAAAAAAGTGAAGAGGTTGAAAGTAGCTCCAGGTTGCAGTTGGTGGAGTATGCCTGCCGCAGGTTTCTAACGCCCACGCTGCTGGCTCAACTGCACAAGAGATTTTAGGTAAAGGCCAAGGCCTGAACTGGTTGCAATAACATGCACTGACTGGCCTCACCATAGGCTATCCTCATATTCCTGCGTCCTGTCAAGATCCGACTAGGCTATCAATAAAATAAAGGTGACAAAAAAACAACCTTTGTTTGTCATTGGCTATAGCAAGTGTGTGCACTGGCGCAGTGGTGTTTGGTGGGTCTATGGGAAATGCCACAGGGGTGTATGGAAATATTTTTTAGGTTGGGGTTAGTTGTAGCAGTGATAGCAGGAAAACATAATGTAAGCATTTGTGAAATGCATGGAATGAAAAAAAAAAACCTTATTAAAGGTTACCTAAATTTTCACTTAGTGAAGTTTTTCACTCATGAACAGTATTGTTGATTTTGTTTCTGTTTTTGTTCCTGCAAAAATGACTTTTATTCCTGGTTTTCATTTTTGTTTCTTTATTTCTTATCTTTATTAAAAACCAAAGTGTCTTAGTAAGGTGGTGGTCCACCATGAGCTGCCAGATTCAACAGCTTCAATACGCCTTGGCATAGATTCTACCTCTCGTCAAGCATAAATTCTACAAGTCTCTGGAACTCTACTGGAGGGATGGAACACCATTCTTCCAAAAGATATTCCCTCATTTGATGTTTTGATGATGGTGGTGGAGAGCACTGTCTAACACGTCGGTCCAAAATTTTCTATAGGTGTGCAATTGGGTTTGGTGACTGCAAAGGCTATAGCATATGATTCACATCATTTTCATATTCATCAAACCATTCAGTGACCTCTTGTGTCCTGTGGATGGGGGCATTGTCATCCTGGAAGAGACCATCAGGATAGAAATGTTTCATCATAGGATAAAGTTGATCACTTTGTATTGATTTGCAGTGACCCTTCCCTCTAAGGACAAGTGGACCCAAACCATGCCAGGAAAATGCCCCCCACAGCATCAGAGCCACGAACCCCCTCACTGTTGGGGTTTAATTTGTCACCCGTCTGTATACTATACATAGTATACTATATATAAGATTACTGTTCTGTATACTCCCCACTAATGTATTATTTTTTGAGAAAAAAAACCCAATGAAAAATAAATAAATAAATAAATGAATAGCGGCTCGTAGGGATTTCTCGGGGGCGGCGGCAGACAGTTCCTCCAAGGTTCTGGAAGCCTCAGCAAAAGAAATGGCGTGGGGGAAGCAGCCAATGGGCTTCGCTCTCTGCTGGGCGGCTGGAGGCGATTCGTTCGTCATGAGCACGTGTCAAGTGGATCGGACCACCCGTCTGCTCTCTGGAGGGCTACAACTCCGGCGCTCCGCGTTCATCCCTCAGAATGTTTTTCCACATCACGTTAGTGGATGATTCTGTGTGGGTCCGTAGTTTACCCCTCGACAGGATTAGAGCTGCAAGGCTTCTTATTAACTTACAGTTTGAGCCCTCTGTTGGGAGACAGAGCATTACAGCTTAAGAAAAAAGAATTATCCACAGAGCCTGTGGATACTCTCCTGCGGTGGTGTGTGTGTGTGTGTGTGTGTGTGTGGGGGGGGGGGAAACAGGTGAAACTTGGGAAAACAGTGTGAAGGAGAGACCTGAAAATAAAATTAACTGAAAATAAAATGAAATGTGCTCCAGGCAACGAGCTGTGTGACTTACTGGTCTCAGGAGGCGACGAACGCAAGCCCTTTCCACCGATCCTGCCAGGGCTTCTGAGGAGATGAGGATGATGAGGATGAAGGTGGATATACCGTGAGATCCAACTGCTCCGATTCAAACAGGGCCCAGTGGGAGGTTCCTGAATCTCCGTAACAGTTTAAAAACCGAGGGTAGATCGGGGTAAATCGGTACACAAGCTAAGACTTTATTTTTTATCATTTCAGCTGTAGTAAAGCATCCACAAAGCCTTCATTCCCACAGTAGAAACTCTTTCGGATTAATTCATAAGCCTTTGTGCTGGATTTATAGACAGAGGACTGACCTTCAGTCAAACTGACATGTGTTACGGTGTGTTGGAGAACAGCGTTTCCTTCGTGTGTAACATCGTCCGTCATACAAGCACTTGCCTGGGAGCGCTTTGCACGGATGTTGTATGTATTATGGACATGGTGGCTTTGGGGTGACACACTTCCTGTGGAAAAAAAACAAGCAAAAAATAAGCAAGATACGCACTGTGCGGAGGACCCCCACCTCACATAAAATGGGTCCTGCAAATAGCCCCCCCGCACCTCACAAATGTATTGTCTTATGTATCTTTGATACACACATGCTGTTTCTTTGAATGAGGTTTCACACCTGCCGGAGAGATTGTAAAAGCAATAATTACAAACATTATATTCCTTTTAAGCATTTAACAGGAAAGTCAAGAGCAACCAATGTCAATTACATATTTTACATACCCTCAGAGAGCCGGATATTCTACTGAAGTAATTCAAGTTAAGCACCTTGCTCAAAAATAAAACAGCAGCGTGCCACCTGGGAATGAAACCAACAACCCTTTGGTTACAAGCCCCATTCCCTGACTATTATGCCACTCTTCCGCCTCTTACTGATGGATGTCCTTAACTCCAGGTCACTGTCTTTGCATCTGAAATGCATTTCACCCATAAGAATCCCTGTGGTTCCGCTTTCCTATTTTCAAAGCATCAAAGTATTAGAATCTGGAGATTCTTTTTATGACCTCATAAAGCACTTAGAGGCTTCCAAAGTGAAACACTTTGCGATGTCAAGTAAGATAGCGTGTGCCCAAGACAGGCAAAGCGCCATTTACTTTTCAGGCAGAATTGAATTCCTTTGAGCTGGCGAGTTTAATAAGGTCGTTGCCTGTTTGTTTGGGGGGGAACATTCTTCAGACTTAAATCAAGAATGATCTTGATTATTTAGCCCCCCTAAGCCTATAAAATCATTAAAAAGACTTTGAAAGATTTACTAATTAAACAGTTTCACGCTCTTCCTGAAAGCAACAGTAATAAGCTCATTAAAAGACAAGCATGACTGTAAGCAAAGCAAATTTTGTTAGATCTATTTGAAAAGGGCCACCTGGGTGAGAGAGAGAGAGAGACAGATAGAGAAAGAGAGGAACGGGAGGAGGGATTTTTTCCCCTCCACATGTAGAAAAGCTTTGATTCGCTTCAAATGGGCGCAGCTGTGTTAATTAATGAGTGAACCAATATTCTCACAAAAAAGCTCTGAACAGATGGCTGTATTGGGGGGTACATTGTTGAGAGACGCTTCTCAGGAATTTTGGGCTCAGGCCCCAGTGTTGGTGCAGGGGGTCATACATGGGAACCACAGACGAGCCGTTTGGGACAGTTACCCTGTAGAATAGCCCTCTGGGTAGGGTCAGTGGAGTAATTCCTTTGTTTGGCTGTCAGATGGGCAGTGCAAGAGGTCCGCCCCACCCACCCCCCCACAGAAGGATGTGAGGACTTTACATGCAATGACTATGTAGATTTGGGAAAATATTTTTAAATATCAAACCTTTTTAAAAATACAATACTTTTTAACTTATGATGGGGGTCCCCTGGATGCCTTTGAGCCTGGGTAGGGGTCGCTGGATCAGAAAAGGTTGCAAACTGCTGAATTAGATTTTAATCTAAAAACAAAAAAACCCCAGTGCCTATAATCAAGGTCTAATTAAGGACATTTAGTTTAGATGCAATGAACGGGAACGTTTTTGGGGAATGCTGTAACAAACGACAAATAATATAATTGTGTTTTAAAATGGTTTCTTTATCTTTGAATGGTTCACATGCGGCACGGTGGTGCAGTGGTTAGCACTGTCGCCTTACAGCAAGAAGGAATGCTTATCCAGCATGGAATAGGAATAAGCGGGTTGATGAATGATGATGATGATGGTTCACATGCCTGCCAGTCTTTAGAGGAATGCTTATCCCATGGAGTAACAGCGCAATTTAACAACGTTGATACTATGTGCAAAACAAATCTCTTTGAGAGACAAGATTAAGGCAATAAATTAAGAGAAGTGATACATGTTTAGCAATAGTTATTGAACAGATTACAAAAACATGTGTGGTGACTGATTTCTACCGTGATAGATGGTGTAGACCAGCGATAGAACTCTGCACTGATAGCTGCCTGGCGATGAAACCTACACTACAAGGCCTGGAGAATGGAGTATTGAGGGTTGGTTATATGCAAACATTGAGGAATGGACCGAGTTACAGTGGGAGCAATAATTATTTGATCCCTTACTGATTTTGGAGGTTTGCCCACTTACAAAGAATGGAACTGTATAGAATTTTAATCATAGGTACATTTTAACATTGAGAGACAGAATATCACAAAATAATCCACAATAACAACATCATATAAATTTATTATCGTATTTTCGCATGAAATAAGTATTTGATCCATAGAATAATAGGACTTAATACTTGGTGGAGAAACCTTTGTTGGCAAGCACAGAGGTCAGACGTTTGTTGTAGTTTTTCACCAGGTTTGCACAGATCTTGGGAGGGATTTTGGTCCACTCCTCTTTGATCCTCTCCAAATCCTTAAGGTTCCGAGGCTGTCGCTTGGCAACTCGAAGCTTCAGCTCCCTCCACAGATTTTCGATGGGATTTTGGTCTGGAGACTGGCTAGGCCACTCCAGGACCTTAATATGCTTCTTTTTGAGCCACTGCTTTGTTGCCTTGGCTGTATGTTTTGGGTCATTGTCATGTTGGAAGACCCATCCACGACCCATTTTCAGTGCTCTCACTGAGGGAAGGAGGTTGTCGGCCAAAATTTCCCGGTATATGGCCCCATTCATCCTCCCCTCAATACGGTGAAGTCGTCCTGTCCCCTTAGCTGAGAAACACCCCCAAGGCATAAGGTTTCCACCTCCATGCTTCACAGTGGGGATGGTGTTCTTTGGGTTGTACTCAGCATTTCTCTTCCTCCAAACACGGCGAGTCGAGTTGATGCCAAATAGCTCTATTTTGGTCTCATCTGACCACATCACCTTCTCCCATGCCTCCTCTGGATCATCCAGGTGTTCTTTGGCAAACTTCAGACGGGCCTGTACATGTGCCTTCTTCAGCAGAGGAACCTTGCACGCGCAGCAGGATTTTAATCCTTCACGGTGTAGTGTGTTACTGATGGTTCTCTTCGTGACTGTGGTCCCAACTGCCTTCAGGTCATTAACAAGCTCCTTCTGTGTAGTACTGGGCTGATCCCTGACCTTTCTCATGATCATTGATATCCCACGAGGCGAGATCTTGCGTGGAGCCCCAGACCGAGGGAGATTGGCGGTGACTTTGTGTTTCTTCCATTTTCTAATAATTGCTCCAACAGTTGTTAACTTCTCACGAAGCTGCTTGCTTATTTTCTTGTAACACATCCCAGCCTTGTGCAGGTCTACAATTTTGTCCCTGATGTCCTTAGACAGCTCCTTTGTCTTGCCCATGGTGGAAACGTTGGAATCTGATTGATTGTGTGGACAGGTGTCTTTTATACAGCTACATAATGATGTAACGAGTTGACACAGGTGTTTTGGGTAATGAGTTGAGATTAGGAGTGCTTCTTAATGGAAAACTAACTGGTCTGTGGGAGCCAGAATTATTGCTGATTGGTAGGGGATCAAATACTTATTTCATGCGAAAATACGACAATAAATTTATAAAATTTATATGATGTTGTTATTGTAGATTATTTTGTGATATTCTGTCTCTCAATGTTAAAATGTACCTATGATTACAATTCTACACAGTTCCATTCTTTGTAAGTGGGCAAACCTCCAAAATCAGTAAGGGATCAAATAATTATTGCTCCCACTGAGTATTGAGGGTTGGTTATATGCAAACACTGAGGAATGGACAGAGTTATATACAGTACTGAGTATTGAGGGTTGGTTATATGCAAACACTGAGGAATGGACAGAGTTATATACAGTACTGAGTATTGAGGGTTGGTTATGTGTAAACCCAGCTGAGATACACAGACACTAATGTTTGAGAGGATGCATTCAGGATTACCTACAGTGAATACTATGACAACACTGATATTCACCACAGACTTTATCAAAAGACACCTTGAAAAAAATGTGTTTGACTTTTTTTTTTATTACCAAATATACAAAAACTATGTACATTCAATTACACTTAACATGTTAACATGTCTGACACCATGTACTGTATATATTTCAAGTAGGTTCCACCCATTTGAATATTCAGTCCTCTCCATCCTTTTGGACGGATCATGTTTCTGTTCTCCATTTCCCTCCGTATTTGGCTTTCTTATGCTGAAGGTTAGCTTGAAATTTGGCACTTTAAGCAGATTACCAGACCAGCAGTCACTTTCCAAAAAAAGTCTGAGAGCTTTTGCAGCCGCAAGGGAGGAGGAACCTCTGCGATCGCGTCGAGGGATCTTCAGAAAGGCAGCGGTAATGGCTACAGTGCCGTCTTATAGCCAGACTCCCCATTTCACGAGCTTTTCTTTACTTTCGTTTTCGTAGCAGAAGAGAGACGTGATCAAAGAAGAGAGGGGGGCGAAGCTCAAATGTTCTACCTCCTCACAATTATCCGCGCCCCTTTGAGCTCCTCACAGCCGTCCTAAACACCAAGCCGAATGATGATGTCTGTGGAACACTGGGCTCGCGCTGCGATCGCGTCACCGTCTCTTTCGAGAATGGCGGCTACATCGGCACCTTTTTCTCACAGCTGTCGTATAAAAAATGGCTGCTTTTATTTAAAAGTCCTGTGTATGAGGGATCAGGTAGATTTTTTGCAGAAGTCATTGTCATTGGTCGTTTGTCACCTGTCTATTATTTTTCTTCTTCTCACGCACTGATTTTAGCAAGATAAACAGAGATGGAAGTCAATGGGAGTTCAACAAAATCCTTAATAAAATACATAAAACATATCAACCTTAAAATCCTCTTGGGATTACACATTTTCAATTCCCTCCCCCAGGGCTGTTACTGCTGGGAAAGCATATATTTAGATGGGACAAAATGGAATATGTATGATACACCATAACAACATTTATGATACATCATCTGAGTTTGATCATATATTTTTCCTGTTCTTCCGCCAAAAAGGCCTTGGATAGAGGTCCAGTTTTTTTTTATTCCCCCAATAATTTATATAAAATATAAATACTGCACATTAATAAATAAATAGCACTGCCAGACAAAGAATTACACAGAAATTTTCTGAATGACAATTTTCTACAATAACGAGGCATGAATTGCCAAAATTTTCTCTGTGGCAGCATCTTCTGAAAATGTTGTTTGGGATGAACATGAGTTTCCCTTCATTTTGTCAAAATTGGGGGAGGGGGGCAGTTCTCCCCAGAAACAAAATGAGACAGAACGGATCAAACAAGCAAGTAGAAAAACAAAGACCATCACCTGATGACATGAAAAGTCGGAATAAACAACCACGGCGCTAAAAGCGCAATCACATAGACACAGTTTGTTTGTCTTTGAGCTCCCCTGAACCCCCCCCCTTCCCTTTGAGCGAGCAAGCTGAACAGGCCCATATCAGAGTGTCCGCGCCCAAATCGAGGTGTTCGTCGGCGAAATCGTTGAACCGAAAAGCCTTCTGTCATGGCTCGCCCCTCCGGCCTGCGGGACTAGCATGAATGCTCTGCCCCCCTGCTACCAGAACACTTCCTCTGCATTTCTCATTTGGGGGGAAAAACAGGTCTCCACAGAAATAATGTCGGGGTCGGGGGACGGAGAGCTTGATTGGAAGTTGATGACCAGCTGGCATTCAGTAAAATCCACATCCAACGGCTGTAGAGGCGGTGGCTGTGACTCGGTGGGCGGGGCCTCTGTAAAAGAGGAGGAGCCAAAAAGGGGTAGGGGCGGGGCCAGGGCCAGAGGGGAGCAGAGGTTTGGCTACCACATCGGGTTGCTGCTCTCCAGCACCCCGTACATCTCCGCCAGCTTTCTGAACCGAGGCCCCCAGTCGCTAAGGTAGTCGTAGTCATGGTCACCATTGGAGCCGCCCGATTGGAGCGAACTGAGGGACTCGGCGACCGAGCCCTCCCCCTCATAGGCGTAGGTCTGGAGGGAGTCGTAGGGGGGCGCGCAGGGGTCCAGGTCGGCCTCGTACAGTTTGGCGAGCACGTAGCTGTGCACGTTGCTGCCGTCCCCTCCCACGCAGGCCTGGGGAACGTAGCGGGACAGGCTCTCGATTTCGGGCAGCATGTCCTGCCGGCTCTTGCCCAAGTGCGCGTGCGCCTCGCGTGGGTTCCACATGGCGGCGATGTCGAAGGCCTCGGTGTCTTCCTCGCCCCCTCCCTCGTCGTCGTAGCGCACAATGTTCTCGTGGACGTTCTCCTCCTCGTCCGACAGGTAGGGCTTCTTACGCTGGCTCCTCAGGGACAGGATGAGCAGGATCATCACTGTGTGAGAGAGAGAGAGAAAGAGAGAGAGGGGTACAGGTCAGAGAGAGAGAAACTACACTTTACACACACACTCACGCACACACACACACACACACACACAAAAACACACTGGCGCAATTGCACACACAAACACACACCAAAAAACCCAAACATATTACACTCCTTGCTGAGGGAACATTAGTCACCTAAATTGGGTTAAATAAATTCCAAAAGCTAATCCTGAAATAACAATGCAGCACACAGGAGTGCTAATTAGGGTAACGCTCTGCTGGTAACACTTTTGGGTGGCACAGTAACAATCTCAAACCGCAGTGTAGTATTATGATTAGAGACCTGGGCTTGCAACATTGAGGTTTCACGTTCCATTCCCAGGTGGGGATTGCTGTTACCCTTGAGTGAGAAAGATGCTTAACCTAAATTGCTTCAATAAAACTAGCAATATAAATGGATCGTATATAAAAATATAACATGAGTAAGTTGCTCTGGGTAAGGGTGCCTGCTTCATGTTAATGTATGCAATGCTGCTGAATTACTGATCAGCTTTCAAAATAAATAAAGTGAAATGTGATTCATTCATATTTCCGCACTCAGTAAAAGCCGTAAACAGCCCACAGCGGAGTTATGAAATGTGAATAATGGAGTGGTTCCCGAACTTTACGAGTCCACGTCTCACTTAATTTGCAAACACATATTCCCTGACTCACCGTTTATTAAAACGTAGCCTGTCATTTGTTCAACAAAAAAGTTGTGTGTCAAAACAACTGCACGTACCCTGTGCATTGTAAGTAGTATAATGTGTGCAAACAGATTAGCATGACATATTCACAACAATGTGAAGGTGCATAACGCACATTAAATGAGTGTTTTGTGGTGAAGCGTAAAACATTTTTATTGGTTCAAACAAGTGAGTGATTGACGCAAATTGTAACTGCACCTATTTTGGGTGCCATGCTACCTTATTCAACCTCATTCAGTTATTATTATTACTATTATTATTATTATTATTAGTCGTAGTAGTATAGTAGGGGAACTGCCATAATAAATCACATTTCTGTTGTCCTTGCAATAAAGACGATGGTCAGTAGGGGGCGGTGGAGCTCACCCAGCAGGACAAAAATGCAGGCGAGTATGGCGATGAGGGCGCCTCGGCTCAGGCTGACGGGCAGCGTGTAGGCCTGGGCGTTGCAGGAGAGCACGCTGCCGTCTCCGTCACAGCTACACACGCGCACCGTCAGCGTGCTGGTGCTGGTCTGCACCGGCTGCTCCCCGTCAGAGATGAAGATGGGCAGGTAGTACACACTCTGGTCCAGTTGGGAGAACCCGCCCCTCCGAGTCAGAATCCACGCAGAGTTATCTAACGGGGCGGGGAGGCGGGATATGCGTTAACACAGTGTGCTTTAACAATATGCTTAATTCTACATGCTTTGGCAACAATTACAACAATTATTGCTTTGCTTTTTCTTGCAGGTAAAAAACCAGTGAATTGAAATGAGTAGAAAGAGAGAGAGTGCGAGAGAGAGAGAGAGATAAAGAGAGAGAGAGAAAGAAAGGAAAGTGGTGGAGAGGTAGAAAGGATGGAGAGAGAGAGGAATATAAGAGAAATACAAAGTGTGTGAAAGAGACAGAAAAAAAGAGTGAAAGTAGAAAGCATGTGATTGAAGAGAGAGTGAGTGTGTGTGTGTGTGAGAGAGAGAGAGAGAGAGAGAGAGAGAGAGAGAAAGAAAGAAAGAGAAAGAAAGAGCATTGAATTAGTGAGTCTCTGGGCTTGGCTCGTTAATTGTGGTGCGTTTACCTTGGTTGTCTCGGAGGGTAAAGTTGGGGTTGTTGGCGGCCTCAGGCGCCAGGCTGTAGTAGAAGTGCTGTCCTCCGAGAGGCTCATCTGGGTCCACAGCTGTTACCGTCTGAATCAGCTGAAAAAGTGTCCCAAAAAACACATCCATGATTTTAGCACACAGTAAAATAAGAGCACTTTTAACTCTAAAAGAGTACACCAGATGCACTCATGTCAATTCTGTTAGCAGTGAATTAACCGACAATTTTACAGTGAATGAGGCTGTATATAAATACTGTAGTTAACCTGTGGTTAACCTCATTGGCTGCCTGGTGCCAGTCAGAAACAGACGGGCTCCCTTTTGAGCTGGGTTCAGCTCGAGGTTTCTTCCTGTTAGTCAGGGAGTTTTTACTGGCCACTGCTACCTTTGGCTTGCTCTGAGGGTCTCAGGACAGGGATCATTGTAACGCTGCTTTGAGACAATTTCTGTTGTAAAAAGCGCGATACAAATACAATTTATTTGAACTGATTAGTTAGTGTGTGTGGCAGTGTTCTTGTGTAAATTATATGAATGCTAGCTTAAAGACACAAAGGTCATTTGTGTGTTTACATTAGTTAACATCACAGTAAAATATTCGGTGTAAATTCGCTGCTATCAGAGTGGAAATGTGTCCGTAAAGGATGGTGTGGTGATGTAGCTGTTCCCGGAGTGGCCGTGTCGGTAACGGTGTGATCGTGGCGGAACTGAAAGCCTCCATTCGGGCTCACAGGTGAGTGCCTCTGCATACCTGGCCGGCCCTGGCGCTCTCACAAAGAAAGGCCTCATTGAACTGCGACAGCTCGGGCGGGTTGTCGTTCACGTCCAACACCTTCACCATGACGGACACGCTCCCAATTTGGGAAGGGTTATCTGTGGGGACAGCAGACAGCGTGGCTCAGCACAGAATTCCCCGAACTACTGGGATGGCCAGCTAATTGAACTCGTGATTTAATTCTGTCCACATTAATTTCAGTCGCAGGTGGTGCTCTTTAAAAAAAAAAAAAAAAAATGAATAACGATGGTAATTTTAATTGTTTTTATTATCTCTGAGTTTGCATGACGCCATTGGGTGATTTAGGGTGCGCCTTCAACAAAAGATTACAATAGTTTTATCCCTGGTACTGAACTGAAATTTGCATACCTTAATGAGCTGTGTAATTGAACAGGAGAGAGGCAATTATCAGATCACTTTTACAGGATCGATCAATCAATCAATCAATCAATCAATAAATCAATCGCTTGATCCATCACCTGCCTTACTATGCCCCACCCCTGCTTCACCCTGAGTCCACTATGACTCATATAAACTTTACTGTTTACTGTGTCTTTTTTTCCCCCAAAACTTTTTTCTTTCTCCCTGTCGTCGTTCCGCCTTCTGGGTTCACTCTTTCCACCTCTCTGTCTCTCCCCCGGTGAGCAAAGCAAACATGTAACCGATGGGGAAAGGTCAGGTCTGGATCGGGTTGAAGTAGAGATTTATCTCTCAGAGGTCGGGCTTCCATCCATTTACTCTCTTTCTCTGTTTTCCTTTCCCACTCGGCTGCCTTTGTTCTTTTTTTACCTGTACGTTTTATCTCTCTTTCTCACTTTCTCAATCTCTATTTGAAATTCAGTTTGCTTTGTTGACACAATCATTAGTTTTAATGCCAAAACCCAAAGTATTTTTTACTACATAAAAGTATATAAATATATTTATACATTTTTCTCTCACTCTCTATCTTTTTCTTTTTTTTTCTTGGTCACTCTTCCACTTCACTGCCTCCTGAAGCGCAAACAGGAGAGAGGCCCGCTGGGGCAAATTTCCTCCAGAACACCCCGAACCCATCCTACACCTGCCAGCTGGGCCTCACCAAAAACCCGGTAACTGTCCCGGAGATGTGAGTGGTGAGAGAATTAAAAAACAAAGCACAAAATCACCACATGGTCTCCCATGATACGGATGAAACAGACGTGTGCAGGTATTCATTTATTTAAAATGTGTTCCTTTAATTATCTTAATTTATACTTATAAAGATCATTTACTGTTTAGAGCATGTGAGTTAATTATACACTCAAAAAAATAAATCACTACATTTATTCAATAAAATTATGGACAGTGGTTGCATGCAATATTCTTAAGTATATATGACTTCAACTGATTAATGCTTGTACAAGAACTTAATCAGTTGGAGTCACATACTTAATAATATTGCGTGCAGTTGCTGTCCGCTCATTTTATTAAAGTAAATCCAACAATTGATTTTTTTTGAGTGTGGATCACACTAGAATTTTCAGTGTTAAATCAACTCTGAAAAATTATATTTGGTCCTTGAGCCTACTCATATAAACTCTGTGTGAGTTAGTTGAACACTGAGCATATTGCCGTCTGCATGCTAAATTTGAGTTAGCTCAAATGCTCATTTTCAGCTGTAATCACTGGGCAGGTTGGTAGCCTGTTTGTCACCCTTGTGCATACCTCTTAGGAATGGAGTGGAAAAACACTCCAATGGGTTACTGTTCCAAAATACATTAAAAATAAATGCATTTATTTGTACAACTAAAATGGCGGAGGTGGACATACGCAGCTGTGAGTCCCAGATAAAAGCCCTTAAGCCCCTACCCTCCCCCACTGTTGGTGTGATCGGCGACAGTGACGTACTCATCTCCATGGCTAGGATGGTGAAGTTGTGCCAGGCGAGCTCCTCGCGGTCTAGCGGCTGCACTGTCATCAGTGACCCGGATGTGATGTCGATGTAGAAGTACTTCCCGGGGTCACTGGCCCTCTCGATGGAGTACCTGAAAGTGGAAACAGAAATTTTGGGGGGCTGTCACATTTCGCACCTTAAACCATTTTCGCCACCCTACCCCTCTAAACCGATTAACATATTAATTTTCTTCTGTATAAAAGATCATGAGACACATTGTAGGGTTAGAATTTTTTTCTCCACATACACAACCATCATGTTCTGAAACATGAGAGTTTCCCCTCAATTCTGATTGGTCTCTTTCTTTGGTCTACCAGTGTTGTCAGCCCAGTCTAATATAGATAAACAAATAATAAGCACAGTTGGGAATGTAATAAACACAATCTCTCATTACTCCTTTACAAGAGATCATGAGACACATTGCAAGATTAGAACTTTATCTCCCCATAGCCAGCATATGGTACAATGTGTGATCAATTAGGCTATAAAAGTCATGGGAGTATTTGATTGGCTGTTGGGTGAGCGGTCCATTGGAACCATTGATATGAAGGTTAGGTTCAAAGGCCAAAGGTTCTGTTAAATGAGTGTGACACTGCCCTGTCTAACCTGCCATTCCATGCATGATAAACACGCAATCCGTCAGCAGCAAAGATAAAGGTCACCCAGATTTTGTACATGGATGGAGGTTTTTAATGAGCATAATTGTTCCAGCAATTGTGGTTTTGTTTGTGAAGACCAGAGGGCACCACGACAGATCAAAGCCCAGCCCAATGACAGGAGTGACATTTTGTCAAAGATGATTACATTTCTCCGCAGTTAGTTGACACGATACAGTACAGACAGGCAAAGAATATAAGTTTTATTTATTATCAACTTCAGTGTTTGTGTGTGTATGTGTGTGTGTGTGCATCAGGGTGTGAAATTAACACCAGCCACCAGCCAAATGCTGGTAAAATTTTGATTGTCGTTGATATAATTTTTCCTCTTGTTGCCACTTTGGCTAACCAACAAGGTTGTATTATATTATAAAAAGTAATGTGGCTGGTAAAATGTTGAAAATGGCTGGTGATTTTTAGAATGCAACCAATCTGGCTAGTGGGTGAAAAAGTTAATTCCATACCCTGGTGTTTGTGTGTGTGTGTGTGTGTGTGTGTGTGTGTGTATGTGTGTGTGTGTGTCCATGTGTTTTTTTTCTGTGTGCGTGTGTGTGTGTGTGTGGTCTTGGATCGCAGGTGGGTAGATGGCAGTGAGAACAGTTGCAGAATAAGTGACGTATGTTGTGAAAAGAGTGTCTTTTCGGCCAAATTTTAAAACAAACCTGCAGCCAATTGTCTTGTCAACCTGCACTGCCGGCAATTTTGCAAAGTGCAGCTATTAAATACACTTTGGGGGGAGGAGAGGGGTGGGGAGCATGGGAATTAGAAGGCCAGTGGAGCGAGAGGAGGAGGAGAAGGACAGAGAAGGACGGAGAAGGAGAAGAAAAAAAAAGCTGGGGAAATAAGGGAGCTGTTGATGAATCTCAGAAGGATGTAGACAGAACCGGTGCTGCATCATGCTGGGTACTGGAGCCGGGAGTGTGTGTGTGTGTGTGTGTGTGTGTGTGTGTGTGTGTGTGTGTGTGTGAGTGTGTGTGTGTGTGTGTGTGTGTGTGTGTGTGTGTGTGCCCGTGTGTGTAGAATAATGGCAGGTAGCTGAGAGTTCTCAGAGCGGGCCTCCCCAGGTATCTGCCTGCATGCGCACACTGCCCCCTTGTGATGTCTGGTCTCTCAAACTGCCGCTCTCTTTCTGTCTGTCTTCCTCTTTCTACTTCTCCTTCTCTCTCTCTCTCTCTCTCTCTCTGCCCCCCCCCTCTCTCTCTCTCAGTGAGTTGATGCATTGTTTGGCTGCAGTTTGGGTGACTGTTTGATGGGAGCTGATTCTCTGAGCATTGGGGTCCATTTTTACCCATCAACCCTGGACCTATGCAACATGCAGGAAGCTGTGAGTGAGGCAGGCCAGGACCAGCACGGAGACGGCACAAAATGTCCCCCTGAAGGACTGATATTAATATATTTACTGCAGAAAAGATACTGCTTATATAACAATGCATTGTGTTGGGTTTACACCACACTGAGTGTATGTGCTTGTGTGTGTGTGAGTGTGTGTGTGCATGTTTGAGTTCCTGTATGAGTGTGTGTATACATGTGCATGAATAGGTCCCTGTGTGAGTGTGTGTGTGTGTGTGTGCATGTGAATGCATATATGTGTGTGTGTGTCTGGGTCCCTGTGTGTGTGCGTGTGTGTGTGTGTGTGTGTGTGTCTGGGTCCCTGTGTGTGTGTGTGTGTGTGTGTGTGTGTGCATGTGAATGCATATGTGTGTGTGTGTGTGTGTGTGTGTATATGTCACATGTCTATCGGCAGGCCACCTGACGCTCGTCCTCATCCCATATAAAATTCTATTGGACACGCACGTGTTCCCCGGGTATATCATAAGAGGCTGTGGTGCCTCATGGTCCGTTTGCAGTCATCACGCTGCTAGCGTGTTCGGTAAGGCAGTATTCATGCTGCTAGCATGTTCAGTAAGACGGTATTCACGCTGCTAGCGTGTTCAGTAAGGCGGTATTCACGCTGCTAGCGTGTTCAGTAAGGCGGTATTCACGCTGCTAGCATGTTCAGTATGGCGGTATTCATGCTGCTAGCGTGTTCAGTAAGGCGATATTCACACTGCTAGCATGTTCAGTAAGGCGGTATTCACGCTGCTAGCGTGTTCAGTAAGGCGGTATTCACACTGCTAGCTGTTCAGTAAGGTGGTTTTCATGCTGCTAGCGTGTTCAGTAAGGTGGTATTCACATTGCTAGCTGTTCAGTAAGGTGGTTTTCACGCTGCTAGCGTGTTCAGTAAGGCGGTATTCACGCTGCTAGCGTGTTCAGTAAGGCGGTATTCACGCTGCTAGCATGTTCAGTATGGCGGTATTCATGCTGCTAGCGTGTTCAGTAAGGCGATATTCACACTGCTAGCATGTTCAGTAAGGCGGTATTCACGCTGCTAGCGTGTTCAGTAAGGCGGTATTCACACTGCTAGCTGTTCAGTAAGGTGGTTTTCATGCTGCTAGCGTGTTCAGTAAGGTGGTATTCACATTGCTAGCGTGTTCAGTAAGGCGGTATTCCTGCTGTTAGCGTGTTCAGTATGGAGGCCTTCACACTGTTAGTGTGTTCAGTAGAAATACATTCACAGCTGCGCTGAGGCTTTCTGAGGTACTGCTAAAGAGGGCAAGTTTTAAGGGGAGCAGTTATCAGTCTACCGTACAGAGAAAAAGCCCTCAGAACATAGGTTTGTAAATCGAGCAGGAAATATAATTATTGAGGAGAGTAGTTCTAAGACAGCAACACAGATTCCTCATAGACCAGTCATAGACCTGTAAGGTGACTAATGGAGTCTTGTAATTAGTGTCTCTTCAATTCAGGATAACCACTCCATTTTAGAAACTGTCATTTTCCCCTCTAAATTACATAAAATAAAATAAAAATCAACAAATCAAATCAAATCAATATTTATTTATATAGCGCATTTCATAACTAGTTGTCCAATCACAAGCGTGAATCACGTGTCACAGAAAAACCCAGCCTAAACCCCCACAAAGCAAACCAAAGACAACAGTGGCAAGGAAAAACTCCCTGGTGTAACTAGGAAGAAACCTTGGAAGGATCACCAACAATCATTAAAATTACCAACAATCACAACCTTATCTGCCAAAATAGCAAGGCTAGACAAGAATTCTATTAGAAAATCTGAATAGGGCCCAGGTGGTTTGTAAACAGACACTAGAAAAAATAACTGCATGCTACCAATTATTTTAGCTAGGTCATGCCGTACACTATTCATAGAAAGAACTTCAAAAGATGAGAATGTATTTCCACACTTAGGGGTTAAACTTAAGGTGGACTGATAGATCGCTGCAACACCACCCCCTCTTCCTGACTGGCGCGATACCTGAGTACTTAAAAAAACCTATAGGAGACGCTTCATTAAGTGCGACATATTAACCAGGTCTTAGCCAAGTTTCAGTCAGACACAGTACTTCGAGATTATGATCTGTGATCAATTCGTTTACAAGAATTGCTTTAGGAGCAAGTGATCTAACATTCAGTAGTCCAATTTTTTGAAGTGAACAGCTGCTAGCAGCAACATGGTTTAATTTTAGAGTAATAAGATTATCTGTGTTAATATCACGGTTTGCTTTACGTTTAGCATAGATGCGTGGGGCAGACACAGTCTCAATATAATAAACACTAGTTTAGTTTCTAGCTCAGATATGTTAGATAATGGGGCGTTGGGATGAGTACTATTGCCAATTACCAGCTCTGAAATGCACCTTGCAGACAACAGCGTTGGGCCATGTGTCTGAGTCACGGGCATTGGGAAACGCACAGGCTCCCATGTAGAATCAGAGGCCTGCTGCCTGACCACGCCCTGATAAGGTGTCAGGATCTGGCCTTACTAAGACTAACGTCTAAGTTATTTGCTAAGACAAGAGCACCTCTCCAGCTCGGGTGGAGTCCGTCTCTCTTCAGTAGGCCAGGCTTTCTCCAGAAATCAGGCTAATTATTGACGAACCCTATGCCACTAGATGAGCACCACTCAGACAGCCAGCGATTTAGTGACGTAAGTCTACTGTAGACCTCGTCACTCCTACGAACTGGGAGCGGGCCAGAGCATATTATTTCCCGACAGATCTTTTTAGCCACTGCACACACCGAAACAAAGTTATTTTTGGTGACCTCCGATTGCTCCGATTGGTGCCGAAGGTGAATAACAATTCTAGAGTATTTACATTTAATTTTAGCCTGCACCCTCAAGCTAGCCTCAACATCGTTAGCTCTGGCACCAGGCATACACTGCACTATGGTCGCTGGTGTCGCTAATATCACGTTTCTCAGAATACTATCCCCTATGACCAGGGCTTTCTCAGTAGGTGTGTTACTGAGTGGAGAATATCGGTTTGAAACGTGAGTAGGGTGGTGCTCGGCTCTGATTGGGAGAAATTCTAGCATCTAAACTGGCATCCGGCTCAGGTAAAAGGGAATCTAACAAACTCTCACTCTCCTGGATCTGATATAACGTCCGGATGCGGGCCTCTAGCTCAGCTATTTTCAATGCCAATTCTAACTTAAGCTCAAAATTTGCACATATACCATTACTGGTAAAATTGGCAACAGAACTAAAGCTAAACATGAAACACACCCAGCGCAGGAAACACTTGCAGTGGAAGCCATGATGTGCGCTTACTGTATTTTTCCTTAGTTGTTGTTAGATTGTTAGATTTTATGGGTCCGGATGTGATCAACTTCGGAGCGGTAGTCAAAAAAAGGTGGGAAAACGTAGAATGAAGTAGTCGTGGCTAGCTACTTGGAAAATCTAAAATAGTTCAGTATTTAAGATACAAAGTTTGTTGAGTTGAGCAAGTGAAGAAAACGCACCTTCAGTTCAAGTTCAAACAGGAAACAGGAAACCATCTTAACCAATATGCCACCCTGCCACCACCAACCTCTGGATATTACACTGTAAAAATACAGTCCTAACAAAGTTAATACAACACGTATTGCGTTGTTGAGGATTGTAGGGTTTGGATGCCTGCCGAAACCACAATCCTCTCTTGCACCGTGCGGTCTTGATGTGTTGGCCTGCTGGTTGCTAAAGTTTGGTGTTAAAAACAGAATGTAGATTTTGTAACTTCCTTCTGTATTTTTTTTTTTACTTCCTCCCACTCTTCCTTTCTGCACCTGGGCCTGCGTCTATTAGACAAAGCCGCTCTCAATACCTGTAGAAACGTTCCCCCCTGTACCGCACCTGCTACAGCTGAGCTGGGATGGAGAACCCCTGGATCACATGACTCAGGCAGGTTAGCCAATAAAGTCCGCAGCTGTGTTTCAGGGTTATTCAAACCCTGTGAAAAAAAGTTCTAGAACTCCATTGTTTTAAGTTACAGTGATTGTTACATCAGCACTAGAATGTTCAGTTGAGAACATTCTAATCATATACTTGTGACCTTACACCTTAAAGGGTTACGTGCTTCAGCACTACTCTAAGGCTCTAGGGCTGCTGCTGTCACTTTAAACATGCTCTTTCTGTGTCGGTGTTAGACAAGCTCTCAAGATACATGAGCTTTAAGTGTGCTGACTGAGTGTTATTAGGGCAGTTATCGGGAGTTCATGTCTAATTATTTTCTCAAGTCACAGAATGTTCCCCATAAAACGCAACCTTTCTGATGGTGTTCATGTCCGTGCCGCGGAGAACAGGACGTGAGGTATGAGGACATGAGGTTAAAGGTCGGTGGGGCTGGTGCATCATGTCCACTGGTGAGTCAGGACCATTGGATTTGAAATGCACCAGGATGAGATGGACTACTAACTCTGCATTGGACACAAGGCCCACTGCCCAGAGTGGCTTGAGGATTATAAAAATCACCAGCCATTTTCAACATTTTACCAGCCACATTACTGTTTACAATATGATGCACCCTGGTTAGTTACCAGCCAAAGTGTCTGCTAGAGTAAAAATCCTACTAGCCACAATCAAAATTTTAGCAGCATTTGGCAGGCGGCTGGTGTTCATTTTATACCCTGATTGGACGTAGCGCCTGTCTTATGTATCATGTCAGTATAATTTGCACAGTATTGTTTTTTTTTGCTATTCTTTATGCTTTATTTTTGTATATATAAAAGCACCCATAAAAACCAACATGTGAAAATATTTTTTTTTAATATTGTGCCACAATTACCCATAGCAGGTAGGAAGTTAGCATCCTTCTAATAAGACACTGACATATTGAGCACATCTCTCCGTAATTAAAACCTGTGGTGAAATCCCACACAGTTGAGTGTGGCCTGGTGGGACGTATGCAGAGTGGGTTAAGGGTAATCATCAGTACCATATCTACATGGCACACTTGGGAGTTTTGGCGCAGAATACACACCCAGTGCGCACCCTGTACAATGCTACCACCTGCTGACAGCATGGCGGTACTATCGCATAATTGAGATTTTTCTGAAAAACATGCATTGGGGTTTATGATTCTCTTGGCTTGGAATGATCACATACTGAAGTCATAAATAATCATGTGAAAGGCAGTATTCTATAAGCACATATTTGATTATTCAACATCTAAATTTAGCTCTATTCATTCAAAAATAGTTAAAGGAGAAATATTAGTAGGTCTCATGTTTATGAGACACGCTTTTAAAACAATTACAACAATAGGATTACCAAAACTAAAACTCCTAATCATAAAACAGTCCCTGTCTAGATCTCCTGAGGAAGGGAGAAGATCTGTATCAAATACATTATTTCAAATACTTTTAAGGGTTTTTAAATTTTACCGGTAATAAAAATAGTTTTCATTTACTTCACACCAGGCCTTTGTCTGAGTGTAGGGATTGGGCAGTCATAGAAAATAGAAAATAGCTCCACCAATCACACACTACGCTGGTAACAACCGTTAATATGGCACCAATATTGATTGATGGGTACTTCCTGGCTATACTTCCAGGCTTCCTGGCCGTGACAGAATATGATTCCTTCACCCCTTTGAGGGTGCATATTTGAGTCAACTTCGTCAAAAAGCTTTTGAGTGGGCGACTTTTTCTCACAAATGGGGGCACTTAAAATCTCAGGATGAAACCCTTATTTCCGAGGTTTTGTTGAAGGGGTTCAAGAGCACACTCATCTGCAGAACTGTGCACTCATCTGACAATTTCAGTAAGTAACCCGGAAGTACAAACTACAGCTTGTACAAGGACAGGACATATAACAAACTACTCTATTTTTGTTAATTATTAATTCATAATCTACTGCCATATGTATACTGATTGATATTATCAATAAAAAATTTAAGTTTTTAATTAAAACATAAAAAAAAAAAATACTACAAACGAATTCCTCACTAGTTTGGAAAGAGTTTTGCAGGATTATTTTCGCACACTGCTTGCAAAGTGAGGGGAGACGGCACATAGTAGACAGGGGTCTGAGTGGACAGGCGGATAGGAACAGGGATCATACAGCTCCGCTTTGGGCACCAGATTATATATATATATATATATATATATATATATATATATATATAAAATAAAAGCTATGCCTGAGGAAGTGGCTAGGTCTATCTGCCGAAGACCCCAGCCCCTCACCTGACGGAGTTGTTGGCGACGTCGGGGTCGCGGGCGAACACGGTCTTGAAGACGGTGCCGATCTCCAGGTCCTCCGGCACCTCCACAAAGTAGAAGAAGGCGTCAAAATCGGGGGCCTCGTCCACGTCCTCCACGCTGACGTGCACAATGGTGACATCGCTGAAGGGACCCCGGCTCAAGAAACGGGGGTCCAGGTGTGTGTTCGCCCCCTCCACCTTCAGGGTGTAGCTCCGCTTGCTCTCAAAGTCCAGTATGGGCGACATAAATTAACTTAGAATAAAAATACAGATCATAATACAATCATTTACAACTGTTTTTAAAAAAATGGAAGTTACATGCAAGAAACAGATATTATTCAAATACATGTTTAATTAAATAAAAATACTATAAATATTCCTCACTTTTAATTTTAAATTATATGCAACTGCGAAGAGATCTCAATGACAGTTCTCACAACACACTCATACAGGCAGTTCATTATACATTTAAATATATATATATATATATATATATATATAAATACCTTACTATGTATCTATCAAATTATCCCTCCAACCCATCACCTGACATGTTATGGCGACACTCTTGAAGACGGTGCCGATCCCCAGGTCCTCCCCCTCCAAAAGTAAAAATCAAACCCTATCCACGCTGACGCACAATGGTGACATCGCTCACCAGTTTTACCCCCCCACCTTTACCACTCTCCAGCCGCTAGACAAAAACTTATACACATTAAAATAAACCAATATATATATACTTGTAACTATATTATATAACGAATACCTTACACTGCACGAATACTCCTACCCATCGGACCTTTGACGTGCATGCTCACATCCACGATGCTGTCGCCTACGATTGCTGTCTCCACGCTTTCCGCCCCAAGCTGCATTGAATGCTTATATTGACGGTATCTTATTCTTCAGCGTGGCCGTAACTGTTAAATCTTCTTATCGTGTCGTAGCACCACTCACACTTCACGACCGACATCTTCACGACCGACTCAAGACGCCACGACTCCCAAGATCTCCACAAATCATACCCCCCAAATCTCAATTCCCCACAGTTACACACTACCAATTATTTTAAACAATGACCTTACCTTATATTTTCACCTCCAGTTTTACATTTGCCCAGCCCTTCTACTACAATTCTTTTTGAACCTCCTTTGCACCCTTTTTGTGCTAAGAGTCCACCTTTCCATGTCCATTTCGTATATTGTCGTCCCTCTCCGCCCTCCCTCCCCTGATTCTGCCCACCCCGACTTCCCCACCCGCAGACTCATCATAAAAAAGACTGAGAGAGAGAGAAAGAGAGAGAGAGAGAGGAAAAAAGAGAGGGAGAGAGAGAGGAGGTGAGGGAGGGAAAGAGAGGGAGACAGAGAGGAGGTGAGGGAGGGAAAGAGAGGGAGACAGATTGTGAGACAAAAGAGGTCGAAGGTAGAAGGGAAAGAAGGAGTGTAAGAAGAAAGACATGTACCTGTTAAAGAAAGAAAAAAATGAAAGAATATAGAGATAGAGAGAGAGAGGAAGAGAGAGAGAGATAGAGAGAGAGAGTGAGAGAGAAAGCGAGAGGGAGAGAGAGAGAGAGAGAATAAAAGAGATATGAGATAGAGAGAGAGAAGAGAGAGAGAGGAGAGAGAAAAAAAAAGAGAAATGATGAAAGAAATAGAAGAGATCAAGAAAAGAAGAGAGAGAAAAAAGAAAAAAAAAAGAAGAAAAGAAGAAAAAATAGATTAGAAAGAAAAAATGTAAGAGAAAAAAATGAAAATCCTGGTGTAACTGTTTGAATAAGAATGAGAAAAAAGATCCACACTGTATCTAATTAAAAAAAATAGAGTTTTAATATGAAAAAAAAACCAAAGAAGACAAATCCAAACTAAAAGCCAAAATTTTTCTAGAAAAAATGTATATAAATCATTAAAAAATGCTCCAGAAAATGTTCAATCAAGTAATTCAATAATGTAAGATACAAAAGTATCATTGCCATTAAAATTTTAATTACTATACATCATTTATTAATTGTCCACTTACCAATATACCAAAATCAAATTACATTTTATATTTCTCATTTCTCTTTTCTTTATAACCACTCAAAAATTCAATTCTTTTTTCTTTACAATTCATTATTTTTTTCAAAATAAAATAATATTACAATAATATGAATTGCACCAAAATTTTATTATCAAATAAATTGTGTTTTTCATAATTTAAAAACAAATAATTACCAAAAAGTTATAATGACAACAAAAATTTTCACATTGGCCCACGCCTAGCATGTCTATGATGTCATAAACAGGATATGATGTCACAAACAGTCTCCAGGAACTCTGCTATAGCTTTGATAGTTAATAGAATGTTCACTCTTGTGTTCTAACACTGAAAGTTCCATTTCTCTTGTTCAAGCACTTCAGAAGGGAGCGGTCCTTATTGTTTCAGTAGGAAAAGTAGCTCGTTCAATATTCAAGCATTTAAATGCCACTTGAGAGTGCTGTAGATTCTATTTGCTGGTATAAATTCCACTGGCATTACCTGCATTGGCTTGTTTATGTAATCATTTCCAGTATCTGCGTCAGCTCTCCAAAATAAATCGCAGCACTGACACAAATGCTCGTTTGTAGCTGCATGAGTGTGTGTGTGTGTGTGTGTGTGAGTGAGTGAGTGAGTGAGTGAGTGTGAGTGAGGTGATGTGATGTAAGTGGTGTGTGGTGGCACATAAATTCAGTGTGTGTGTGGCGACGGAGTAATGCCTCCAGGACGACGGAAGTATGATCCTCTCCTTCCTTATGAGGCTAATTGGACCTCCCTTTCTGCAGGCAGATCACCAGTCAGTGTGACCCCTTAACCCTCCTCAATTAGAGAGGAGACAGGGTGATGGGGCTGGGCTGGCTGGTGGGGTATGTGGGTACGAAATTTGGGGGGTTGTCACTCTGGGCGAATTTGGGCGGGTTTGGGCGAATTTGGGCGGGTTGTCGTTGACGTCCGTCAGGCTGATGTTGAGGGTGGTGGTGCCCGGCCGTAGCCCCCGCCCCCCCAGCTGGGCCCCTCCAATGTTGTCTTTGGCTGGATATAATGACGGAAGTAATTCTTTTTTTTTCCCTTTTTCCTGGACCTCTCGATCCCATGTCGGGCCAGGCCATTCGGAAACTCGGACGATGCCTGGAGGTGGCGGTGGTGGTGGGGTGGGCGGGTGGGCCAAAAGGGGAGGGGATAGGAGTTTAAGGACCTAAAAGGGGAGGGATAGGGTCAGGACTAAACATTCCAAATTAGGCAGAAACACCAATGTGGCACCAGCTCGTCGTTCTGGGCCAGTGGGGTCAAAAGTTCACGACGAGGAGGGTGGCTGAGTTTCACAAATGACCCGTCTTTATTTATTTATTTTTCATGGCAGCCCTGCCAGGTCACATTCCGTCACTTACAACATGGCCGTGACCGAGATAACTAATGAACCTGCACTGGCTGGTCTGGTCTTGACAACTGACCAAGATGCTAATGAACCTGCACTGCTGGGTGGTCTGGCTGTGCTAAACCTGAAGATAACTAATGAAACCTGCACTGGCTGGTCTGTGCTAACCTGTGCTAAGAACAAGATAACTAATGAACCTGCACTGGCTGGTCTGTGCTAACCTGACCAAGATAACTAATGAACCTGCACTGGCTGGTCTGTGCTAACCTGAACAAGATAACTAATGAACCTGCACTGGCTGGTCTGTGCTAACCTGACCAAGATAACTAATGAACCTGCACTGGCTGGTCTGTGCTAACCTGACCAAGATAACTAATGAACCTGCACTGGCTGGTCTGTGCTAACCTGACCAAGATAACTAATGAACCTGCACTGGCTGGTCTGTGCTAACCTGACCAAGATAACTAATGAACCTGCACTGGCTGGTCTGTGCTAACCTGACCAAGATAACTAATGAACCTGCACTGGCTGGTCTGTGCTAACCTGACCAATGACCTGCACTGGCTGGTCTGTGCTAACCTGAACAAGATAACTAATGAACCTGCACTGGCTGGTTTGTGCTAACCTGACTAAGATAACTAATGAACCTGCACTGGCTGGTCTGTGCTAACCTGAGCAAGATAACTAATGAACCTGCACTGGCTGGTCTGTGCTAACCTGACTAAGATAACTAATGAACCTGCACTGGCTGGTCTGTGCTAACCTGACCAAGATAACTAATGAACCTGCACTGGCTGGTCTGTGCTAACCTGACCAAGATAACTAATGAACCTGCACTGGCTGGTCTGTGCTAACCTGACTAAGATAACTAATGAACCTGCACTGGCTGGTCTGTGCTAACCTGAGCAAGATAACTAATGAACCTGCACTGGCTGGTCTGTGCTAACCTGACGAAGATAACTAATGAACCTGCACTGGCTGGTCTGTGCTAACCTGACCAAGATAACTAATGAACCTGCACTGGCTGGTCTGGCTGGTCTGTGCTAACCTGACCAAGATAACTAATGAACCTGCACTGGCTGGTCTGTGCTAACCTGACCAAGATAACTAATGAACCTGCACTGGCTGGTCTGTGCTAACCTGAGCAAGATAACTAATGAACCTGCACTGGCTGGTCTGTGCTAACCTGACCAAGATAACTAATGAACCTGCACTGGCTGGTCTGTGCTAACCTGATAGATAACTAATGAACCTGCACTGGCTGGTCTGTGCTAACCTGACCAAGATAACTAATGAACCTGCACTGGTCTGTGCTAACCTGACCAAGATAACTAATGAACCTGCACTGGCTGGTCTGAGCTAACCTGAGCAAGATAACTATGAACCTGCAGCTAACCTGACCAAGATAACTAATGAACCTGCACTGGCTGGTCTGTGCTAACCTGACCAAGATAACTAATGAACCTGCACTGGCTGGTCTGTGCTAACCTGACCAAGATAACTAATGAACCTGCACTGGCTGGTCTGTGCTAACCTGATCAAGATAACTAATGAACCTGCACTGACTGGTCTGTGCTAACCTGACCAAGATAACTAATGAACCTGCACTGGCTGGTCGGCGCTAACCTATAACTGTGACCATCCTTCTACAAGCAGCTTCTCGTTAAAAAAAACAAACTAAAATGACTATCGAGTAACATAGTGACCCTATCGAGTGGCATAGTGACCCTATCGAGTGACATAGTGACCCTATCGAGTGACATAGTGACCCTATCGAGTGATATAGTGACCATATCGAGTGACATAGTGACCGCAGTAACAGGGAGCAGCTTCTAGTAAATGCTGTAGCTGGACAGTCAAAAAGCTGTTTCGTTTTATGTCACGTTCTTCTGAATTACGGTGCTTTGTGAGCTTGATTTTCTTATGATCGCCACCAGAGGGCAATGTTGTCTATCATTAGGACAACGTTTTTGTCGCTGCTTAATTTCAGCAGTGGCAGACCTCGGAATATCAGTGGGAATAACAGGATAAGACTACTGGGAATAACAGAATAGGAGTACTGGGAATAACAAAATAAAAGTACTGGGAATGTTTACATTATTTTTTACATTATTTACCTCACACAGCAAAAATTCCAGTGTAAATCTAACACTGCTGGTGTACATTTAACACCCGAGGATGTTAAATGTTTGTGCTGGACAGCCGGTGTGGCCTGGGTATTATGACTTTAACGCTAGTGTTATGGCACAATGACTTATTTCAGTTTTTTATTTTTTTATTTTTGTTCATACCTGTGCGAGGCTCCACGGAGAAGTAGGGCTGTCCCTGCAACACGCTGTACACCACCCGTGCGCTGTTACCATAGGTGGGGTCATCCGCATCGCTCGCTGTCAGCTGAATTACAGAGGTCCCTGTGCCAAGAGGAGAGAAAGAGAGAGAGAGGAGGTGAGGGAGGGAAAGAGAGGGAGACAGAGAGGAAAGAGAGGGAGACAGATTGTGAGAGGGATCGAAAGAGAGTGAGAGGGGTAGAGGGAAAGGTGGAGAGGTAGAAGGGATGGTGAGAAGGAGTGTAAGAGAGAAAGACAAAATGTGTTAAAGAGATACAGAGAAAGTGAATGGAACTCTCCATGTGAGAAAAGAGAGAACGAGAGTGTATGTGGTGTGTGCATGTATGTGTGTGTGTGTGTGTGTGTGTGTGTGAGAGAGAAAGAGAGAGAGAGAGAGAGATAGAAGGGATGGAGAAAGGGAGTGTAAGAGAAAGGGAGAGAGACAAAATGTATGAGAGAGATGGAGAAAGAGAGAGTGAAAGTGTCCATGTGAGAGAAGAGACAGCGAGAAAGAGAGAGTGTGTGTGTGTGTTTGTGTGTGTTTGTGTGTGTGCGCGTGCGCGCACGCACGCATGCGTGCATGTGTGTGTGTGTGTGCGAAAGTGTGTGAGAGAGAGGGAGAAATAGAGAAAGTAAGTCAGCTTTGTAAGTGTCCAGCAGAAGGCAGGCAGTTACGCGGGGAAGTGTTTGGAGAATTGGCCCAAGGATGAGCGATTTGTCGCACTCTATGGTTTTCTGACTGGGCTCCTGGTGGAGTTTATACTCCAGGAATGATGCCCTTTAAGTCGGGTAGATGACAGCTGTTTACACGAGTCGCGCGCTTTGTGCAATCATTGCAGTCTGCATATGGGCACATAGAAACATAGAAACAGACAAGGAGGAACACACACACACACAAACACACTTACACGCATGCACACACGCACGCACACACGCACGCATGCACGCACGCACACACACACACAAACACACAGACTTCCAGACAGACAAGCAGAAAAATACACACAGTCATACATGCACACAGACACCCGTGTACACTGTTGTTCACACACACACACACACACACACACACACACACACACACACACACACACACACACACACACTCACACTGACACTCACACACAATGGTTACCTATGACGGACATCTCGGGTACGCTGGCCTGGTAGGGCCCATCCAGGAACTTGGGCTCATTGTCATTGATGTCCTGGATCTTGACGATGAACTCGGACTCGGGTTCGAGGGGCCGGCCCGTCTCCCTCTGCAGGGCCTGGGCCCTCAGTACGTACTGAGCCTTCACCTCGCGGTCCAGTCTCTGGATGGCGTGGATGTCCCCTGTGCCGTCGTCGATGGTGAACATGGTTCCTGCCCCCTCGCCGGACAGGATGTAGCGTATGGAACCGTCGCCCCGGTCCATGTCTGAGTGCAACTGGAAGGGTGGGAAGGGGGGGGGGGGTTTAAGCCATTTAACCAAAAACCGCTTGCTCTTCCCTCATAGCATACAATCATACAGCTGGGTACTGACTCAAGCCATTCAGGTTAAGTATACTGTTAAGAATAAGATTGCGATTATTCTTATTTTGATTATTACAGTTTGCCATGTGTCGGTGGTGAGCGGTAGTTTCCCCTGTCTACACATACTGTGCATTTCCAGAAACTTCTGCACACTCCCGGGTCACGTCTGTGATCGGGGATTTCTGGACTCGGGATATTCCCAATTACGATAAGTGGACGGCCATATCTCGTAATTGTCAAATTTTCTGGACAAGAACACCTCCATGCACCAGATTGTGTCCTTTTCTGACAGCAGACACGCATCCGCAAATGGCCAGATACAGTCCCGTTTTTGGATTTGTGCACTGTAGCGTCCGCCTCGTAAACGCTGCTTCTTGTGCAGTGAACCTTCAGGCTCCTCGCCGACCTGCAGGTCCGAGGAGAACGAAGTTCAGTCCTTATCGCAGAGCCTTATCGAAACTCAGCATCAGACTGAGCCTTCTCTCACCCCTATCTGTCTGCCTGCGCCTGAGCTTCAGGTGTACTCTTGAGTTTTGGGATTTTTAAGGTCGCACGAAACGACCCCAGCGAAG
>CM040403.1:127593028-127664827 GCA_022702515.1 Ilyophis sp. 1 JC-2022
GGAGGAAGAAGGAGCAGAAGAAACATGGCTATTCACAACATTGTGCTTGCTGTTTTTTTCAGTAAAAATGCTATTTCTGTGCTTTTTATTTACCGGACATGTCAACAGTTGCCATTTCAGTGGCACTGCTAACTTCACAGCCTGCACGCAGAGTGGCTGCTCCTGGCGACCAATCGAACGGCCGCTTGCAGGCGAGGCTCATTCTCAGTCAGCCTGCGTCACCGCTGACCTCCCGCTCGGCTCGTTCGCAGGTTTGACTCGGTGAATTTTAACTTAGCGCCACCTTTTTGAGTGTCATTGTCCCACGGAGTAAGAAAAAAAAGAAACCTTGAAGATAGAGTGTTTCTGTTTACTCTCGAACGCGCACTCTGGGTCTGTTGTTTACAGACAAACAAAGGAGGTGGAGGAGGAGGAGGAGGAGAGGAAACAGATGATAATAACTTGATAAAATGGCAGTTGGATGATTCTGTACGCTTCTACCTTCCTGCTGGGCCGTGTAAAGGCCTAATTTCACCGTAGGTATGATGTCCGTGTCTCCATTCACCAAATGGGCCCTTTTTTCTTCCCCTTAATGGGCCATTTAAAGAGGGAGGGACCCCACGGGACAGGGGGTGGGGGGCTCCTACATGGAGACCCCTCTCGGGGGGTACGTTATGCCTAATTTGTTAACCACAATCGATTTGGCATGGTGGGTAGTACGGCCACCAGTGAGGCGATTCATACCTATGTCCTACCAAGGGGCCCAGGGGGCGAACCGGGGCCGTTTCTCATCACCCCCCCCCCCACCCCGGGCTGGACCTGTCCCACCCACAGGAGCTCTTTGTTCTCTGTCAGACCCAATGGTTTGGCAGGTCCATTTCTTACCATGTCAGAACCGCTCTAGGGCTATGGGTACCGGAAGGTGATGATGTGTACATGTATCACCAATCTTACATTTACACGGTAAAATGTTCAGTGTTAATTAAACTCTTACAGAGTTTATATGATTCCAATAGGGACCATAACATACACACTGTAAGAGTTAATTCAACACTGAACAATCCATTTATGCTGGTGGATATACATTTTTTTTACTGAAGTAATTCCACTTCAGTACCTTTGCTCAGGGGAGCAATGCCACGATCTCAGCTGGGAGTTGAACTTGCAACCTTAGAGTTCCATGCTCAGTTCTCTATCATGTATTGTGTGTCATGTCACGTGTGGGCATGTCACATGCTACATTTCTCTAGCAGAACTCACGTCCAAGGCAGATTTCCTTTGGGGATAATCAAGTTTATATTATCTTAAGGGTTTCTGATAAACGTGGATTTCCCAGTCACTCAACACCGATGACACCTGCTTTACGGCTTCACCATCTGACAGTGATGTATCGTTACCGCCGCCCGCGAGAGCAACACCCGCCCACGTCGGGCTCCAAATGGCCCAGCCCCATAAATCGATTCCCGCAATGCTTCGCGTGCATTTTTAGAGCGATAGAAAGGGTGTTAGAGTATGACACCTTCTGTATGGGAGTTTTTTTTTATTTTTTATTGTTGCTTTTTGATAGTCGTTCTGCAGAAACAATCAGACGACTGTCCTGAAAAGCAGCGTGGAAAGAGACAAAGAGAAAAAAAAAACCCCTCACATCACATGACACGTGACTATATGTGAGAAGGGCTGTTTAATCACTGTAATCTCACTCCACAGCCTCCCACCATCCACCCTCATCACCCCTCTCCAAAAACATCAACATGAAGCAGCTCCCGCACCCCAGGGCATCGGACGGTCCCCATCACAGATCACAGGTCCCTAATTGTGCTGCCCCCCTCATTCATGCAGGGGGAAAGTGCAGGTCATTATTTCCTTGTTTTTACTGGCGCCCTATCGTCCTGGCAACAGCTTTTGTGTATTATGGTATGCATTATGAGCAGCTGGCTTCCAGAGTGCATTAGGAGTAGTAAAACTCATTTCATTAACAGGAGGACATTTTTTAAATAAAAAATACAATAATCATAATAATTTTCCCAATTTACATTCTATTTCTATCTCACTCCTTTTTTCCTCCTCTATCTCTCTCTACCTCCTTCCTTCTCTGCTCTTTCACTCATTCCTTGCTTGGCGGGTAACATAAAAGTGCCTTGTCATTTATGGAGAAATTAAATCAAACACACTGGCATTCATCCCAAGTGGTGGTGCATGGAAGTGATGTCACTCTGCATGAGTGTCAAACGGGGGGGGGTGGGGGGGGTGGGGGGGGTTCGCAATCAGTGTCACTCTGGCACAAGCGGAACACTGAAGTCCCGGACTCCGCACGGCCTGTTCCATCCCGTTACCCTTCCTCCACCTGCCCCTCGCCTCGGCTGAGGGAACGGCGCTGTTCGGCAGAACCGCTGATTTAGTGTCACTCCTCAGAATGAGATGGCGGGGGATGGCGGGATGGCGGGATGGTGGGGCGGGGGGGGAGAGACTGATGCACCTGAGGATTAAGTCTAAATTTCATGCCGGTGCAGAAAACACGTTAAGAAGAAGCCTCATCCACTGAGAGCTCAAGCTGTTTGGGAGTGCTCCGGGGTGACTCGTTGTTATTTTGAAGGCGACGCCAGCGCGCGTCACTCCTGGAGACGCTAATCGCTAGCTCTCACACAGATAAAGGCGGGGACGCTTCCCAGCCCCTGTGCTAGAGTGCCTGTCAATCTCCCCGTGCCTTTTTTTTCTTTTTTTTCTTCCGCCACAAGTACAAAGATGGGAGACAGTTTAATGAGTTTCGAATAAAGTCTTCATCTTGAAAAATTGAAACCTCATTCACAGCGTCTGGTGAATGGGCCTCCACATGAAATAGGAGTCATAATAGGCCGGAAGCCCGACTAAAAAAATAATAGACTGAACTAATAGTGGATAAAAGATAGGGCATACATTAACAGCAGACAGACTGTATAGTTATTTTATACATAAAATCTTATGAACTTCAATTCCCATGAATCTCCTTCCCTCAATAGGGTAACATGATAGAATTATTCATAAAAGGAACACTCAGTGCTGGATTTCATAGAAATTGCGGAGGCTTTGGAAAGGTGCGGTTATTTAATGTAGCAGAAATCACAATAGTTTGTTAATAAACTGCCTTTTCTTGTTTTTAAGACCTTAAGACCACCGAGGATGCAACAATATTCAGGCATCTCTCTCTCTCAACATTTAAAGTCGTTTAAAAATTCTACTGCAACAGTAGTAAAGAGTTCATCACTGCCTAGTTATTATTTATCACCACTTAGTATATCAGTACAGAACTCCCCATGCGTAGACCACAGAAAGCAGGTTAATATTCAGCATCTTACCTTCTCTCTTCCTTTTTTTCTCCACGTTTTATTTCTGCCAGGATCTGCTCTTGCTTTTCCTCCCTCTTTTCCACGCTCACTAAATTTCCCCTTGAAAACTTTTTTTGTAGATTTTTTTTTTTTTGTCGGCTTTGCGAGAGTAACACAGCCCCTACCCTCACGCCTCAGCTCACTGGCCCCTCTAAAGTCACCTTGAGTATCACTCCGCACGCTCCGAAAGTTTCTCTCTCTCAGCCCTGACTCAGGAGCCAATCAGAGAGAGAGAGAGAGAGAGAGAGAGTATGGGGACAAGTGACAGAGAGCAATGAGATAGGGAGACAGAAAGGAAGAGAGAGAGAGAGAGCACAGAGAAGAGAAAGAGGGTGATAGGGAGCTAGAAAGAGAGAGAGCAAGATAGAGAGAAAGGAAGAGAGAGAGAGCACAGGGAAGAGAAAGAGGGTGATAGGGAGCAAGAAAGAGAGAGAACAAGATAGAGAGAGAAAGGAAGAGAGAGAGAGAGAGCACACGGAAGAGAAAGAGGGTGATAGGGTGCAAGAAAGAGAGAGAACAAGATAGAGAGAGAAAGGAAGAGAGAGAGAGAGCACACGGAAGAGAAAGAGGAAAATAGGGAGCAAGAAAAAGAGAAAGGAAGAGAGAGAGAAAGGAAGAGAGAGAGCAAGATAGAAAGAAAAAGAGACTTTCCTTTAGCCCTCAGTATGTGGCTCAATCATAATCCTGCATCTCTAACCAAAGGTATTGAGAGGTGATCAGTATGAGGAGGCAGTGCTCTGGGGGGTGCAGGCCCTATAAAAGCCACTCATTTCATCTTTACGTATTTGCAAGTGAATAAGGGAAGCGGGGAGAGGGGGTGGATGGAGGGATGGAGGGATGGATGGATGGATGGGTGGGGGGTGCAGTTATTTCCTTGAGCGGTGAAGAAGAAAACAGAGAGGGGGGGGGGGTGTATGCATCCATACATTTTAATGAGACTGTGTTCACTGTAGAATCAGTAACGGAGTTTACGGCCATAAAAGAGGAAGCAGGAAGCTACTGTCTGTCCAGACAAACACAGGCAAAGCTAGTTCCTTTCTTCCAAATCGGCATATAAATATCCTGGAAATTAGGTGCGGGCCGATCCAAGCTGAGAAGCGCACTTCTAGAATTAATCACGCTCACATTTTATGACACCTTTTATGTTTGTTTTATGTCCCATTGACCCCAAAGTTTAAACTGACACAATATGATAGTAATTTAAAATGTTTGACACTTTCTACGTCACCTGTTGTGTGTCTCCCAATTGACAAGCCTTTTACCCCTAAATATTACAAATCTGTGATTAAACATCACATTTTTGAGCTGGAGGTAAGTGAAAGTTTGTGAAGTTTAAAACCTGTATGGGAAAGTGCCACCGGAATTACCCACAGAAAATCATAAATAAAAACTAAAAACGGTTGTATATCTTCTCACATTTTATACTGCTTTTTTATGCTTTTTATACACAGTTGGTACAGAACTTATGAAAATATAGCATTATGTTTATTTTATGTTTACTGTTTAATCCCAACAAATCAGGAATAATCATAGTGTCAAAATGAAAAAAAATAAGGTTAACCGGTTTTTAAGAGACGTCAAACATTGAATCGGGTCAAACTGACCCGGTACGTAATACGAGAGTTAAGAAAGAATGGGAAAACATGCAGCGTGCCCAAATGTCAATAACAGGTATTAAAAAAGAGACTGCAAGACTACTCGAGACATCCTTTGACAAGAAAATAATTGGTTTAAAATTTTCTGACAATTCAGTACCCAAAACAACCTGTCGCCCTTCCTCACGTCATAAACCTCATAAAACCTTTTTTGTTTTTTTTGTTTTTGTTTTGACCATCACTAAATGTTTCTCCGCTAGCAATTTTGTCCTTAGCCTTTCAAGCCACTTCATCTTCCTGACAGAGTCATTTTTGTCTGTTGTACGGCAAGAAGAAAAAGAAGAGAAAAAAGAAACAAGAGGGAAGCTGCTGTCGCGCTCCCAGCCAGATGGTCAAAAGGTTTCTCTCTCTATCAATTCAACATCTTCCTCTTTCTCTCTCTGTGTCCCTTTCAATATCGCTCTTTCTCATTTGGCAGTCTTTTCTTCCGCCGTCTCCCCCTGACCTCTCTGTCTCAGTGAGGATTTGACTGGTTAGCGCCCGAGCCAATCTGTCAGCGTGCGCTTCGCTAGCTCTCCAGAAAAGCACCGGGGCCTTCCCCCTTCACCCCTCTCGCTTTTATTTAGTTTTTTTTAAGGGTCCCCCTCTGTGTGGTTCGGTGGCATTCCACTTCACCGAGCAGCACTCCATCCCCAAACCCCCCCCCCCCCCGCCTCACCTCCCATCCCCAAACCCCCCCCCCCCAGTTCTTCATGGGACCCCCCCCCCCCCACTGGGCTATAATTGCCAGAACAAATTGAAAGCTGGGCTTATCGAATCCCGGCCCTTTCATCGGAATTGAAGAGAAGGTTCCGGAAACAGGACCTGCCGGGCCCCGTCACAATGGCAGCGTAGAAATAGATTGGATACAGTTTTCGGGAGGTCCTCGGGACACACAGGCCGGTTGAAATATGTCAGGTTGTAATACGTGCGTGTCATTACACCCTTCCAGGGCTCTGCCTCCATGAAGGGAGTTCTAGTTAGAGCCGAGTGGGACAAGGCGCCAAATATTCACTGTTGCAAATTGCTGGCAATTCAGCCACTAACAATAAATAAGAACAATGGCATTTACGTTCCATTTAAGAGGCATTTAGCAGACGTGCCTTTTCCAGAGATAATTGCTAAAGTGCATACATAGAGCTTTAAGCAATGAGCTGACAGGATGCCAGCTTATCGGTGTCAAAATTTATTGGAGCGAATACATAAACCTATAACATAACGTAAGGCGCCACATTAGGTGCAAATGGGAGACTGAAGGTCGAGTGAGTACAAGTGCATTTGAGGATAATAAAATGAAGAAAACCTTACGTCACAGAATGCCGATGATTGAGGATACATCAAAGTTAGCTTTGGAAACAATATTATTAGAATTTTAAATCTTTCTTAAAAAGTTGGTGGCACTTTTTTTTTTGGACAGGCTTATGCAGAAGGTGTTTTTTTATTATTATTGTATTTTCAAATTATTGCTGTATGGTACTGCACAATGTAGTGACTGCAGCAATCATAACAAATATACTGTTTAAATAATAAAAAAAAACCGAAATGAATAAATTTAAAAGTGCACATTGTCTTTGAATTTGTGTTTTTGTGAAAGCACGGTGTGCTCAGCCCTGGGGGAACAGGTTCCGGTCATTTCCACACCTTGTTAAGGCACAATCTGCATAAAATGAATCATTGCCTAGACCTTTTGTTTGAAGTGACAGTGGAACCATGCAGGGACTCTCACAATGCAGTGACAGCTGTATGAGAGAGAGAGAGAGACAGAGAGAGAGAGAGAATAATGGAGAGAATGAGAGAGACAGAGAGAGAGAGAGAGAATAATGGAGAGAATGAGAGAGACAGAGAGAGAGAGAAAGAATAATGGAGAGAATGAGAGAGACAGAGAGAGAGAGAGGGAGAGCAGGAGAGAATGAAACAGACAGAGAGGAAGAAGGGAAAGCAGGAGAGAGAAAGAAAAAAAGGAAGGGAGAGTGAGAGAGCAGGAGAGAGAGAGAAAGAGAGAGAGAGAGAGAGAGGAGGGGAGAGAGTGTGAGAGAGAGGAAGGGAGAGATTGAGAAAAGTCTAAAAATTTAACTCCAGCAAAATTCTGCTCATGAGAACTTTTCCAGTAAATTACCGCATTGTTTCTAACTGAGCACATCCAGGAGTGGAAACTCTCGTAAAAGTCTTCAAAAGTTCACATTTTTTCCACAGAAAGAGAGTTTGAAAAATGCTGATTCAGTCTAGGACTGCTATTTCTGTATCTCAGGACACTGTAGTGTGGCTACATTCTTTTCTCTATGGTTTTTTTATTTAAAATTTGTCTTCTCCAGTGGATAGGACACAGACTTTAAACCGTATCTTAGAGTTGGATATCATGTAAAAAAGTATGTCAATCAAAATCCTTGGCATCCATCAAAGATGATGACTGACATCCGTCCATCTGTCTCCTGTCCACTCCCAAGAAAAGTTACCCCTGACAAGCTACACAGAACAGTGAACGACATCCTCCACCTGTTGTGTCTCAAAATACTGGACATTTACAAACTGCAAAGTATTTTTCTGCGGGATCCAGACTTTAATAATTAGCAAAAGTGCTGGGATGTCAGTACTGGAATTTCTGATTAGCATAGCCTAAATATCTCCGTAGACATACTGAGACCGAGAGACGGATTTTAATCTGTTTTAACCTGAAGTTACAGCCCCTCATTAGATGATTCCTGTAACTAAGGAAAGGCCGCTGTGGAAACATGATTAGAATGGCATAAATCCAAGAAACCTAATTAACTCTGTGATTGATTAAACACAACTTAATTGCCGTCACACATTTCTCAAAACCGGCCCAACACCGCTCGCCTTCTCCACCAATGAGGAGGAGTGAGAGAAAGACCGGCCCAACACTGCTCTCCTTCTCCACCAATGAGGGGGAGTGAGAGAAAGACCGGCCCAACACTGCTCTCCTTCTCCACCAATGAGGGGGAGTGAGCGAAAGACTGACCCAACACCGCTCGCCTTCTCCACCAATGAGGGAGAGTGAGAGAAAGACCGGCCCAACACCGCTCGCCTTCTCCACTAATGAGGGGGAGTGAGCGAAAGACTGACCCAACACCGCTCGCCTTCTCCACCAATGAGGTAGAGTGAGAGAAAGACCGGCCCAACACCGCTCGCCTTCTCCACTAATGAGGGGGAGTGAGAGAAAGACCGGCCCAACACCGCTCTCCTTCTCCACCAATGAGGGGGAGTGAGAAAAAGACCAGCCCAACACCGCTCGCCTTCTCCACCAATGAGGGGGAGTGAGAGAAAGACCGGCCCAACACCGCTCTCCTTCTCCACCAATGAGGGGGAGTGAGAGAAAGACTGTCCCAACACTGCTCACCTTCTCCACCAATGAGGGGGAGTGAGAGAAAGACTGACCCAACACCGCTCTCCTTCTCCACCAATGAGGGGGAGTGAGAGAAAGACCGTCCCAACACTGCTCACCTTCTCCACCAATGAGGGGGAGTGAGCGAAAGACTGACCCAACACCGCTCTCCTTCTCCACCAATGAGAGGGAGTGAGAAAAAGGAGAGAACAAAAATCTTCAGCCTCGCCAGAGATGAGGAACGGGGTCTTTCACTCAGCCCCAGATTAAAAGTGGCAAGGCCAAAAAAAATGTAACTACAAAGCCGCCCCACATCTCCGTGGGGGGGCACAGAGACGAAGCGTTTCATCTCCTTCCCCGTGCGGCAGGTGGAAACAAAGGAAGTGACACGCGTGCGGACGGGTTCATTTACATCATGCAGATGAGCCGGGGTGGAGACGTCGAAGCGCCGCACGTTGTGCAAATGCACGTGTTTGTAAATAAAAATACGTTACCGTATTTGCCTTGGAGATACAGGGAGGAGGGGGCAGATTACAATGCATCTCGTGCCAACTTTAAAAAAAAATTTGCACAACTACCTGCTCGTACTCCTTGAATTCATTGTTACAACTTGAATTCATTGTTACGAGGCAGGTGCTATTTTGTGTCTGTGTGTATGTTATATAATGTCTATTCTACATTATAGGCTTGCATATGATTGTGCTATGTTGACTCTCTCAATCTCACATGCTGAACCGTAGATCTGGTGGCTCACCCCCGATGTTTCGCTGAGAGTCGACGCACAAAGCTGTTCCTTTCGGGATGAAAGGAAGCCCCGAGCCTTTTGATCAGGGGTTCCTGCGGGGTTCGGTAGGGAGTCGTCCCTGGCGCTGATGGGATCTGGAGAGACAGGAGCCTCCAAACGGGAGGAAGCGAACCCCTCCAAACCCGCCTCGTCTGATATTTACCCCCCTCTCTCCTGTCACTTCTCATAAACATACAAAGATAAAAAGATCTGTGCTTTTTCAGTTTGGCCATGAGGAAGAATTTCAGCATGAAAATACTGCCATAATACAGCAACTGTTGCTCTGCGCATTGGAGAGCAAATAGACAAATATACTGTTATTGCTGCTGTTAGTCGGCAATGTCCCACTTACAGCATCAATAACAGTATGAAAAAAACAAAAACAAGAAATGGATTCAAAAAGATGCCGACATCTCTGTCAACATCATATTAAATGTACATGGAAATTATTATCATTTTTGAACTAAAAATAATCTTTTCATTTTCTCATTCAGAATCCCTACTGGATCACTGCTTTATGTAGATAACAATGTCAAATAATAATAATAATAATAATAATAATAATAATAATAATAATAATAATAATAATAATAATACACACATTGTAACAAATACAAGAATTAAGAGTCAACTCCCAGATGCGAGGTTCAATAATTTTGCATTATATTAAGGCACAGAACAAACTTTCCCATCTTTAATTTCTGTTTTTGGTTGTCATGGCAACCGGTCCCCCTCTGTCGGGCCCTATTTCAACAACGACAAAAAGAAAAAGAGAGGAAACCAGCAAAGTCTGTCATGTGATCCGATGGCCTAATGGCCCGGTTCGGGAGCCCTGCTTCTCTTCAGGCTCGGGAGCGAGTGGAACGGACCGTTCTAGATCACCACGCGCCATTACACCTGTGCAATCTGAGAAGCTTACAGACCCCTTCACTGGGAACTCCGTGTGCTGGGCTGAGCTACCTGAAATGGGGGGTTATCCTCGATGCAGGGCCTGTATACTCTTAAATGCCTCGATCGATCAGGGCCCGTACTCAAAAGTCACAAATGAGAATGGGAGTGGATTTTATTATTATTATTAATAATAATATTTAATTTATTATTATTTAGTTATTTTATTTACAGACAAATAATTGGCTGCGTTTTTTTTTTGAGGACAAAGAAAAAGCAGACTTCTCTGGAGAAAGCAGGGCCGTCGTGATTGAGGTTTTTTTTGCTGGGTGACAATTTTGAAGGATTTCACATTTCGATCCCACCGCTCCCCACTTCTACCCGCTTCCACCCTCACCTGTTAACAGTGGCCATTGACCCAAGCACCTGGCATGAAAGTGTGCTGGAAGAAATCACCTGCTTTCAAACCCTGCACTTACACAAACGCCGTGTAATTATGCAGAATAACTCCTGTGGTCTAATTAACTTGCACAAGGAAAGAGGAATGGCTGGTAGACAGGACATGAAAGAGCTCAAATGACTGGAAAACGCAAATGCCAGAGGCTTACAGAGCTTCGGAAAAGAATGGTCGGGCTCTTCTTTCAATTCAGCTGGAGAAAAGAAACAAAGCGCCTCGGGCGTGCTTGAAAAATATATACATATTTCGCCACCTGTTTTATCGACAGATTTCATTATCATTATTTTTTTTTGAACGACAACCCCTGCTTGACCAGTAGTCGCTCACAGCGCGACCTCAGGTCATCCCGATGAGTTTGCATAACAATCTGCTCATTGTGCAGAGCTCTGCTGCCAGGATTCGTCAAGCTCCGGCTTAAAAAAGAAACAGAACATCTGCAAGCTTCCGAGAAGCACTTTAATGAAGGACTCCACACGGGGAGTCATTATAAAAGGGAGGGAAACTTAACAGACGCTTACGCAGACGGCGAAGTTGTGAGACGCTTTCTTTGAGGCAGTGGTTGAACTCATCTGTGACAGATGAGTTTTTGGAGGTGGCTTGGGGGAAAAGGTCTCTGTCACAGCCAGGGTTCAGCTAACACCCAGACTTGGGGGACAAAACTGTGACCTTCCACAATGTGGAATGATTTTAGAGATATGGTTACCTGGGGATGCCCCGGAAGCAAGCACCAATCGCACCTATCGGCAGCGTTTTACAAAGTGGCCTTACGGCAGCCCGCTACCGCCTTTTTTTAAAGGCCGACCCTCGTCTTGCGTCGGCTGTCCGTCGTTGGGCCGACTATGGGCCGACTGGGTGCTGGTTTTAAAAGCGTTGGCAGACCCGCAGCTGTGCCGATGGTGGGACGCTATAGGTGCCTCTGCATGCTTATTAGCTAGGTGAGGTCCCTGGTAATGTTACCACAGAGTTTGAGATGGACCTCTACACCCGGCCGACCTGGCCAGCGTCTTCGGCAGATTTCACAGCGTCGGCTGCATACGATACGATGTAGTGGCGGTAGCAGCTGGCCTGAGTGTGTCACGTCTTTGCTTCAATCCGCCCCCCTGCTCCATAGAGCCATGAATTCCAGAAGAAGAGAGGGAGGGAGAGAAAGAGAGGGAGAGAGGGGTCTGAATGCTAACACGCTCCTCCAGAGAGACGGTGTCACCAACCCCCAGGGATAAAAGAGGAGAGTTTTTACAGGGAAACAGAGCAGGGTGTGAGGAGTGTGTGTGTGTGTGTGTGTGTGGGAGGGGGGGCTTAGAGAGTTGTCGCAGGTTTATAGACGAGGTCATAGCTGCGAATGCGACTCACGGCCATGCCAGCGATGTGCCTGAGGAGACCTCCCGGAGCTCGACAGTAAAAAGGACTGGGGATCGATGAGGATGGGAGAGAAACTCTCCTCATGCTCCTATCCTAGTTTTCTGTCCCCTGCCAGCTCCCTCCACCTCCCACATCCCTGTACATCCTGCCAAAAAACGAGGAGCTCCTCTCTGTAGAGCTCACACTTCACCCCACGGCCTTTGCTTCTTATAAGTGGCTATTTAACAGAGTATTAAACAGAGAGGGTTGTTTAGGGATCTTAATCTGCCGCAGATGAACCGGACACAAGGCCCTCGGCGTGATCTCTACAGAATCATTTCAGTCTTTTTCTTCTCCTTCTCTCTACCCCGCACTCTCTCTCCCTCTCTCCATTCCTCTCTCTCTTCTCTCTATCCCACACTCTCTCTCCCTCTCTCCATTCCTCTCTCTCTTCCCACATCTCTGTCTCCCTCTTTCTCCTCTCTCTCCCTCTTTCCATCCCTCTCTCATTTACTCTATCCATTCCTGTCTCTCCCCCCTCTCTCTATACTTTTCTATCTCTATCTCCATCCCTCTCTCTCTCTCTCTCTATCCCTCTCTCTCTTTCTCCCTCTCCATTCCTCTATTCCCCATCTCACTCTCCCTCTCTACATTCTTCTCTCTCTTCCCCTCTCTTTCTCTCTCTTTATCGCTTTCTCTCTTTCTATCTCCCTCCCTCTCTCTCTATCCTTTTCTCTCTCTATCCCTCTCAATCTCCATCCCTTTCTCTCTCTATCCCTCTCTACATTCTTCTCTCTCTCTCTCTCTCTCTCTCTCTCTCTCTCTCTATCTCCCTCTCTGAAACAAATGTTTGCACTTCCCTTTAGAAGCCCAGCGCCCGGTGAGTCACACGGTGAGTGGTATCATCGGGCCGTGAGCCAGCGCGATAAACCAACCCATTTAAAATTTCAGGTTCTGCGTATAGAGAAAGACTTCAATAAAAGCACAAGAACAGCGTTGAAAGAAAAGAGCGTGCCGCGGTCAGAGCGTCTCGGCAGGTTAGCGCGCGCAGCAGCGGGGGAGGACGATGAAGGCGATGAGGTCACAGGGCGTTTTGGCGAGCGCGCCCCCCAATGCTTTAGCGGGGGCTGGGGGGCGCATGCCAGGCTGATCCGTGTGGGATAATGCAAAGGGAAGGGCCGTCAGAGGAGGAGCGGGAGCTGACTAGGCTATCCAGCGTGCCCCCGCATCTGTAATTAGAAACAGTGCCATCCTGAGATGCTCTGGGCATTCACAACTACCTCAGAGGTTTTTTTTTTTGCAATTTTTTTTTTTTTTTTTTTTTTTTTTTTTTTTTTATTTTTTTTTTTTTTTTTTTTTTTTAGGTTCTCTCTGACTTTGTTTCTATGGTTCCGTTGTACATTCTATTCTATGCAGGATGCCAGCGCTATAGTAGAAAGTTGCTGATTCTGTGTGCGTGTGTGTGTGTGTGTGTGTTGTGCGTATGTGCACAGGTGTGTTTGTGCATGTACATGTGTGTGCATATGTGTGTGTCCCAGTGTAAATATTTCTGTGTGTGTGTGTTTCTTTATGTCTGTGCAAGTGTGTGCATATTGAGCACCAGCACAGCAGCAGGTTTCTTTCTTTCTCTCTCCCTCGCTCTCTCTCTCTCCTTCTCTTTCTCCCTCTTTCTCTCGTGGATATTCTGTTCTTCCCTCCAGCGAGATCAACAGCTGTGTCAAAGGAAATGATCCGGGTCAAATATGCTGCTGTCTGGCCACATTACGGTCAGGGGCCGGTGGCTGGGGGGCCGGGGGGGGCGGGGGAGCCGGAGGGGCGAGGGCCAACCGCGTATGTGAACCGCACCGACAGTCTTTCACAAGCCATTTACTCACCGGGATGTACCTGTGCGAGCAGAGCCAGCCACACCACCGCTCCTTGGGCAGGGCCTTCCGTTCTAATAAGGACACAAGCCTTTGGGCTCTTTGAAGGTGCTGTCACATACGCTACACCGCAAAAGTGACGACTCCTTCGGTTAGAATTAAAAGTCTGGTTTCCAGGTGCACCCAGAGAGAGAGAGAGAGAGAGAGAGATCGGTTATTTATAGTCTCCTGTCTTGTTCTTTTTTTCCGCCTCTCCCTTTGTTTCCCCTCTCCCGCCGGTCTCCTTCACGGCCGGGAACATCGGCGTATTTCGTTACCCAAGTGTCACCGCGCGGTATTGCAAACGGCCGGCGAACAATAGGGTCCGCATTATGAGCGCTCACAAAGGGAACACAATCCAGTGTCACCTGACCGAAGAGACATAAAGGTGCAATATGACAGATAGTGTTCCATTAATTGTCATCCATTGTTCATACCTGGCATTCGAGAACTGTGTGCCGGACAGGTAATTCATTGTTGTTGTCTTAATGCCATATTCCCTGTGGTGTGACATATGACCACAGACGAAGAAAACATTTTCGGAAGCAAAAAAACAAGCATTCGGCGTTCCTATTCAGTCGCTCTACGTGTTTTGCTTAGTTGAGAACTGAAAAGCTAATACAGCGTGCACAACGTATTGCTACAGTGAAAAATAGGCACGTCAGTTCATTGTGAAATTCAGTCGGGCTCTGTAAATATTTTCTCGCGAATTAAATGAAAAATAAAATACCTTGGTATCCTGAAAGATACCTAACAGGAGCCTTTGTCATTCGGTAATTCATTAGCTTTCGTATAATATAATGTGAGAGGTGAGAGTAATATATAATTACACTGCGTTTATCCCCGCTGCTGTGCGAGTCGTAATCAGCCCGGAACAGTCAGTCTGATGGAAAAAAAAAATAATGAAATTAATTATGCGTCGTAATGACACACGACTGTAAGCGAAGGTAGAAATTTAATTATCCACACAGAAGCAGACGCCATTGGGTGGGTGGCTGGGGAGGGGGTGTCCACAGATGGATTTGTGGGTTTGTTTTCATTCTGAGGCTAATCTTTCTCCTGTCTTCCCCTCTGTCGCTAATATCAGCCGTATCCGGCGCTCTTCAAGTTTCTCTCTGTGTTCGCTGTCTGTCAAAAAGGTGGAAAGGTTAAATTAATTGGCAGTGGAGAAAAAAAAGACAGGGTAAAGAAAGGAGTGATAGAAAGGAGAAGAGCGTACATGGAAACGAGGAGGCAACAGGTGTTTCCTTTTTTAAAAAAAAATTCAAATGTCCCCCCGAGCGGCGCATGCGAAACGGCGCTGACGGAGCTGAGAGGCCCGGCCCGGCCCGACGCTTGCAGGCCCGCTCTCCCGGGAGGGTGGGCCGCTTGGTTTGAGGCTGCTTTTGTGCCGAGACAAGGGCTTTGTGAGACAACCATTGTGTGCGATTCCAGTTTGATACCGCTATGTTCACCTGGGAAAAGATACATGTGATGCTGGTGTACACTCTTCTTGCCTTGGTGCTTTAACTCTGCACAGACTTTTTTCTCATAACTCTTACAAAGCCCCCAATCCCAACCCCCCTCAACTCAACCCCCCTCAACCCAACCCCCCTCCCCCTCACCCCATCCACAGTACGACAATCTCCATTTCTTACTTTCCGAGTAAACAGCTCATTTAACCGGCTTGTAAATCAAGCCCTTTTAATGGGAAATTGATACAAACTCGTTTCGCCTTATTTTTCTCTCTCTCTCTCCCTCTTGATTCCCTCCCGCCATCTCGCACATTCACAGCGGTCCTGAAGGCCACTCCTCGCAATAATCGCGGTCCACTTGACCCTATCAGACTTAGGGGCCTGGGGGGGGGGGCAGACGGACCTGCTAATGTCCTGCTGCCGGTCATTTCACATCGCTAATGAGTCCCCCCCCCCCCCCCCCTCCTGGGCTCTAGAAACACAGCGGGTTCTACTTTCTTCTACTTGTTAGCCACGCATCATTACCCAGGGTCCTCGGCTGCTGGTTTGCTTGAGAGTCTTCTGAAGATGAGGACGGTGGCGGGCGTTGTCGTAAGAAGGGGGCGGGCACGAGACAGTGAGTGAGTCTAATGAGCTGCTGCGTAAATATGTTGTTCACCCTTCTCTCTCTCTTCTGTCCTTTTCCCCGTCCGCTTGTCCTCTCCTTCTCAACATTTCTGTTGTGTCCGTTGACCGTCAGTATTAACCCCCTGCCAACAGAGATAGACTGCCAGGAATGGTGAATAAGACTAGGGAGAAACGTTTGAACAATGGCGGTTCTGGCACTTCTCAGGTAGAGATGGCTGTTATGTTATACTTTATTAACTCCGTGGGGTAATTTGTCCTCTGCATTTGACTCATCCTAACAACTTTGGGCAGCCACAGTGCAGCGCCCGGGGACCAACTCTAGTCCTGAGGCCAGTGCCTTGATGAAGGGCACAGGCAGGGGTATATCTAACCTGATATTGGTGTGATTTTGGTGTGGGAGAAACCCGGAGAATACCCACACGAACATGGGGAGAACATGCACAAAGCCTACACTACCGTACTGCCAGGTTCAAGTGTTAATGCAGCTAGCCTTGTGTGCCAGGATTATACATCTTCCCTATAAGCCGGGAAAAATCTGCGCAGATCAGCATGATAAAACCTTCCCACGTTTAGGGACAGAACCAGCATTGTCTAATCAATCACATCAACTTTGTCAGGTGAAGGTGATTGACACTTGAACTATGAACTATGAACTCTGAGAAGAGGTTGGCCATGAGCGAATATAATCCCTTTGCTCCTTTGAGGGCGCATCAAAAACACTTTGAGTGGGAGAGTATTTCTCACAAATTTTCTCATCCAACAATTTCAGGAAGTAAACCGGAAGTAATTACAACTTGTAGAACAAGAGCGAGAAATATTACGAACCACTTCCTCACTAATTTGGAAAAAGCTTTGCAGGATTTCTGCTGCACACTGCTCGCAAAGTGAGGGGAAAGGGCATATGGTAAACAGGGGTCTGAGTGGACAGAGGGACAGGAAACAGGGATTATATTCGGTCATGGCCATTGCGTGTCAAATGCGTCACATTTCCTCAAGCCTGTGACCAGTATCTAAGCTGGCATGACCCTGGCCTTCCTATCACTGCTACAGAAAGTACTGTTCCGTAAGGCCAAGGACATCTCGAGATCTTTCAAGATCGACCGTCTGTTCTTCAGTGACTGAAGTGGTTTACCCCCTTTTCCTGAAATAGCAAATCAAGTAATGCTGACAGGTGCGGAAAGCCTCTGTCCCCGTTCTCCTATGCATGTTTAGGGGCAGAATGCGCTCTCATTAATTATGTTTTATCACCTCTTAGCTGATTGAAGCCTACCTTGGAGGAGAAAGCAGCTGAATAGTCTCTCTCCAGGTTGCCAAAGGGAGACGGCTGCCACTGTTGTCTTGGAGAGTAAGCAGTGAGTCAGAACGGCCGGTTCATTTCTTTCTTTCTTTTTTTTAGTTGGCATTTTCTTTGTTTTATGAATAACGTGCCGCTTCTGAGTGGAATTTAAAAGCAAAGCAGTCTAATTTTGTCGGTGGCAGTAAGACCCGGGAGATGAGACACTGTGGTTTTACACTATATTTCTTTCCACAGCGGTCTGGCTTAGATTTACTGCAGTCATAACGGGGGCAGCAGAGTTTGGGAGAGTGGGGGTATTGGGGTGGTGGCTGGAGTTCAGCTGGAAGGCTCATATTGTTCTCCAAATCACTCCAGTTTTTTCTCCGGAACACATGGCTGGTCTGCACATTTTAAGCACAATTTCCCTGGGGTGAGGGCAGTTTTCTGGGCAAATGCAATAAAGTTATACGATGTAGCCATTCACCATATTCTAAAATGCTCAATCCACCCCATGCCAAAGCAAGAAATGTTACCTTTAAACCGTCGCACTACAATTAACAACAACAAAAAGAGTTGCCTTTTGCCATAATACAAAATGCTCAATCCACCCCATGCCAAAAGAACAGATTTTACCTTCAAACTGTCACACTACAATTATCAACAACAACAAAATGTAGCCGTTTGCCATAATACAAAATTGTAAAGCTGCCCCACACCACAACAGCAGATTTTACCTTTAAACCGTCACGCTACAATTAGCAACAAAAACAACAAAAAAAAGCTGTTTGCCATAATACAAAATTCTCAATCCACCCCACGCCAAAAGAACAGATTTGACCTTTAAACTGTCACACTACAATTATCAACAACAAAAAAAAGTATTTGTTAAGAGTTCAAATAATTTACCGGAAGGAAATAAATCCCCGTGGGTGAACAGTGCCGTCTCTGGCTGCAGCTGTCGGGCGCGTCTCCGCTGTCTAATAAATGCGTTGTCCAGGCACACCATCGCTGGACTGTCAATGGAATTGATCATGTGATGGATCGCATGCGGGGAGGGGCAGGGGTGTGATTACACTGCTCACAATCATTATCAATTCGTGAGAAAGGCGGGAAACTGATCCGGGGAGGGAGGGGGGGGGGCCCAGGAGTCAGCCCTGCCCTGCATCGAGTTGCACGGTCACCATACGGAGAGCGGCGGACCTGTAGCAGGCGCTTTCATGGCGGTGACAGTCTGTCACGTGACTGCACTGTTAGACCGTCAAATAACCGTTTTTTTTTCTTTCTCACCATGTCTGTTCAAACTCACAGCCTACTATCTGGCTTTGCCTCTGGGCCATTTTTAAATGTCTTAGTGTCGGTTGGAGCGTGTGTCGACCACATCTCAGCGCCAGCACCTACTTACCATTTTTATAAACCAGTTTTTTTTTAAACTACTGACAGCACCACACTATAGGATCATTTTCCATTGAAATTAATGTATGTCATTAAAGCGCATGTTGACCGCACTGAAGCTCATCCTCTTCGCAGAGGTCAACCGCACAACGCCCATGTGACATGACTGCGTTTCCCAGCCTACTTTTCGTCCGCGCAGGAGTCTGACCGTGCAAGGACCGCAGCTGAAAGACCTTCGGGAGCAGTGATCTGATCTCCTAATGAGGCGCTGTAGGAAGGACGCCTGACTGCTTTAAATGAGGCGAGACACTCGGGGTGAGTGAGATACATCTCGTTTCTGAAGCTTCCTGCCTCCCTCTTCCTCTCAAAGTGAATGAGTAAATGAATGGGAAAAGGCTTAGGTGCGCTAGTGCCCAGGGTGGGGGTGTGTGCTCTTCACATTGTGCATTATCTTTTAACTATTTAATCAAAATCATTGACCCTTTAACCGCCACACACACACACAAATAAAAAATCTGTTAGAAATTATGCTGCTTTTTTGAAGTGACTGTTCAATGGTTGGGTGTGTGTGTGTTGTGTTGTGTGTGTGTGTGTGTGTGTGGGTGGGGGGGAGTATGTCAGAGTATGTCAGTGTGAAGCTACTGTTTCAGAGTGAGAGAGAGAGATGCAAAGAAAGATAGAAAGAGAGATGCAGAGAGAGAGAGAGAGAGAAAGAGAGATAAAATATCAGTGCAGATGGCCATCACCCCATGTTGTTACTGAATGAATCAGGCTTTTGCCAAGTTTTTTTTTCGGGTGGAGGCGAATATAGATGCTAATAAGAGGCCCGCAGCTCCTCCCCTCCTACAAGAGACTAAAGAGGGTTTTTTTTCGGTTTGTTCAGGTAATGTTTGAACAATCAAATCCAATCTGTGTGATTTCACCCATCCTGCTACTCTGTAAAGCGCCCGACACTCCATCGGCTCTCCGCCGTCAGCGAGCCCGACACTCACACGCGGTACGGCTCTCCTCCGTCAGCGAGCCCGACACTCACACGCGCTACGGCTCTCCAGCGAGAGAAGAGGGGTTGGACTGAAGGATATGAGACTGTATGCATGTAAAACGGCCTATTAAAACTGTGCATCTCTGGTGGCTGGTCAGTCTTTAAACTTCATGAGCCATCCAAGATACTACGCTCAGCTCACAGAAAAATCATGATGATTAACCACCATTTTGATTGCACTTTTAATAAAGATGCAGTCCTCATAAACTTCTGCTTTCATTTTTCAGGTTGACAGAATATTCTCTCTCTCTCTCTTTTTTTCTCTCTCTCCCTCCCCCTCTCCCTCTCTCTCTCTCTCTCACTCTTTTTTAAATATATATATATATATATACATTTTTAAATAAAATTCAATTTCATGTCAATCATGGACGTAACAGGTTGCCATTGGAATGCAGCACAAACACGGGTCAGAGTTCAACACATCACAGACAATAAAACAAAAAACAAAAAAAAGAGAGAGAAAATCTCCAACAACTAATCTTTTGAAGTAGCAATGCAACGAGGAGCCATCAAAGACGCGGGATGTCACAGCGAAAAGCAAAGAGGTTTTGTCACATGAAAACCCTTGGCATGAAATATTGATTCCCTGTGATTGTGTGTGCGCGGTTAGAGAAACGCTGGGTTCAAAATCTTGACAGAAATACATTGTGTGGTTTTTCTTTTGTGTTCCTCATTGTGGAGAGAAAAAGTGACCCCCCCCCACCCACCACCCCTCCCCTGACTCATCAGGTGGGGGGCGAACGTGACCCGGTACTGCCATGCGCGAGCCGCAAGGCGTCGGCCACATCCTGTTAATCATGGCCCTTGTTATCCAAGGCTTCTTTGTGCCATTATCAATAATCCTACCTCTTTTCTACTCACTGTTTTTGCCGCTCTCTCTCTCTCTCTCTCTCTCGCTCTCTCTCCTTATTCTTCCTCTCCAACCGTTTTTTTCTCAGTAAAAAGCGTTAAAAGTTCTCTCGGGAGACTTGTTTTCTTTTTTTTTTTCATCCCATTTTTTTCCATTATGCAAAATCTAAGATGATGAAATCAAATAAATTATTCTCAGAATGTTTGTCTGGATTTAATGTTTAATGTCGCACTATGGGGCCTTCTTTGGTCAATGGAGAATGTAGGAGCATGGACCTTTTTGGTTATTATATCCTAACTACCACATATTACCACATATTATATCCTAATGACCACATATTGCCACATATTACAACCTAATGACCACATATTACCACATATTATATCCTAGCTACCACATCTGTCTGTCTGTCTGTCTCTATGCACGTCATGGTGTTGTCACAATGTTTAAAGTTTAAGTGTCAGCATAAACCTGGAACTCATGTATTGCAATCCGGAGATATATGCTGTACTATTTTGCATTCTGCAGCCTCTTTCATGTCAGTTTCAAATATCTCTTGATTTATTGACTTTTTTTTTTTTTTTTAACTAACTAACTAAGTAACTAACTACTGCTTTATTGGCAGAACAGCCAGTAGCACTGCCAAAGTGCATACATGTGAAGCACAGAATATTAAACACATAACTAAGTATGATGTGCTGCTTATATCTGTCTAATCTAAGTAATTATCCATGTATACAGCTGGATATGAACTGATGGGAGTTCCCAGGCGAACGTTGTGCGCTGCCCTAAATAAAGGTGAGCATAGGAATGACCTGAGAAATAGCTATAGTTCAGTCCTTCTTCCTCTTATTATTCATACTCAACGATGGCTGCCTTTGGCGCGCTCAGCGGTAATCAGAGGTGTGTGTTCTTGCAGGACCTCTGGCAATGAGGTGGCCCTGCTCATTTCAGTCAAAGCAGAAGATGCTGGGCGAATGTTTTGTTTGCCCTCTCCCCCCTTCCTCAGAAGAGAATGAGAATAATAAATTCTTCAGCAGCCTGTCAACACACTGAAAGCGTACCCCCGTACCCCCCCCTTTGATTTAAGACGGGGGAGTTTCAGGGCAACGCTGCCCGTTTGATCGCCGATCCTGCCAATATTATAAAGGAGAGAATCCAGTCTCATGTAACTTGTACATTGCATCGTTGTTATTGCTGTTATTTTTTCTATACGTGCCCCCCCACAACCATGTTCCCCCCACCTAACTGTTTTTTTTTTCTCGTTCTTAATGGCGGTTCAGTATCCATATACAGCAGTCATCTTTCCATCTGAAGAGTAGGAACAGGCAATCAGAACCTGGAGTGTGTGAACCTTGACCCCTGAATGCTTTTCGGGCTGATCTGTCAAGATCGATTGAGGCTCGATTGAAATTTTCAATGCATGAAACCCTAAGCCTCAACATATAGACATCAAAGTGTGGCCCTCGCATCTCTGCATGGATTTTATTCACATCTAGGGCGTTCGCTGACTGATATCAATGTTTGTTTTTCCTTTGGAAGGTTCTGTTTTTCTTCGGCGGTATCAAAGACCAGACTCATCTCTTTTTTTTGTTCCTGGCTCTTATCTTTGTTCGCCATTTACCTCGCGTTAAAAAGGCGGCTTTTAAAATCAGCTTCTGTGGCTGTAAGTGAGAATTAAAACCATGTAAGGTGTTTGGTTGGACAAATTTAGACATCGGCTATTTTGAGGCACGCATTAAGTACAAGCAAATATTTCCAAATGGACCACTGTCACACACTTTCTCCACAGAAAATGTAATTTTAAAACTCTTAGGGCCAGATTTACAAAAACCTTTAGCTTGTGCAAAACATTTTAGCACATGCAAAACTAATAACACAACCAATGATTGGTCCAAATCAAATGCCATGCCCGTGACCATCGCAAATCAGGCCCTAAATCCTTAAAGCTTAACCCTTGTGTGGTGTTCAGGTCTGTGGGACCCATTTTAAATGAATTGAAAATGGGTCCCACAGACCCGAACACCACACAAGGGTTAAGATATACAGAACGTGTGTGTTTTGGTGACTGCAGTGTATGCTACTTTGAATGATTATTTAGCTCAGAAAAAAAAAAATACATCATTAAATAATTTTGTGTAATTGATATTTTCTGCTGGAGAGGTTTCCAAATAAAACAGCTGGTGCATGGATATGAATGTAAACATGCATGCAATTATGTTGGATGGAAAGCACTTCTGTGTAGATGCATAATTCCATAGAATGCGTTGCACAGGTGCATGGAATGCGCTGATGTATAGATCCATAGAAAGTGTTGATATGTAGATGAATGTAATGTTGATCCATTGAACTCCATAGAATGTGTTGATGCATGGAATCACATGGGGTGTGATGTGTTAATGCACAGGTGCGCAGAATGTGTCGTTGCATTGAATTGCATAGAATGCGGTTGTCCACAGATGCGCAGAATACACAGATGCGTAAACGCATAGTATGGGTTTCTCGGATGTGCTAATACGCATGTGCATAGAATGCGTCGGTGTAAACAAAAACGCATCGAATGCGTTTTTTTATGTGTAAATGAATAGAATGTGTTCGTACACGGTTACATAGAATGTGTTTACGCATCAATGCCTGGGATGTGTCGATACACAGTTGCACAGAGAGGGTGGATGCACAGGTGCCTAGAACGAGTTGTTAGGGGTAACAGGCTCAGCAAAATTACATTTTTTGATATCTAGTTGTAAAAGAAAGTGCAGACCCCCCGGGGCATTGGCAGGTTAACAGGCGTGGGAGAAGGTGGAGTAGAAGCTGAAGTGTGTTTGACAGGCCTGAGATGGAGGGGAAGGCCCGGTCTGATGGATAATGATTCCATCCACTTCCACCATCCTCACACATCCCGCCCTCTCGCTTCTCCACAATTCACAACCTGCCATTTAACAGGATGTCAAAAAAAAAAACGCATTACATCTTCTGCCCATAGCTCTGCTCCATTTCGTGCCCGACGCCAACTATTTGAAACGCGCTCACTTTTGCGTCTCCGTATTTAAAGCGCAAAACTCACGTCTTGTTTTCACGTTTAGATGTAGACTGTGTTTTTAGAAAATGCTAATTATTTTCTTTGCTTTTAAGGAGACCCTATTTAAAACACAAACTCACTTCATCTTTATGTTCATGTTTAAAGCAGACAGTACTTAAAACACTCACTCGCTCTTTTGTTCAAGTTCACAGTTATAGATCGTACTTAAAAACGCTTTGAGCGGCTTATTGAAACTGAGGGAGAGGTTCATTGGCTCATCGGACATCTGACCAAAATCTCACCCCCTCACCACAACTCACCCCAGTTAGTCTCATGCAGCATGTTTTATAAGCGCCTGGCGGATATGTTTATTCTCCATGAAACATTGTTCACCCTACTCTCGCTTGTGCTCGAGGCCACCCCTTGACCTTTTGGGGGGGCACTATAAAAACTTTATTTGGGCCCCTCCCCCTTTTATTTATTATATATAGGGGGGTTTAATTGCAGGTCTGACAGATAAAATTTCCAAAATTATATTATTCCAGGGCACGGGACAACAATATTTACCACACGTTCATAGACCATTGACCACCGCCCTCCTGTTCCTCCAGGGCCTGGGACAATTTAACCGGCGGTCCGTCCCTGGGCCCTGGTTATTTGTGACGTAGACCTGGTGGGGTTGGTGGGGTTGCGATCGCAGACCCGGAGAGAAGAGGGGGGAATTGAAATTCTCTCCTGGGCCCTATCCAATGACAGCGACCCTGAAAGCTTTCCTGCTCCCGCTCCTGGGATGTGAAGTGAACGACGCATGGGTTGTTTTTTCAAGATACGGCGGTAAGCCTCAGGGGACAGCCAAACACTGGACACAAGGGACACTTACAAGAGAAAGGTGCGACAGAGTGACAGCAGTCGCACGTGCCCCTCGGCTTTGCCCAGAGGCCATAAATGCAATTTCCATGCTTCCCTCAAAAACAGTAATTAAGTTAGGGGGGGGGGGGGGGGGGGAGGGCTGGAGGTAATTGACAAGGCCCTATAGCTGACAAGGCTGTGTAATAAATGATTGCTATGCGTTTTGTTTTCGCTCTGCTAAAAGCCTCCGCTATCATTGTGGTGCCTCGTGCATCACTCAAGTCAGTGAAAATGAAAGAAGATGGTATGTTTTGACATACTTTCTGTCCATTTAGTGAATGAAATTACTCAAATGCCAGTAGCCTTACTTAAGTCTGGAGAAAAATAAGCCAACGGTAACACCTACTTACCTAAAACACACATTATTGAAAAGAAAAATACTTCTACCTCTCCACCTCTCTCCTGAGATAACCTGGACCAGATTAGAATATACTGCAATACAGGCCTAATACTTTTTTGTAAACATGTGTCAAAGTACATTGATTATTATAACTCAAAGCAGGGTATTAAAAAAACATATTTGCAATAATCTCTTGCATATATATATATATTGTGTAGTGAATATCTTGACAAGATATTTTATTTCAATATATTTTAGTATATTCTAATATATTAAAAACTAGAATGGCACTCAGAGATGCAGAAACTCGTGGGAGTGGGCAAAGTGCTGAACTGTGATATCTAACAGACGTAACCGCTTACCTCTTTTGGCAAATTTGCTGCAAACAATAAGCCATCCAGTGCCCCGCACCTCTCAATTTCCCCTTAGGCCAGGGGGCCTCAATCTTATCCAGTATGGGCTGGTGTGTGTGCAGGCTTTTCTTTCAACAAAGCAGCAACACATCTGAGTCTACAAATAAAGGTCCTTAGCAAATAATCTAGTGGTTGCTCAGTATAATCAAGTGTGGAACTAAGGTTGGAACAAACCTTTCTGGATAAGGATCCCTGCCTTAAGCTACAATAGAGAAACTATTGCATTTTTCTACCAAACTAAGGGTTTAGTCATATTTTGAACCCAATTATACCCACAATGCACATAGGACTAAGAACTCCATCACAAAGTTATAGTCATGTTTTACTTAAATCCAGTTCTATCCAACTGAATACAATAACTTCAGACTCAAACACTGCACGTTACGCTAAACATAAACAGAACTAATGCTTGCACAGTTGATGTTCAGCTGTGGGGCTCGATTCAGACTGCCTATCAAGTCTTTAAGGATGACTGATAAAGGCTGAGTAGTTGTTTGGGGGAACTGACTGAGTGGCTTTTCAATAAAACATAGTTAGACTGAGTGGCTGTTCAATAAGACATAGCTAGACTGTGTTGCTCTTTAATAACACAGGCAGACTGAGTGACTTTTCAATAATACATAGTTAGACTGAGTGGCTCTTCAAAAATACATAGTTAAACTGAGTGGCTCTTCAATAACACAGACAGACGGAGTGACTTTTCAATAATACATAGATAGACTGAGTGGCTCTTCAAAACGACATAGTTTGACTGAGTGGCTCTTCAATAAGACATAGCTAGACTGAGTTCCTCTTCAATAACACAGGCAGACTGAGTGACTTTTCAATAATACATAGTTAGACTGAGTGGCTTTTCAAAAAGACATAGTTAAACTGAGTGGCTCTTCAATAAGACATAGTTAGACTGAGTGGCTCTTCAATAAAATATAGCTAGACTGAGTTCCTCTTCAAAAACACAGACAGACTGAGTGACTTTTCAATAATACATAGTTAGACTGAGTGGCTCTTCAATAAGACATAGCTAGACTGAGTTCCTCTTCAATAACACAGACAGACTGAGTGACCTTTCAATAATACATAGTTAGACCGAGTGGCTCTTCAAAAAGACATAGTTAGACTGAGTGGCTCTTCAATAAGCCATAGCTAGACTGAGTGGCTCTTCAATAAGATAGAGGGAGACTGAATGGCTTTTAAATAAGATAGAAAGAGACTGTGTGGCTCTTCAGTAAGAGAGGTAGACTGAGTGGCTCTTCAATAAGATAGAGGGAGACTGAGTGGCTCTTCAGTAAAATAGAGGAAGACTGAATGGCTCTTCAATAAGATATAGGGAGAATGTGTGGCTCTTCAATAAAACAGAAACAGACTGATTGGCTCTTTAATAAGATAGAAGGAGACTGTGTTTCTCTTCAATAAGACAGAAACAGACTGATTGGCTCTTTAATAAGATAGAGGGAGACTGAGTTGCTCATGAGTAAGATAGAGGGAGACTGAGTGGCTCATTAGTAAGATAGAGGGAGACTGAGTGGCTCATTAGTAAGATAGAGGGAGACTGAGTGGCTCATGAGTAAGATAGAGGGAAACGGAGTGGCTCATGAGTAAGATAGAGGGAGACTGAGTGGCTCATGAGTAAAATAGAGGGAAACTGAGTGGCTCATGAGTAAGATAGAAGGAGACTGAGTGGCTCATGAGTAAAATATAGGGAGACTGAGTGGCTCATTAGTAAGATAGAGGGAAACTGAGTGGCTCATGAGTAAGATAGAGGGAAACTGAGTGGCTCATGAATAAGACATAGCTAGACTGAGTTCCTCTTCAATAACACAGACAGACTGAGTGACCTTTCAATAATACATAGTTAGACCGAGTGGCTCTTCAAAAAGACATAGTTAGACTGAGTGGCTCTTCAATAAGACATAGCTAGACTGAGTGGCTCTTCAATAAGATAGAGGGAGACTGAATGGCTTTTAAATAAGATAGAAAGAGACTGTGTGGCTCTTCAGTAAGAGAGGTAGACTGAGTACTGAGTGGCTCTTCAATAAGATAGAGGGAGACTGAGTGGCTCTTCAGTAAAATAGAGGAAGACTGAATGGCTCTTCAATAAGATATAGGGAGAATGTGTGGCTCTTCAATAACACAGAAACAGACTGATTGGCTCTTTAATAAGATAGAAGGAGACTGTGTTTCTCTTCAATAAGACAGAAACAGACTGATTGGCTCTTTAATAAGATAGAGGGAGACTGAGTTGCTCATGAGTAAGATAGAGGGAGACTGAGTGGCTCATGAGTAAAATAGAGGGAGACTGAGTGGCTCATTAGTAAAATAGAGGGAGACTGAGTGGCTCATGAGTAAAATAGAGGGAGACTGAGTGGCTCATGAGTAAAATAGAGGGAGACTGAGTGGCTCATGAGTAAAATAGAGGGAGACTGAGTTGTTCTTCAGAATTACAGATTGAGGTCTGGCTGCTCAAGCTGAACAGCAGGTTCTGCTGTCAGAACCTCCTCCCCTTCATGCTGAACTAAGACCCAATCTGTGCACCCCTCATCTCTGACTGCCCCCCCAGCGGGGGGGGGGTGAAGCTTGTCTCCGAGCCAAAAACAACAGCCATTTAGTATCGGTTGATATTGATGATTTAAACCGTTTAAAGACCGCTCGCTTTATGTAAAATGTCAGGCTGTTCTTTTACCTCCTGGCTCTTTAGACATAATGTCACTCACCCACAGGAGCGGGGTTTGGGGTTGGGTGGGTGCATGATTGGGGTGGGTTGTTTCGGGGGATGTAGCAGTACACAGTGCAATTAGATGACACACTGTATCTTTAGCATATTTAATTTATTTAGCGAGTCACCTAAATTATCATCCTAATTAGTTTTTTCATATTAATTTATGTACTGAAGTACTTAACCACTGGGGGAATGGTGTCACTTGATTCTGTAGGTATCGCACACTGCAGGTGTTACGTTTCAAACCACAAACGAGACAGAGATCAACAGGTAGAGGAGAGCCGGGAGAATGAGCAAGAATGAAATAAAGCTCCAGGATTTGCACCGGACGAGGCGATTAGGCGATTTTGTCTGAGTGATTTTGCTCTAGATTACAGGCAATTGACAGGCTAACGTTCCACAATCTGAAAATGACAGGCTTGCCTTTTATGGGACACAAAGAAAGGATGGTTATTAACACATGAATGTTTTTTGCATCGTCTTGCTGCACGGAAGCCTTAACAGAATTCCCATAATTTTTTATAAATTCTTTTCAATCTTAATATTTCAATTCTTAGCTTTCTACAGACGGATCTCATTACCCGTAACCTCTCAATTGGCCTGAATGGCCTTTTCTCACACTAATGGCCCCACATTCTTACCTGGCAACATAATTTCCTCTCCTTCACGTAGTTGCTATGAGACTGATAACACCTGTTGTTCATCTCTGTGCTTTTTTTTCAGTGAGTTGGCGGGGGGGGGGCGGGGGAGATGAGGTTTAGACGCTCTGGCAAAGGTGGCAAAAGTTTAATTGAGGCTGCTTGTGAATCCATTTTGTACCCGTCCCCCGCAATCATAAGTTACAATCTCCCTCCGGGGCCAGGGAAGGGCACTCTGCAGAGGAGAATGTGTTCGGGGAGAAAAATCGCTCGGGATATTGTCCGGACGAAATCAAAACCTTGACCCGCCCTCCTCCTCCTCCTCCTCCTCCTCCTCCTCCTCCTACCTCCCCACCTGCGCCCTCCCCCCCCCCCCTCACCACCACCAATCAATCTCAGAATGGGAGCTGGTGAAAAAGAGGGCTAGGGTGGGCGGGCAGAGTGAGGCAGAGCAACATACAAAGAAAACTAAGTGGCCTGTCGCCCAAAGAGAGAGAGAAGTGTCCCCCGTCTGTAGCCCCCATCTTCTCTGGCCAAAACCTCAGGCCTTTCCCCCGTTACAGTACATTAAACTCTCAGAAATAAAGCCACAGTGGAGGTACATCTTTCTGCTCGAAGGAACACATTTTCCAAATGTACCCTGAAAGTACAATAATGTTCTATGTGGGTATTAATGAGTACCTTTTCAAGCAAATAAAGGTAAAAATGAATAATGTATTGCTTGTTAGGGGTACAATTTTACGTACCTATAGGTTACCACCCCAGTGACAAGCTTTTCTTTAGATACTTTACGTATATATTTTTTGAGAGTGTACAAATCTTTCCCTGTTATATCACATGACATAATCCCCCCCGCCCCCACCCCCCCCTGCTCTGCATCTCTCCCTCCCCCCAAAAACCCAAAAACTGTTGATTAACCTGAGTACTGGCCTGTCCCTGTGTGTTTTTTCCCCCCATAAATGTTTCAGACAAAATGCTTACATATACCCCGTAACAGCACGCTTGGGGGCAAAAACTGAGATGAATTCAGAATATATCTGTAATCTTTTTATTATTCTATGCAAAAAGAAAAACACCTTTACGTGATTTGTGGATTAATCATTCATTATGCACAATTACTCTGCACTTCAGTGATTAGTTCTATTTCTTATGACCTCAATTCTTTGAGACATTTAATGGGCTGAAATCATGGTGATCTACATCTTTTAGTTTTTTCTGTTTGCCAAAAAACTACAGTAATTACCCAGCAAGCAAACACCTATGGGACCACTGTGGAGACCAGCCAACTTATTGCCAATAGAGTAATTTATATGACAGATTTTGCACTACAGCAGTCCGCGAGTGACAGTTTTCATTCTCCATTCACTGTTTTGCATTCCCTTAACAGCAGATTCTGATCTCCAGCCCAACTGTCCAATAGCACACCGCTGTGCTGCCGATTGGTCCATTTTACTGTTTGCTCTGATAGATCTCTCATTACATTTCTGTTACCATCCATTCTACCTGTACTATTACACTGAGCCGGCCAGCGGAAAATGGGCTATCACCCCCCCCTCTCGCCCTCATGCCGGGTACCTCCTGAGATTTCTTCCCATTGGGAAGTTTTTTTTCCTGCAATGCGTTTTTCATCCCATTGGACATTTTCTTTTCTTTTTTACCTCAATTGCTTGCTTTTTGGGGGTTCAGGCCTGGTTTTTGCACAATTTTTTGCATTTCCACTGGAAAGCATTTTTGTGACAGTGTCTCTGTTAAAAAAAAACTATACAAATCAAAGTACAATTTAATTTTCAAAGCGCTAGTGGACTGATAGCTGGCTGGTGGGGTCCACTAGGGGGCGCTGTATGTTTGCCGGCCTCAGAGAAGTGACTGGGGTAGAACACGTGAATGCCTGTGAGGTTTTCATTATTGAGGCAGCATAACTGCCATTGTGTACATTGTGTCTGATATGAATTCATAAAGGTACAAGCTTTATAATTCATAAAGGTTTTCCCGAAACAGCATATGACTATGTGATATTGAAACTGGGCTGATGGTCTCACATGACCTGAAAGATTCCATGTGTGATTGATAAAGTCAGTGAGAAAAAAACAAAACAACAAAGCTGTTATTTGTCATCTCTGAGAAAAGAGAAATATTCTTTCAGGCTATGTATTTATTTATTTATTTATTGTATTCCATACTACAGAATTGGCCAATTTACTGCAGCATATTTCAGCAAATTCAACAGTAAATTGGTCCATCTTACAGGACATGTTGCTCTGGCTTCACACTCCAATCTGTGCTTGCATAATAGCATTATATTGCCTCTTTTCTAGGAAAAAAATTGTGGCTTAGGTTCCTGCAGACAAATCCAACTAGATCCTTGTCTAAAGCTGATGGAACCTAACGTGTGAAGCGAAAAAACGCTGTATCCAGTCAACGGCATCCAATATAAACAAAAATACATTGAACTATAAACTATAAGCTATGCGGTATAATCCTAGAAAAAAAGAAAAAAGAAAATCACGCACGTCTTTTTCATTTTGTGTTTCTTTGGTTCTGTATGTCAGCAAATGTGCAATGCACCTTTAATCTACTTTCTATCATATCTGTGGTGTTCAACCATGAGATTTATTTTATGTGATATTTGATTATTTAAATATGATAAAAAATCCCTGCACTGTCCATCTACTCTCCTCTTTATGTCATGTGGATGATGTCATGCTGATGATACATTTACTCTCTTTACCATGGTAATATCTATATTTCATCCCTCATATGAATATGATAAATAATTTGAACATTACCCGTGCAATAACCTGCAATAACCTGCAGAATTTCACTCAGACTACCAAATGAATGAACAATGTATAATTTATAATACAGCAACATTAACAAGCTCGGCCACATAAGATTAATAAAATGTGACCGGATCCCTGCTTTGGATGTAAATTTGACTTTTTGAGTTTTTCAGAAAACTGCCTTTTAAGATTTTGTTGTGAATTCTGCCATTTCTCATCATAAAATACATCCTCAAACCAGGAACTATTGTACGGAATTAGTATATTTGTGTAGTCCGCAACTCAGTGCTTGGTATGATTTTGAATAAGTTTGATTATAATAGTGTTTGAACCATAAATTCATAAAAATATTTAAAAAATTTATACATGAGTTTTAACCTCTGACTTTGCTTAAAATCCTCATTCTTTTCTCTTCTTCCACTTCCGTAATTATTATTATACACAGAGTACATACAATATGTAGTGTACATACTGTAGCTTTCCATTTCATTCCTAAAAGTAGCGTTGTTTCTCTAAACATTAGCCTACTAATATTATGATCTTCATAACCAAGGCAACCCTTAGGGTGGAGAAGAGGACACTTTTCCAATTATGAGGGTACTTTGTTCGGCATTTTATTTTGGAAAAATGATCACACTTCCTAACAAGAAAGTACATTTCAGAGCGCTGTTGGCTTGGCGCTACTTCTGGCAGGCTTCCGGCAGGCCATTCCCCAGCCATTTTGCATTATTTTCAAACTCCAGTCCTGGAGAGCCACAGTCAGGGTTTGAATTATGGGAAAGCCAGGGGGAGTTCAGCCCCCCCACCGAAAGGGACCTCAGCAACTCCCCACCCCCCCGAAGACCCCAGTCCGCAATCACACCCATTCCCCAACTGTGGTGATCTGTGATTGCAATCTTCAAAATGCCATAATAACATCACTCGTGTTGATGGCTGTCATATAGTGGCCAATATGTTTACTTTCTGGGTTGACAGGGGACCGTTGGCAACACCCTCGCCCCTCTATCTTCACTGAAATCCACCAAATTATCTAGTCAAAAAAGAGTGTTGGTAATTATCATCATTGTCATTTTTAGGAATGCCCGTATGCGGGATGTAGGCCATTATCTCTGCCATTGATTTCATTTCAAATCTAATTATATTGTATGTATTTCCTATTAATCACGACTCATTTAGTCCCCTAACATATCCAATAAACCCATGCCATCATTTTGTGGATCATGGCATGAAGAAATCCGGAGCCATCTGCGGTCTGTAATTGCCCTGATATGGCTTCATGAACGCATACATCTGATGATAATTTCAATCTTAGAGAGTTTCTGCTGAAAACTATGGACTTGTAGTCTTGGGGCCTGATTTACTAGGACATTTAGCATGTGCAAAACACTTTTAGCACACACAAAACGAATAAAACAATCAATGATTGGTGCAAAACAAATACCATGATCAATCATTGAGAGAGAGATGTTATGCTATGTTTTCAAAAAGTCCTGTACCGACCTTGTACTTTCTGGGGTAGCCGCATAAAAAGAAAGTTTCCAAACTTTATTTTTTTTTTACCTCAGATTATTTGTCAATAATTTCAGGTGCCACTTTCCTGTGCAGGTTTTAAAGTTCACAAAATTTCACTTACCTCAGGCTCTAAAATTTGATAGTTTTATCACAGATTTTTAATATTTAGGGATTACAGGCTAGTCAATTGGGGGGGACACAAAAGGTAACACAGATAGTGTCAAAATTTTTCCATTACCTTTTGTGTCAGTTTAAACTTTAAAAGTATGTTTAATGCGATTGCACGGAGACTTTAAAATTTTCTGATTTTAGCACATATTGTACATAAAGAAATGACCAGGAAACATTGGCGGAGTTTGCGATTGCTGACAGGGGACACACTTAACGATTGCAAACAATGTTGGTTTTGCAATATCCACAGTTAACTCTAAATCATCCTCATAAGAACTACAAATCCCATGAGACACTTTTTTTTGTGTCATGGTTCAGTTACCACTGACTTTTCTTAAGTCATGCCAGGGGACACAGATTCTGCGCCTGTGCGCGTGTATCCCTGACAACAGTAAATGTGAACTTTTAACTTTCTAAATAAACTGGAATCAAACGGTCTAGAAAGATATTTAGGTCATATATCAAAAGAGAACCAGGGCATACTCGACCGAAGTGAAATCGTAACTGTGAAATCGAAGCCTGTCTCATACTTCAATGTAAGTACATTTGAAATGCATTTGAAAATGCATTTGCATTTGGACCCCTGGCTGTAAGGCTAATACATTAATTAGACATGTATGTGTATGCATGTACAACACTCCAAGAATGCATTTGCATTTGAACCCTTGGCTGTATGGCTGTAAGGTTGTCCTTGCACTGAAAAATTGTTGAACATTAAACGGTCGCATTTGCAACAAAAAAAAAAGAAACCTTTCCCAAAGGGTTCAATTCTTTTGTTGTGAGGACAACAAAAGAATTCCTCATACTTGTTCCTGTCTCTCGCAGTGTTCTGCTCTATTCCCTAGCCTTTCTGGAGAACAATGACGGTCGCCAGGGTGACATGGCAACCTGGTTACAAACGACCCCACCTGACACGACATTGCTCTTGTCTACAGACGGAATTCTGTTCACATCCGTTTTCTCCTGTTCTAAACAGGACTAAGCAAGTCAAATCTCTCACTGTGCGGCACACCCGTTAGCTTGCCATCGCTCAGATATCATACATATACAGTGGTGCTCGAAAGTATTCATACCCCTTCACTTTTTGCACACTTTATTGTGTTGTAAATTTAATTTTAAATGAATACAATTGCAATTTTTGCAAATGAGATTTTACCTGACATTTTAACCCATATAAGTACAGTATATGTACAATGCAGTCCGTAAGTATTTGGACAGACACATTTTTTTGTTGTTTAGGCTCTGCACTCCAGCACATTGGATGATGAATATGAGGTTAAAGTTCAGACTGTCAGCTTTAATTAACATTTATATCAGGTGACTAATGTAGAAATTATAGCCATTTTATACAAAGTTTCCCTATAAACAGCTCTGTAAAAAATTAAGAGACCACTGCAAAATGATCAGTCGTCTTGTTATTATTTTGGTTCTGTACTCTAGCACTTTGAATTTGAAAAGATACAATGACAATGAGGTTGAAGTGCAGACTGTAAGCTTTAATTTGAGGGTATTTGAGAAGAAACCCTTCAAGTTATCCATCCATATCTACTGTATTTCTGGCAGCAGAGTGATGGTTTAAGGCTTGTTTGATACGTCAGACCCTTGATGACTTACAGCCATTTAGCCAACCATGTGTTCCATACTGTTCCAGCATAATTTACAGCTTCTGTACATCTAGTCCCACCCCCCAATTACCATAGAAATCCATTCAAATGAAGAGAGGTTATAGTATCGCTTGTAGGAGTACCAGAAAATAAGAAATCAAGAGTTTTTTGTTATTGTTGGGTCACAGACATCAGGAAGTCATGGCATGCAAAGGATACGTGACCAAATATAAAAAATGATTACTTTATTCTACATTATGTTAAACTGTCTAATATTTTTTGATTCGCAAAAAAAAGGGGGGGGGGGGGGGGGGCAGACTATGTAAAAAAGGTTCTATAATTTCTAAACATTTAATCCGATATGGATGAAAATACCCTCAAATTAAAGCTGACAGTCTGCACTTCAACCTCATTGTCTTTGTATCCTTTCAAACTCAAAGTGCTAGAGTACAGAACCAAAATAATAATGAGACAACTGATCATTTTGCAGTGGTCTCAATTTTTTCCAGAGCTGTATATATATTGGGGAACAATGTATAGAAGGGCTATAATTCCTACATTAGTCACCTGATATGGATGTAAATTAAAGCTGACAGTCTGAACTTTAACCTCATATTCATCGTCTCATTTTAAATGCAATGTGCTGGAGTGCAGAGCTTAAACAACAAAAAAAGTGTCCGTCCAAATACTTACAGACAGCATTGTATACGTATATGGGATAAAATGTCAGGTAAAAATGCCAGTTTATTTTAGAAAACGTCTGTCTCCAAGTTTCCGTGAGGATGACACGGCTGATTGCACCGATAGAATTCAATTTCTTTCTCTTTCATTCTCTCTTTTTTTTTTTTTACGCCACAAATAACAGAAGTTTGAGTCAATTATAGGTTTGAATATGGAAGCCTCACGTAATGCCTCCTTTTCTTAGTTTTTGAATTGTTTTTTTTTAAATTATCATAATTGCCTCTGTATTGCAGCTCGCCATCCACCGTAATCTTAATAAAATACGGGGCTTAAGGGAGCTATGTCTGCATGTGGCACTAGGGTCATTACTGAGCCCATTGTGCTTGGTATACAGAACAATCAATTACATGCAATACTGCCATTTCTATTTCCCTGCATCTGGTAACATCAGATAAACTTGGATTGCTAACTCTGAACAATGTGGCACAGATGCCTGTCAAAGTTAATAGGGCCAACTTATGTTGTTGAATGGTGTGAAAACGTGCTTCATACGTCTACACTATAAGGGGTCCTGTAAGATTATGTAAATAGGCTTTGTTAAATATTCTTGATTGGGTAAGCCTCTATGAGTAGCATGGCCAGCCATTTTGTGGGTATGAAAAGTGGAAGTGACAAAAAGTATGTGATGAAAATTGAGGTGATGAAAATTTAAATATTCTTTTGAAAATATAACAAGTGAATTGATGAAAACACATGCAATTTGATTGAAGCAGTGTTTATTTGATTAAAAAAGAGCCACCTTTTATCATTCATGAACACCACGTTTGCCATTTATCGTTCATCACGACAAATGTCAATCAAATCCGTTTTTCCGGCTCTCATCTGTTTTTCTTAGTACCAGGCACCTTCCACTTTTCATACACACTTGCCGGCTCACTGCCAAGACAAGCAACTCCCTCAGAGTGAAGGGAGTACATACTTTTACCACTAGATGGTGACAAAGCCCAGAAGAGTATTTGCGAACCCGTGAGTAGTATCTCTTCTGTCCTGCTTTCAAATGTAGCTGGAAAATTGTGTGCAAAAAACATGTATCACCTGTCACTAAAGATAGAATTGACATTTTACATCCGCACTGAGAGAACGCTGCAGATCACCAGAAACACAGACACCTCGAAACAAGACAGTAACCATGAGAAAGTGTGTTTCCCAGACTGACTGGACTGATGACAGGACTGTGGCAGGACGTGTTTTTCTACTGCTGAGTAAAATCCTGTAAAGTTCTGACAGGGCATGTTTAAACCAGGAGGCCCAATCACCGACTAAGACCCAGGAAGCGTCAAGCGATGATGATGATGATGATGATGATGATGATGATGATGATGATGATGAGGGTGACGATAAGTATATGCGTGTTTGCATGTATGTGTTTGTGTGTCTATGTGTGCGTGTGTGTGTGTGTGTGTTTGTATATGTGTCTAACTGTGTGTGTGTGTGTGTGTGTGTGTGTGTGTTTGTATATGTGTCTAACTGTGCGTGTGTGTGTAATGAACCCAGGACACAGTGGAACAGAACTATGTGTTATCCCAGCCTGGCTCTTTAAAAGCTGGAAGTTAAGTTTACACAAGTTCACAAACTCAGACCAGATGTTGATAAACAAATGGCATATATGGGTGACAACTGAACAGATGGGCCCCCAGCAAGACTCTCTCATAGCAGGACCCTCTCTCTCTCTCTCTCTCTCTCTCTCTCTCTATCTCTCTCTCTCCCTTTCTCTCTCTCTCTCCCTCTCCCTCTCCCTCTCCCTCTCCCTTTCTCCTTCCAACACCTTTTGGTTTTTGTAACAACATGACCTGGAGTAAACTACACACCCCACGCTGGACCCCTTTCTCAGCCAATTAAAATGTCAGAAGTGCATTTTAATGGTCAATACGACGCTGGATCTGAGTGAAGAATTCACCTGATTGGCTACACATTCCCTCGCATTCCCAGGTCACTTATGGAAACTGAGGCGTAGACCAGTAGAACTAGCGATAGCACGCACCAGTTATCCTCACTCAAACCCGACCCAAGGGTCGTCCTATCCAAGTCACCTCGCTCTAATACATTGTTACACGTATTACACGTACAGTAGCTGCAAGATTAACACAAAGATAAAATCATTACAGTGCTTTGGCATTCAAATCTAAACTACCTGCACAGATTTGATAAATTCTGTGTACAAAACACTGAAATGAATGTAATAACTATCCTCCACTGCCCTCCCCCAGCAAGACTCTTAGCAAGACCCTCTCTCTCTCTCTCTCTCTCTCTCTCTCTCTCTCTCTCTCTCTCCATCTCTTCAACGTGAAAGAGAATGCTTTAGACGTGTAAATTGTTAATACGGTCCCACAATTACATGAATAATGCAACTTCTTTCTCAGGCCGGCCAGAGTTTCTTATTCAAATATTTAAGCCCATTACGTGCAACAATTTTAAATCAACAGCTTTCTGCGTAGGATTGGGGGGTGAGGGGGGGGGGGTGCTACTCCACAAGTGGGCGACAACCCCCAACATCTCAATTCCTGCTAACAAAGGGTGCAACATGCCCCTCAATGGTTCGGAAAATGGCCTCTGAGGTTGCAAGTTGAATTCCCAGGTGAGAACTTCTAGTGGGGGGGGGGGTACTTATGCAAGGTACTTAAACCAAAGTTGCTCAGTACATGTCTGGCTGTATTAACGGACTGTACGTGAAAAGAAATGAAAGGTACGTACGCAAGGTGCTCTGAAAAATGCCTACATGTCACATGACGTACCTGTTCGAGAACTGACGAAAGCTCTTAAACTGACCCACAAAGCTGATAAAGCTAAAACCTCTGGGGGGGAGGGCTTCTAGAACCTTCTCAGCGTCAACAATGCCCTTCGCCTCTGAGTTCAGAAATACAATTGGAGCGCGTCAGGAGCGTGTCAGGCCCACTCCACACGGCCATTTGCTTGCCCCCCCCCCCCGTCAGTTACCCAGAATGCATTGCAGCGAACAGTCAGATTCCGCCTGGCCCTCCTGTTGTTTCAGGCTCCCAAAAAACAAACAGTGGTGTTAGAGCTTGCACCCTCCGCTCCCCATGTTCTGTCAGATCCGACGATCAGCTCTCTTATCCCTGAGCCAGAGCTGGCTTACGGCTCCTCAAAGAGTCAGGAGAATTTACTTTTTTGTTTTAAACATATTTATTTATCCCAACCTCCATAACTTAAATATCAAATAAGGGAAGTTGGAAAAAAAAAAGCAGACACTTCCAAAACAGCCCCCATCGATTTGGCCATTCACACCAGAGCGCTTTTCAGAACAAATTTATATACGGGAGTTTTTATTTCTTTTTTTCAGGCCCCGCTCTGTCTCTCCCCTGCTGCCGACTCCTTCCTTTACAGTCATTACCAATGAAACAGTCTTATCTGCTACCTGACAGCGCCTGGGCCTCTTTGCCGCGTGCGTCATTTGAGGTAAAAACAACTTCGTCGTTTAGGGGCAAAGGGGGTTATTGTGCTCTTCTCAGTCCCCTGGCAGAGCACTGGCTCTCTGCACCGGGAAAGTGTTGCTGTTTTGGGGGGGGGGGGTGACTGTCTGACTTTAGCAGAAGAAACCTGAGTTCGAAAGCCTGCTTTGTTCTTCTGTTCTCAGGTTTTAGAAATAGCCGCGCCTGTGGAGGAGATGCCTCGCCCCAACGCCCCAACGCCCCCCGGCTCGCCTTTCACGCCTGCGGCAGGTTGCCATGACGACGCCCGGTTTTAACGGGGCACACCTGTCGAGATGGATATCAGAAACTGAGACGAACCCAAAGTTCAAAGGGGACAGGGGGTGAATTGCTGAAGGAAACTAACTTTTTTTTTTGTCTCAATAGGGGTTATGTTTCAGGAGTTATTTACACGCACGGATGCTCTCTTTTTTTTTCTTTTATGGAGTCTTGGAAAGACTCCATAGCTGGAGCGCATCCAGAAAGGTGAGTGTTAAAAACTGGACTTTTAAGCACCGAAGAGTGGAGTCTGAGAACTAATGGAATTCAACGTCAAATTTATGACTGCTCTTCTTCCAATTTCTACACCGTGAAAGTTTTTCTGAGAGACTGTCCACCACCACCGGCACTCTAGTCTGCTCGCGTCTCTGCCCGAGACTGTAATTAATTCGCTACCGCTGGGGCTTAATTCATTGTGTTCACTTTTGAATATTGGGGTATTTTTGGCAATAAAATGAAATCAATTTCAGACAAGCTCAAGGTTATGGATGCCGGTTTGGTCTGATCATATTTGTGGCTCTAAGCCAAGGCGAAAGGGACACAGAGATGTGAGTGAAGTGTATATAGAGACTGTAAAATATTGAGATCGTAAAAATGGTGGATATTAACACTGTGCATTATGCTTAAATTTGTCTCACCCCACCTCTCTCTCACACACACGCGCATGTGTGCATGTGTGTTTGATCACGTTAGGGCTGCTGCTTCATGACATCTCATTGGTTCCCACCAATGAAAGCTAATGAATCGTGTCTCTCTGTGTGTGTGTGTGTGTGTGTGTGTGTGTGTGGGTTGGACGAGGAGAAAGACACACACTCATATGATTGGACGAGGAGAAAAAACAGTATAGGCTTTAAAAAAAATATGTAAAAAAAAATCTGGTTCATTTTGAAAATTGATTTCTGTGGCTGGTCTTGCATGCTTCAAAATTTCCAGCTCAAAAGGCACGACTGCGAGAATACATTTTAATTAATTTTGGGGCGCGCGTGCTTGGGGTGTTTAGTCCATCACTTTGAGCGTCTGTCATATTTGAATAGATTCATCACCCAGAAGCTTGTCATAGCAAAAAAAGAAACAGTATCTATATATCTGTCTGTCTATGGTATCTACGTATAGAGTTAGGTTAATGACGGCTCTATTTAGAAATAGACGTGAATATATTTGGTTATCTGAGGGGAGGTACGGTGGACCTCCCAGCGCTGACAGAAGGTTATGCCATTGGCAGAATTTGATCCTTAGCATGTCGCAGCAAGGCTAACCGGGAATACAAGAAAAATCTGTGATTAAGCACTTTAAAAAATCTATGGAAAGAATGTTTATAATGCAGTTTTAGTAGCACAAGACATTCTCACATCAGGGGGAAGGGTGTTCCACATGCACCCACATCTTCCCTCCTTCATGCTTACCAAGGTCCACTACCTCCCTTCATACCAGTTTCAACTTTTCTCTTTTTTCCCCCCCATTCTCTTTGCATGAAGATGGCCTTGTGTAAGGCTGCTGTTTCACAAGGGTGCCGAGCAGCATTCAAAGCAGCCCATTCAGAGAGAATTACAGGCAATGAAGAGCAAGAGCGATTGTTACATAAAATATGACAAAAAAAAGCATTCGCACAATGTTGAAAAAGCCAAACCCCCCCCCCCCCCCCCCAGAAAACAAGGTCTGCAGGCACCGGTAACGCGATCCGTCCCCCAATGCGGGGGTGGGAGGAGAAGAAGAAGAACGAGACTTTGTTTGAAACTTTGCCCTCAGCTTGAAAATGAGCCCCTTTTGTCCGGGGCTGTGGCGGTAACAGTAGTCGTGTACGACCTGAACAGCCTTTTCAGAATTTCATGTTCACAAGGGTTCCGCCACAAAGCGCCCAGTGTAAGGTTTCATATCCACACAACCCCAACCCCAACCCTAACCCTGCCCCCCTCCCCCAATACGCACACATCAAAACACCCAACAAAGCTGCCACAGGTAATACTGGAGGTCTGACGCTCTAAAAGAACAGCCACTCCCGCTAACGAACAAACGTTTTCCATGCCAAAGACGTAGAGCCGGGGCAGGCGATCCTGGTCCTGTATTGCCAGTGATGTTCCTGCTTTTCGTACCATCTGAGCTTGATAACACGAGTTTAACCAATCGATTATTTATAGCTTGAGCCTCAATAGTGAGGCACTGAGTATCTCCAGCATACAGACATTACATTCACTTGGCAGGCACTTTATCCAAAGCAACCTACAACAAGTGCATCCCGAAGGTCACTGAAACGACCTCAAACAGGTCAGATAAAGTGCAGCTATCATGAAGTAGCAGCTATCCAAAGACATGAACATCGAGTCTAGTTCTAAGTCTAAGTCTAAGTCTTAAGGCTAAGTCAGTAAGAGATGATAAACTACAACATCACAAAACAATATAGTAGTGTTGCAGGAGTATACACGCACACCACTTTTTTAAATACGATAATTGGAATCCCTTTTTCATAAAATTATGTATATATAGCATGTTTAAAAGGGACTCGATGAACGTATTGGCTATAAGCTCTAAGCTATGGCTAAGTCTTCAGGCTAAATCGGTAAGACGCGATAAGCTACAACCTCACATCCAAAACAGTAGTCACCTATGCCCATTTAAGCCTAATAATGTAGACCTTTATGTAGTTATGGGTTTGGATGGAGCAAAAAACCAGGACCATCTCTGGCATTTCAGGACCAGGTGTGCCCTGCCCCTGACGTCAAGAAAAGCCATTATTACGGCCTTCTGCCACGGCATTATGAGACCTGCCTTGAAACTGTGTCTTTGCCTAATGAAATAATTTACAATTTGGTATACTGAATTTGTAAGAAGTGCTCAATGAAGGCCTTTGCTGAGGAGTGTGCAGCATATCCACACTACAGTGCGGCTGCACTTGACTATTTAACACTTGCAGCCTTGAGATGCACCCATAATAATTTTATATACACAGTAGCTTGTTTAGCCATTCAGGAAAATTTATTAATTTATAAATTCATAAATCTTCCTTCTGTGTGTGCCTTGATATTCTCTTTGAAAAATACAGTCACAACAATTAACAATGCCAATATCGTTAAACTGGAAATAAGTGTGTGAGCGAATGATGTGTGAGCGAATGGTGTGTGTGCTCTGCGATGGATTTGGCGAACTGTCCAGGGTGTATGTCCGAACCTGCCCAATGCATGCTGGGATAGGCAAAAAAATTGAGTTTAAAATTGAGCATCCGAAATTTCCCCCCTCTTTTCATCTTCAGCAATGGTTTACATACCGTATTTCATGTCTTATTTTTATAAATTTTTCGTTTTATAAAATTATTTTTGCCCAGTGTAAAATAGTCACTTTGGAAGCCATCTATGTTTATGTGCCACATCTGGCTTCCATCATCAAGTCGTCAGCTTCGGACCATTTGTTTTTCGTTTTGTTAAATTTGTTGAGTCTCCACAGCCCACCCCCCCCCCCCCACCACAGCATCCAATGAGGGAGGTTAAATGTTCTGCAGAGTGTACACGGAGGTACTTAATTAATCCTCCCCCCCACATCCACCTCCACCCCCACCCCTCCACAATGAAACCTTTATCCACTGTAAAGTAACGGGGCTTGGCAGAATGTATGTGTTTCAGAGGGTGTAGAGATAGACACCCCAGTGTCTCTCGTTGGCTCTCGCTCATGTCAGCTGCCTTGGTTACTGTGCCGACTGCCAGCGAGCCCAGCGCCTCTCTCCCTCCAGCGTCTGCCTGAAACCCACTATTCTCTACTACCCAAGTAGAGAAAATCTCCTTAAATCACACACACACACGCGCACACACACGCACACGCAAACACATACGCGTACACGTACACGTACGTGTACACACACACGCACGCATGCACGCGTGCACACACGCAAACACATGCGCGTACGCGTACACATACACGTACACACACACGCACGCATGCACACATGCACACGCAAACACATACGCGTACACGTACACGTACATGTACACACACACGCATGCAGACACGCACGCATGCAAGTGAGCACACACACGCACGCGCGCGCACACGCAAACACATACGCGTACACATACACGTACATGTACACACACACGCACGCAGCCACGCACGCATGCACGCATGCACACACACACACACACACACACACACACAGCTTCCTATTTCTCTTTCTCTCTCTCTCACACTGGAATTGAGTGTTTTCTGCGATTGCTGACAATTGTGGTGAAAATAAATGAGAAAAAGAAAAAAAGAAAAAAAAGAAGAGGAAAATAACTTTTATTTTCCATAAGTTTTGTTGCTTTAATCTATTAATATATACAAATAGATAAATATATACAAATATGGGCAAATATGAGTGTGCTGTTCACTGCATCAGAAAAAACAACAACAAGCAAACGACGAAGCTCTCGGGACGATGTGATATAAATGAACTTCCCATGGCTTGATAATGGAGAACATCAGCATGTACATGTGCTGCATACAACTTTAGTCTCATCTTTTCTGTCACCCTCAAATGACTCAATCATCAATCACAGATTCCATGAACTGCAACAAGCTCAACTTACTGCATCACAAAACTAAAAGCTAAGAGGACAAAAAGAAACAAGCCTTAATTACCTTTAAGAGCGTACTTCTGCCTGGTCCTTTTAAACGACGAGTTTTCACACCTCCACAAGTTTTTCTCCCGCTCTGTCTCTTCCTCGCTCTTTTGGTTTCTCTCACTCTTTCCTCCTCTCTCTCTCTCTGTCCGTCCGTCCGTTCTGCAGCTTCGGAGGTGATCGGTGGGGGATCGGGGGGGGAGCGTCCTGAGCACTTTGCGTTGAAATTGGATGATGGAGGGAAGGAAGGAGGTGTAGAAGATCGATTAGGAGACGAAGAACGATCAAAAGGCTGACACCTTCTGGCAGAGCCTCCAGTGTACACTGCGAGTGAATGAGAGCGAACAAAACTAATCTCCAGGTGAAAGGAGTTGCTCTGTCTCTGCCTGCCTGCACGCTCTCTCGCTCTCTCCCCCTGTATCTCTCTCTTTCTCTCTCGCTCTCTCTCTCTCCCCCTGTCTCTCTCACTCTCGCTCTGTTTCTCTTTAGCACTACCTCGCTCTTTCTTCCTTTCTTGCACTCTCTCTCTTTCCCCTCTACCGCTTCATGAATATTCTGACAAGGCAAATGCAGCTGAGGATCATTGAATTAGCCCATTGCTGCCAGGAACCACTTAGCTCCTCCTCCTCTTTCTCCTTCTCTCTCTCTCTCTCTCTCTCTCTCTCTCTCTTTCTCTCCCCCTTTCTTTCTCTCTCTCTTTCAGTTCTCCGTTTTGCCTCTTCGCCGTGTGAAGGCTGAGGATGTGAACACCGGCTCCAGTGAAGATGAAAAAAAAACTGAAACAAACAGAAGCCTCAGACGTGTATCAGATCCAGGTCCCTTTCCCTGGATAATTAATGTGATTATGCCCCATTATGCATGTGCTGCCAGGCACCAGTAATTCTTCCTAATTTAGAGCGCTGGCTGGTGAATAAAAGATGCTGAAATAGTTTGCGTGCATCACAGTTTTCTTTTATTCATAGACAAAAAAGAACGGTGGTTCATTTGTAAATAAAGGCTTTTGGCCCACTTTCTCAATATTTCCTCACTAACTTGCTTATTTTTAAATGTTTGCTATGCCTCAGCCTTGTGCACAAAGGATATTGGCGAGGTGAAGTAACCGTCGGCACGACAAACACAAGTGATAAATATTAAAGCGGATGTTTGACAAAATGGATACAATACGAGTGTCATGTGTGATGGATAGGCGAAAACAGCCATATGAATAAATTAATGTGGTGCAAAAAAAAGACATTACAGGGGAGGAATCCGGATTAGATGCCCTTTAGAAACATGGCTTCTATCTACTATACTAAATAACTGTACTGCTCAACGCATGCAAATAGACGTCCACGTACCCACTCTGCATTCAGAAACCCAAGGATACTGTCACTAGTTTCCGATAACATCTGTGCTGAATTGCCATACAGAGCTATACATATATTAATCAAAGAAACATTAAAAATAAAACAGATCCCAATGACAACAACAGCACAAAATGATGCATTCTTACATCTTGTTGGTTTGATAAACACACTTATCAAACCAGAGTTAGACTGAGACCACTTCCCCTCCCCATGGGCCTGGCTCGGCACCCAAAGCCCACACAAGCCTGATACATGATTGATTTCTTTGATTTTTGGCTCCGGGGCGAGAAAGTTTGCACGTCTTGCTCCTACACCAATAAATCACATGGATCAGCCTATATAAATAAGCTTGTGACTCCACCTGCTCCCAAGACAGCCCTAAAAAAACTATTAACATTCGGCCCCTCTTGCACCGGCACCAGAAAGGACCAACATACCAACATGGGGGACCACATGGTCCAATCATATTTACGGGTTTCCCCTCCCATGCCCAACCCCCCTCCGCCCACTCGTCCTGCCCCCCTCATCCCAAAATAACATAAATGCAAAAACAAAAAAAACAAAAAAACAAGTATCACACTGCTACAACACAACATAAAAGGCTAACCGTGACCATCTGAGGTATTTTTATAAAGGCGAAGAGGGATTACCAGAGGTATTTTTGGTATTTTGCATAATACTGTACAAGTATGTTTCTGAACTATCTATAAACTATTACCTATGGGGGATATTAAAATCTGCCTGTTAAAAATAAGTCTGGTTTGAGCAGTTGTAATGGAGGGGCCATTCGAGTTTATGGGTTCACTGCAGAATGTTATCCTGTTGAATCAGTGAGCAGTCAGAATGATTGGTTGACTTAGGTACCCGCGACTTTAGCTCTGCAAGCTAATGCCATCGCTCTCTTAATAGAAAGGAGTGATTACAAAGGTCTGGGGTGTGATATACCCCCCCTTGCCCTCTGTGACTATACAGACTCCATGGGGAGGTCAATCAATGAATGAATGAATGAATGAAATTTATTTATTTGGTCATTCCACGTTAGTGTTGTTACATATAAATAAATAAAAATCTGTTTCGATTTCCCCAATAAAAGGATAGGCTGAAGCTTTCGCTTATAAATTGCCTACCTGTTCACTTCTTTTATTTCATATAGTAGTCAGTATATAAGTAGTATACATACATCAAATAACAAAAATTAGAAATTTTAAATAAATTTCAAATTAAACAATCAAGAGATTACCACAGAGGCCATAAAGTCAATGCTTCATAGACCAAGGCATTCAATTCTGGGTTCTACAGGCTCACAGAGTCTGCTGGTTTCCGTTGCCACTCAGGACTTCATTGATCAATTTAAAAAGTTGATTACACAGATAACCTCCCGGCAGAAAAAAAAGTATTTTTATTTTATTAACATAATACAAGTGTCTTGGATGACAAAAACATGTTGGCTGAACATTTATTTCATGTTATTTTATTTTATTTTTATTGAATGCCCCTTACAGTGTAGGTTTCAGCAGAGTCGGATATATGGTTCTTGAGATTAAGACCAGAGACGCATGTCCCCTACAGCGGACACAATTAAGTCCTGGGTTTCTTGGGTCTGAACTGATTTTAAGGTGAAAGCTCAAATCAGCAGGCCCCTGGAGACTGGGATTGGGAAACCCTGGAGCATGTAGACTAAAAAAGCAGAAACAACCTCAAAATAAGGTCTTGCTGATGTGAAGTGAAACAGCAGAGAGGTTAAATGAGCTCAACTTGAAAAGGCCTGCGTCTGAAAGCTGCAGATTATCAGACGCCCTCAGAAAGAAAGATAAAAATAAAATCAAGATCGCATGCTTCGCCAAGCTCGCGCTCGTTTGCCCTCGCAAGCAAACACTGGCAGAGGCCCCGTAGACTGTTCAATAACTTGCAGAGCGTCCTCCAATTTTCTTTGTCTTTGTTTTATTTATTTTTCTTTCGGAAAAGACACACGACTCTTTACAAGAAATCAGCTATCAGAGAAAGTCTACGACCAGATGCTTCTCACACGCTCCGGTCAGTGGGCAGATGCAGTTAGAAGTGACAAGCAGTCGAAGTCTCTGTGCTGCATCAGTCTACTGATAAGGGCCATGGGACAGAAACAAAGACTCATCCTTTCTGGGAATGATGAGATATTCCAGTCTCTGAACGAACGTGCGACTGTGCGACTGCTCGGGAACGGGTATCTTAAAGTAAAAGGTCCTAGCAGCGATTATAAACACTTCCTGTTTCCGGGGGTCTACTAACCCCAGTTTTAGTAGGCCAGCAAACAAAATTGGCAGGAGGACCAATCGAGAACAGGAGTCCATCCGGACCCACATAGCAGGGCAGCGTCAACCAGGGAGAGAGGGATTATATCGGCCATGATGACCGTGTCTCGTTGCTCAACAGCGACCCCTGCTGGTCAGTCGGGTACCAACAGTCCGCTTGCTGAAGCTGCACATGTGGTCTTCCTCTGGTTCATGTCTGGAGCTGCATATGGGTGTTCCGCTCTGTGCGAGTTTGGGGGGGGGGCACGTAGGGAGGAACGAGGGGCTGAGCCTCGTGGGTCTGTACCGCGGTCTGATACGCATGTGCCCTGTGGGGTTGGTCCATGACCAAAAAAAAACTGCTTGTGACAGCTGAATGTGTGGATGGAAGGTGGAGGTGGAGGTGAAGGTGGAGGTGTGGTGGAGGTGAAAAGGAAGCAGTGGAGTAGCCTACTGCTGGTTGAATGTCCGTTGAGAAGCAAAAGAGAAAAAAGCATCAAAAAACATTTGAGCTCTATATGAGCAGGTTAAATGATACAGTTTAATCGATCACGTGTAGAAAAGGAACTGGATCAGCACAAACATCTGCAATTACTTAGTTATAAAAAAAAACAGTTATACTGGTCACTAAATGAAATATGTTTGGCTACCCAAACAACAATCGTCTCCATTTGCTGACCGAGACCTGCTGGGATCACCCTTTTGGTAACGCAGTATCCATCAGCCCTCTTGTTTGTGTTCGTGTTTGTTTTTGTCATAACTGGAGGGTAAGCTGTGCCATTTGGCCTCTGGGGAGTGCCTGGCTGTGGCTGATTTAATCCTGTGCAGGAGATTAAGGGAAGCACGTGGGCGGGACCAAAAACGTGAGCGTGGCCCCACCGGGCTTCCGTAGAAGTGTTGTAAGGTTGTCATTCCTCCCACCTGGGAAACCGATGAATGGAAGGAAGTGTTGCAAAACTTTTGCACGAGATGATGTAATGCCCTCAAAAACTAAATGACAAGAGTGAGAGAGAGAGAGAGAGAGAGAGAATATTGACCTTGGCCAGGTCTAAACTTTCAGCCATCTGCCAAATGCAAATCAGAATTCTTTTTTTTTTTTTTTTATGTGCTAAGGGCTTTGGACATTCTGGCTAATCTTAACATTTTAAAATGTTTCTGAGAGCAGTGCAGTGGCCATAGCTTTTCTTATTTATGAATTTGATTTAACATAATATGCTTTAAAATTTTTAAAAAAAAAGCCATTGCGCATTAAGGGTAAGGGGTTAAGTGGTCCGTATGGTGCTGTGGTTCCACAAATTCACAAGCTTGTGTCAGTAGGAAATGAAAAATAACAACCCTAAATAAACCTGGCGGGGCAGAGCTCCTAAGCTAATACGTTATTTATGCAGTTTTGTTGCATCAACAGGAATTATTCAAATTGTGAATTAATAACTGGAAACGGGCAAATAAATGTCCCGCGGTAAATTTACGAGCGGTATTCACGTGGGAGGCAACACGAGCCAAATACAAATGATTTAAGAGTTTATTTCTCTGTCGGTTGAGAGCCATCCTCCTCATAAGGCCCTTTTATATTGTTTTTTTTTTCCTCCCACTGATTAATGAATAATTTGGACAAACTACTGACTTGTTGAGAGCTGGCGAGGCTGTACTATGACAATGCCTGTGCTAAGGTCGGTCCTCATAAAGCTGGGCTGTCGTCAAAGCCACTCTGAAATCCAAATGAGGGTGCTGGCCCTGAGTGCTCCCTAGCTGGGAAAGCTGTAATGCAAACATCAACATACTGGGAGGGTTTGGTAGAACTGATGAATCAAATGTGACTAAACAAAACTCGATACAGAACAAGTCACTCACAGAAGCGAGGACCGCTAAAGGAGTCTAGGTACCCGAAATAGTAGAAACGAAAACAAAGGACAAAAAAGTCCCTGGCAGTAGCCAAAATAATAAACCACCCACAAAACCGGGTGTAGCTCGTAGAAACGAGTAGCAGAGTGAGGTAAAGAGACTCTCAAAACAGAAATGCAGGAGCAAAGCTCGAGAAAGAGAAAAACAAAAAATCACCTTCGGAACGTTGACTATAACGCCCGATAAATAGGTGAAAATAAATTAAATCAAAATAAACCTCTCACTCTCCCAGTAGCAGAGAGAAGAAAGAGAAATAGGGGAAAAAATAGAATCTTTCTTAGGAACAAAATCTAACCAACACTGAATATGTGAAGGCACGAAATGATGAAGAAGGGCCAGGAAGCGGAATTGAGGGGTTTAAACAATTCACAACAGGTGAATAGAACAATTAGCGGGGAAAAGGAAAACTCCGAAACGGAACGTGGAAAAATCCGATGGACTGAAAATAAAGAAAACATGGACGAGAAAACTGTAGCAACAGAGGGACGATAGGCAAAAACCATGACACATACACGTGGCTCCGTTCAAGACTGCTGATGTTATTTTGTGTGTGTGTGTGTGTGTGTGTGTGTGTGTGTGTGTGTTAGAATGCTACTGAGTATGCATGGAAATTTCCGTGTTCACTTCACGTGCACTGCTTTTTGTTATCATTGTGAATTGCAAACATTTCTGAACGTTGACATTGATGTTTCTGTGTTTTGTGTATGTGTGTGTGTGTGTGTGTGTGTGTGTGCATGTGTGTGTGAATGTTTTTTTATAAGTATGAGCATTTGTGCACTCAAACTTAAAAATGTTTCAGCCAAACGGGTCTTTTGTCATATTAATACATGGTTAGTTGAACATTTCCCTGAATGGAACCTTTTATTTCTGCGAGCAATGCAATAGTTCACAGTTATCTAATTTCTTTTAAAGCAAATTTCATTTTGTTCTCTCCATAACACCTATTCTAATTTAGATGTGCATGTATTACTTGTAATTCTACTTTATATATAGAAAAAGCATTACATTAATATGCATTTGTGTACATGGACATGAAAAATCTGGCTTTTTGGACATTCTCCTTTTTGGTCCATTGGAAGAGCTTGTTCTGACGCCTCCATCTTGTATTCCACTCACAAAAGACCTAAGACTAAAATTGAGAAGCAGAATCTCTTTCAAATCTTTTACTCTGTTGCAATGAAAGGCAATGATGAAGACATGAAGGGTTTTTTGGCTCGTCTCCATAGGGGAACCCATTCTAGTTCTTTATGGAGGAGTTTAACAGCAGCGCTGTTTCTGCACAAATAAAAATTGGATCGGGGCAATGCAGTCGGAAGCGTATTTCTAAATAATTGATTAGAAACAACAAATGTGAAACTCAGACACAAACCCCTGATATCCAGACACATTTCCGCTGTTCATCGCTTTCATATGAGCAAGACTCTGACCCTAGCACTTATTCTTCAGGTGTGTTCAGCCCCCCCGAATTCCCCGTAATCCCTTGCTTAACTTAACATGGCGTTACAAATTATCTTTGAAATATTTTCCACACAGTGCGCTCTGGAAAACCTGAGGGACAGCATTCCTAAAGATGTTCTGAGGTTCAGTAGTTTACTCAAACAGCTTTTCCTTACCTCTTACCAAACAGTATCAGATTTCATCAGACACGTCTCGGCAGACTAGATTAATTTAACATTCTCAGGAAGGTCTATCGTTCATGAACGCGTACTCAATGACCTCACGTGATCTGCAGGAGCAAATGCGTATCAAACAAATAAAAGGCAAGGAACATATCGGTGATAAAATGGCATGTTAAAGTTGCAATATAACTGTGGTTGTCATCCGGTGTAGCCAATCAGATGTAGAAGACAATTAAGTGGCCGGATGTACTGCCAGCTTCACAAGCACTAAACGTTCATAATCATAATCATAAATGTTTATTCTAATAAACACAAATATACTTGTGATCTGTGTCACTTGGTACGTCATGATAATGATGATTGATGCATGAGTGCTGACATAATGTGCCTTATGAATAGTAGCAGTTATTAAAAGGTTATTAGCATTTAATAATGATTATGTAGTGCTTATGAAGAGGCTATGTAGCAATTTGTGAATGTGTTATATTACTTGAATGAGGGACAGTCCGTATTACTGATTATTCTATTAAAATATATATATGCTACACTTTAGTACACCGACTGTGCTTAAACCTTTCAAACATAATGAAATTTTGTACTAAAACTTACAATTCCGTTTTTTGTACGTGTTAAGTGTTTACTTTCTAATTAAACAGTAATGAAAAAATAAATGGCGATTTGAATGTTTGCCATTAGAATTTCTTCTCATTAGAATATTTATGCACTTGTTTTGTGGACTTGCCCTAAAGCAGTAGCTGCTATCACTTTAATGATGCTACCTTTTCATTAATTTATTTTGAAAATGAAAATGGAAAGTAATTATTCTTTCTCTGCAGCCCCCATTCTCGCTCTCCTCCCATGTGAGATAACACGCTTCTTAATACCCTGTTTGTTGATTACTTACCGGCGCGGCCGCGCTCTCACTTTCAGTCCCATAACCTTGCACACAATTAGCGGCTGTACGCCGCTGAGAGTGACCCGCAGTCATTTGTCTTGCTCATCGCTAAGTGCTAAATGCTATAGGGATTGATTTGGTATTGGCCACTAGTCCCTGGAGGCTGTTCTGAATGATAAAACGTTCTGTTCGTAACGGGAGTGGCGGTTCCGTACTTTACGGCACTGAGTTAGGCTGGGGCGATAGGCCTCTCATGGGTGTGGTGTTGTGTCCCCGGGATGAGAGGGAGAGTGTGTGTGTGTGTTTTTCACGTTTGTGCATGCTATCAACAAGTTAAAGTAACGGACAGCCGTTTGTTGTGTGAACAGGCGAAGGCGCTAACGTTGTCGGGAATGTTAAAACACCTGTGTCTTCCGTGGTCCATGTGTGCATGTGACGCGTGTGTGTTTGACTGTGTGTGTCTGAATGTTTTTTTTGTGTGTGTGTTTGTATGTGCGCATATGTGTGTGTGTGTGTTTGTGTGTGTGTGTGTGTATGTACTGTATGTTGTGTTTGTGTATGTGTGTGTATTTGTATGTACGTACATGTGTCTGAGTTTGTGTGTGTGTGTGTTTGTGTGTGTATGTATGTTGTTTTTGTGTGTGTGTTTGTATGTGCGCATATGTGTGTGTGTGTGTGTGTTTGTGTGTGTGTGTGTATGTACTGTATGTTGTGTTTGTGTATGTGTGTGTATTTGTATGTACGTACATGTGTCTGAGTTTGTGTGTGTGTGTGTTTGTGTGTGTATGTATGTTGTGTGTGTGTATGTATGTGTATTTTTATGTATGTAGATGTGTGTGTGTATGTGTGTGTATTTGTATGTATGTAGATGTGTGTGTGTGTGTATATGTATGTGTGTGTATTTGTATGTAGATGTGTGTGTGTGTGTTTGTGTGTGTATGTATGTGGTGTTTGTTTGTGTATGTGTGTGTATTTGTATGTAGATGTGTATGTGCGTGTGTGTGTATATATGTTGTGTTTGTTTGTGTATGTGTGTGTATTTGTATGTAGATGTGTATGTGTGTGTATGTATGTATGTGTATTTGTATGTATATACAGGTGCAGCTCAAAAAATTAGAACATCGTGAAAAAGTTCAATATTTCAGAAAGTGAAACTCATATATTATATAGATTCATTACACATAGAGTGAAATATTTCAAGCCTTTATTTCTTGTAATTTTGATGATTATGGCTTACAGCTAATGAAAACCCAAATTCAGTGTCTCAGAAAATTAGAATATTGTGAAAAAGTTCAATATTGGAAACTCATGGTGTCACACTCACTCAGCTAATTAACTCAAAACACCTGCAAAGGTTTCCTGAGCCTTTAAATGGTCTCTCAGTCTGGTTCAGTAGGCTACACAATCATGGGGAAGACTGCTGACTTGACAGATGTCCAGAAGACAGTCATTGACACCCTCCACAAGGAGGGTAAGCCACAAAAAGTAATTGTTAAAGAAGCTGGTTGTTCACAGAGTGCTGTATCCAAGCATATTCATAGAAAGTTGAGTGGAAGGAAAAAGTGTGGTAGGAAAAGATGCACAAGCAACAGGGATAACCGCAGCCTTGAGAGGATTGTCAAGCAAAATCCATTCAAGAATTTGGGGGAGCTTCACAAGGAGTGGACTGAGGCTGGAGTCAGTGCATCAAGAGCCACCACGCACAGACAAATCCAGGACATGGGCTACAAATGTCGCATTCCTCGTGTCAAGCCACTCCTGAACCAGAGACAACATCAGAAGCGTCTTACCTGGGCTAAGGAGAAAAAGAACTGGACTGTTGCTCAGTGGTCCAAAGTCCTCTTTTCAGATGAAAGTAAATTTTGCATTTAATTTGGAAATCAAGGAGTCTGGAGGAAGAGTGGAGAGGCACAGAATCCACGTTGCTTGAAGTCCAGTGTGAAGTTTCCACAGTCAGTGATGATTTGGGGTGCCATGTCCACTGTGTTTTCTGAAGTCCACAGTCAACGCAGCCATCTACCAGGAAATATTAGAGCACTTCATGCTTCCTTCTGCTGAAAAGCTTTATGGAGATGCTGATTTCATTTTCCAGCAGGACTTGGCACCTGCCCACACTGCCAAAAGTACCAAAAGCTGGTTCAATGACCAGTATTACTGTGCTTGATTGGCCAGCAAACTCGCCTGACCTGAACCCCATAGAGAATCTATGGGGTATTGTCAAGAGGAAGATGAGAGACACCAGACCCAACAATGCATATGACCTGAAGGCCGCTATCAAAGCAACCTGGGCTTCCATTACACCTCAGCAGTGCCACAGGCTGATCGCCTCCATGCCACGCCGCATTGATGCAGTAATTCATGCAAAAGGAGCCCCAACCAAGTATTGAGTGCATAGAAATGAACATACTTTTCAGAAGGCTGACATTTCTGTTTAAAATATCCTTTTTTATTGATCTTATGTAATATTCAAATTTTCTGAGACACTGAATTTGGGTTTTCATTAGCTGTAAGCCATAATCATCAAAATTACAAGAAATAAAGGCTTGAAATATTTCACTCAATGTGTAATGAATCTATATAATATATGAGTTTCACTTTCTGACATGAGTAACAAAAAATAATGAACTTTTTCATGATTTCTAATTTTTTGAGCTGCACCTGTAGATGTGTGTGTGCGTGTGTGTGTGTGTGGTTGTGTGTATGTGTATTTGTATGTAGATGTGTATGTGTATTTGTATGTATATAGATGTGTATGTGTGTGTATATATGTGTATTTGTATGTAGATGTGTATGTGTATTTGTATGTATATAGATGTGTATGTGTGTGTATGTGTATTTGTATGTATATAGATGTGTGTGTGTGTATGTGAGTGAGAGTTTGGTTCACAGCTGGCTAACCCCAGCCCTCTCCCAGGGGTGCCAGCCAGGCATGTCCACATGGGCGCCTCCCGAGGGGGGGGGGGGAGCAACCTGGGACTGTGGGATCAGCCGGCCACAAAGAGCGCTGCGTCCAGGAACCCCCCCCCCCCCCATCCCACAGGGACTACCTCAGCTGCCTAACCCCCCCCCCCCCCCCTCTGGGCCTGACCTCCACTGGGACACAAGTAGACAGCTGACCCCAATCCGACAGGGACTGAGTCCCCTGTGCATCCCGACTCTACCTGGGAATCTGACCCTAACCCCCTTCTCCCCAACCAAACCTTACCAGGATCCACACCTAGGGACCTTGTTTCCCCTTCACCCACTCTGCCAGTACTGCCTCTATCGGGATATAACCCCCTCACCTCTGAATCTGGAGATACACGGTGTGCCCCCCCACACCCACGAGTCCTGATGTTACAGGAAGTGGTATGGGGAAGAAGGGGGACTGGACCGGTTCTGTTCTGCCCAAACAGAAACTTTGACCAGGCCCTGGGGCCTGTTTATAATGTGGGATGGGGTTGGGATTTAGTTGGGTGGGAATTGAGAGGGATTTGAGGAGAGGAGAAGAGAAGCCAGGCCTGATTCAGCACGGCTCAGCCAAGCCGGTAAACCGCTGGCGCTCCATCCAGAGAAGCCAAGCTGGTCCTGTCGCTTCCTGGCATAATGTCGGGCTCTAACGAGAGGAGCCAGTTACAGATCAGGGGCTCGTTCGGGGACCACCGGGGCGCTGAATCATAGAGAGGGAGAGGCGTAGTGTTGGCTGGTGCGCGGGCGGGAGTTTACCTCTGTAATCCACCACCCCATCCCCCTCAGTCCGCCACCAAAACAAATAGCCTTTGATGTGAGAAAAAAGGGAGATGCTAGAATAATTTTTTTTATGATTTCAGTGAAATGATGGAAGCATTGAGGAACAGTGTGAGAAATGCAAAGATGCAGACTGCATTTAAAACAGGTGAGGAGACAGTGACTATGTCCGAATCGGAGCCCTGTTTACTGCATCCTGTGTACTAGCAAAATGTGTGTACTACTTACTGCATACTGTTTATTCACATGCAGTATGATAAAAACATCGTCCATACTGTTATCAGCGAAAACGTGAAAATAAGTACATCATCCGGGGATATTAAGAACACTCAATTTTCAGAATTGTTGCATACTTAACAGCTTTTTAAAAAAGTATACTCAACTGGCATACTCAATAGTAGGCAAGTGCGTTGATTTGGATAAAGCCCAAAAGAGCGCAAAAGAGTAACGACATTCAAGTGAATTTAATTTAGCATAAAAACCAAAATACAAAACCAAAATGCGCACAAAAAAGAGAAATATGCAGAGCCATGACACACAGCATTTAATTTGTCCTTCAAATCTTTTTATGAAAGTTTATTTTGCTATTTTCCATTCAGCACAATTGCTCCCTCGATGAAAATGGTCTGTACAAGTCATGTAATTTCCTCAAGTACAGTTAACTTGCTTTTAATTATTTGTAAATTCTTTCAAACTTATTCCTTCTATTGTTAGAGATTGACAGGACAAGTAAGCCCGCAGACTGCTCATAATTCCCAGCAATGGCTGCTGGGAAAAGAAAAGAGCGCCTGTATGTATTTAGATTGGGCGTCAGCACAGAAGGAAATTAATTGAAAACATAAAAGAAGATGAGAAGTTTTTTACTTTTTTCTTAAAAGTAAAAGAATGATAAATTTTCATAACTTGCTTCATTAGACTAGAAATAATTTTTATTATTATTAATACTAATACTACTACTACTACTACTACTACTACTAATAATACTACTAATAATAATAATAATAATAGATTTGGACCACAGTATGAAGAAGGTACGGTATGTTATAAAGCCTACAATTGTGTATCAGGTTGGGGTTCATATTACTTTTAAACATTCACCATCACTGTACTCGAGACAGATTTGAGTTTGAGTTCAATACCGATACCACCGTATGAATTTATCACTGGTGCTTGCGTAACTTAGGGCCGATGCAAAAGGGCTTTTCAATCCTGCAGGCAAACCTTCCTTTGTTCCCTGAGAGTGGCCCCCAGACTCGGTCAGTTGTGTACACAGCCTTGGGTCGATGCTGGTTTGATTTGTGTCGGCGTCGGTCAGTCACACTGGCGTGCTGCACGCTGTCCGACTCGCAATCTTGAGCGCGTTTGCAGCTCTGCATGCGCCCACACAGTCAAATGTCCAGTGTTAATTCAACTCTAACAGTGTTAATTCAACTCTAATAGTGTACATATGAGCCTTATCTGGCCAGAGTAGGCTCATATGTACACTGTTAGAGTTGAATCAACACACTGTTAGAGTTGAATTAGCACTGGACATTTTGCTGTGAATGTACTGTGCAGGTGTCAAATAATTCTACCCTGTGCTGCAACACTCAAAACTCTAGTCAGAGCTGAGTCACTGAGACAAAAACAAACAGCAACAAAGAGTAAACATGGCTGTTAGTTTATAGCCTGGAGCCATGTAAAAATGTGTGTGTGTGTGTGTGTGTGTGTGTATGCATGTGAATGTGTGTGTGTATGCACATGTGCGTGTATGCGTGTGCCTGTGTGACTGTGTGCATGTGTGTATGCCTGCATGTGTGTGTGTGTGTGTGCGTGTATGTGTGCATGTGTGTGTATGCATGTGAATGTCTGTGTATGCACATGTGCGTGTATGCACGTGCCTGTGTGTGTGTGACTGTGTGCATGTGTGTATGCCTGCATGTGTGTGTGTGTGTGCGTGTGCGTGTGAATGTCTGTGTATTCACATGTTATGTTCTGAGTCTGTTTGTGTTGTATACATATTTTCATTTAGGTATTTGTTTCTGAATATTTGTGGTTTCTTATGCATACATATTTCCGTGTTTTTCCTAATTATCTTGTTACCTTGTCAACCTTCCACACCTGATTTCTATTCGCATGCTGCTCTCAAGCTAAGTGTCTGCACCTGTCTACACCTGCATTTAACCCAGTATTCCTAGTCCCTCTTCGCGGGTTCGTCAATTTATTATAGCATTGTCTTTCTGCATGTCGTTTCCGAGTAGTCCCAGTTATTGTATCTTCCGAGTTTTTGTTTTGTGTCTGATTGATCTTCTGGCTTTGACCTCTGTCCATGTTCTCGCGACCCTGTGTTCTGGATTTGTTTTGTACCTCTGTCCGTGTTCTCGCGACCCTGTGTTCTGGATTTGTTTTGTACCTCTGTCCATGTTCTCGCGACCCTGTGTTCTGGATTTGTTTTGTACCTCTGTCCGTGTTCTCGCGACCCTGTGTTCTGGATTTGTTTTGTACCTCTGTCCGTGTTATCGCGACCCTGTGTTCTGGATTTGTTTTGTACCTCTGTCCGTGTTCTCGCGACCCTGTGTTCTGGATTTGTTTTGTACCTCTGTCCGTGTTCTCGCGACCCTGTGTTCTGGATTTGTTTTGTACCTCTGTCCGTGTTCTCGCGACCCTGTGTTCTGGATTTGTTTTGTACCTCTGTCCGTGTTCTCGCGACCCTGTGTTCTGGATTTGTTTTGTACCTCTGCCGTGCCTTCCCGTGTTTTGACCTCTGCCTGTTTTTTGACTTCTCTTTTTGGATTTGGATTTTGTACCTTTGATTGAACATTAAACTTCAGTTTTTTGTACCCCTGCCTGCTATTGGGTCCCTACATTCCACCGATCGTAACATCACATGTGCGTGTATTCGTGTGACTGTGTGCATGTGTGTATGCCTGCACGAGTGTGTGGGTGTGTGTTTGTGTGTGTCTGTGTGTTCATGTGTGTGTGTGTGTATGTGTGTGTGTGCGTCTGTGTGCATGTGTGTTCTTATATACGCCATAATTAATCTATTTAAAAGTTTTTTTAGCTGTATATATTGCATTATAATCTTTCGTGGATGAAAATATTGTATGCATACCTGTGTAAGGATAGGTTAGCAGTGTAGTGGTACTTACTTTTGTTTAAAATGATCATTGGTTTTAGCCTAACTTTACACTTGCTAATTATAAATGGGAGCTCTGTGCACTCTTGGTGATATCACACTGAGGCCAAGTCAAATGGTCCAGTTGCTCTGGATAAGACCGCCGGCTAAGTGATCGCACTGTAATGTAATTTGGTTTGTGTGTTTTAAACTAATAAATGTATCAATGTCGTGCCAAAATGGAAGGAATAAAGATTCTAAAATGGCTATTATTGCGAAATTCAATTTTTGTCCGTTTCAGAGCACTTCCTTGTTTTTTCCCCCAGCACTGACAGTTTAAAAACTTGGCAAGCACTATAGCAGCTTAATAAAGACTGTTATGTGTTGAATTTAAAACTGGTAGCGTTAATGAAACGAGAGAAAAGAACAAGGTACACATAATAACAAGATGTACTGACCGGTTGCCTATGATCTATTTGAGAGCAATGTTTATTCAGTGGTACTGTTACCATGTCAAAGGTGCATTTAGCTGAACAAATGTTCACAGCACTTAATGTTTGTATTTAGTAGAATGATTGACATGGGTATTCATACAAGTCTATAACTGAACAATACGGGTAGTTTTACAGTCCGGCGGTTTTACAAAAAAGCTTCTGTCTGGTAGGGGTCCGTTTTTGTTCCCTAAAGTACAATTCCTGTATATGTTCCTTCAATGGGTCATATTTAAACCTTAGAATATTAATATAAAAGGAAAAAAGGGTACAACGGGCGTAACTTTGAGGAAACAGCCTGAGTCACAAGCCATTGTACTCCCATAGTAACAATTATTGCACATTTATTCAGATATTTCTGTGAACAAAATAAATGTGGTAAAAAGGCTATATGCAATACAAATGACATAAAGACTAATACAATAAGGTCTGTGGGCTAAAGGTAGCCACGTACGGAACTGTAATTCATAATACAGGAGTGTCATGTTAGTATATATTATACAAGAAAAAATTAATATCAGGCACATTCAAATTCAAACAATTCATATCAGAAAATATGAATAAATAAACAGTAAGGCACAATATATACATACTTTGAACGAGACAAATAAGCAGTCCGTTTGCCAAGTGTACCATTGGAAAGCCCTGGATATAAACTGTTTGTTATACAACCTGTTATTATAATCTGGCATTGTTTTTTAATGTGCTTCTGTGGGCCGTAGTGTTTTATTTGTGGTCGTGATTTTACTGTGTAATACCCCCCGCGCTGGAAGTTATTTATATCCCTAGTCTTGTTTAATGAAGTGTTCTACTACTATCATATACGATACCATATATGCAACATATTATGCTACATTACATCATGCATAACTATCATAAAATCAACACATCAGACTTATAAAGTCATCTACCCTAAACATTCCCCTAACCAGGTCGAAGCGAAGTGATTGGAAAAAAATAAATCCACAGGTTTGTACCCATACTTTTACCTTTATTTATGTATTATTTTTTTTAAATATAGCATAAAGTTAGTCTTAATTCCCCACATAAACCAATACATTGTGTTCTTCATGTGTACAACTGGAAGAATAATGTGATAGCACTATCTAGGATAGGTGCAGCTATGCCATTTTTTCAATAACATGTCTCATTACACAAAGGATATACAGCCTTTACAATTAATGCTTTTTTTATGTCATGTATTCCCATAGTTGTACTGTTATACATACACTTTGCTAATTCTGGCAGTGCAACTGGTGACCTTCAACGAGAATAATTAATTCCTTAAGTCTGGGAGTAACATTTCTTTGTGAATAAAGATTTGCTTTTGAGATGAAAGCCTTACGCCTGACTGGGTTTTTTTTTTTGCCTTTAAATGTATCTGAGGAGAAAACAAACGTCAGGTAAATCAAAGATTCTGGGGTCAGATCATGTGGATCTTGTGAGTGTCTGTCAGGGTGCAAATGGCTTCCCCTAAATACAAGCCACATCAAGGGACCGGTCTAACACTGGCATATTTAACCCTCTGGTGACTGTGTAGCTTTTTCATGGAGAAAAAAAATCAAACAAACAATAGGTAAAGACGAAGACTGACAATGGGGGCTTCAGGGTGGTGGTGGGTGTGAAACCTGTCTCAACTCCAATCTTACGCTCACACCCGAACACCGAAACACACTCTCTCTCACACACACACACACACACACACACACGCTGAGCTAATGGTGGGGGTATTTTTTTCAGTAGAACTGTTACATGAGTGGCTAACTTACCAGCGAGTTACATACACGGCCAAATAGATGCTGTAGACAGCAGAACTAGCAGTAAAATGCCCCTCCCCTCTGCCTCCGCTCCGGTAACATTATTCTGCGGGTCTGGCAACCTGTTGTCTGACATCGCTCATAAACTGTAAGTGCCTTGGCCGTTGTTGTTCACATTAAAGAAGGCTGCTGGTGAATGCGTAGTAGTTTGGGGCTATATCTCTGCTCTCACTACAGGTAGAAAGTTGGCTGAGAGCTAATTTTAATCAGGAAGAGAGCTCATTTTTAACAAATCAAACATCACTCTTTAATGTTGAACATGCTACAAAAACAGGTTTTGCAGCTGTACAGTGTAACAGCAGTGTAATTACTGCCTATTCATCACTGCAGTCTAAAACACATAGGCCTATATAATTACCATTGAATGTAAACATACAACCTAAATAAAGGGGCCACCGCGGTGGTACAGCGGTAAAGACCGCTGACTTTCAGTCAGCGCAGTTGTACTCCGAGGATCGGGGTTCGCGCCCCGGTCCTGCCATAGCCGAGCGTGGCCGGTGCCCTGTGGAAGCGACAATTGGCGGTCGCTTCTGGGTGGGGGGAGGGGCTCGGAGAGAACCGCTGCGCACAGGGGGACCCAGGGCGTGTCACGGTCAGGAGCTGCGCCCTGTAGAGGACGTAGCGTCCTCCCTAATAAATACCGATCGACAGGGTCGTGCAGCGGCGGTTCTCTAGCGGTTGCTACACGGGGGGGAATTGAATTAGAATAGGGGTTCAATTGGCTACTAAATTGGGAGAAAAAGGGAAAAATCAGAAACAAATAAAAAAAAAAAATAATAAAAAAAAACCTAAATTAAGGATGTATCGTCATAGCGTACCCTCATACTACCCTAGTATTTTTGTATATTTTACTTTCATTATATATGCACCTACAGAACTGCATGGCATAAAGATTATTATGCCAGTCTGGTTTAGCTTAAAGAACTATATTTTCAGTTAGGTCACAAGCACTTCAGCGCCTCGCCTTTGAACATGGCCAGACTGTACAGGTCAGCTGTTTACACAGCCTTGGAATCCCCTTACAGTACAGTACAGTACAGTCAGCAGACATTCTTACAGTAGAAGAAAACAGAAGTGCATTAAATTCATTTGGTAGATGCTTTTATCCAAAGCAATGTACAATAAGTGCAAACTGAAGGTCATTGAAACAACTACAAACAGGTCAGATAGAATACATTCACCTGATTTATGAGCTATAGTGCCAGACCTGGCTAGCAATAGGCGTCCACAATAAGTTACATCCCTGTCGAATGAAGGGAGCTGTACGATAACTACCGCATCACTGGCATTGAGGACAAAAGTGTGTCCCTTCCACCCCTCCCTCCATCCTTCTCTCCCTCTCTTTCTCTCCATCTCTTTTTTTATATAAGCACGTCATGCTGCTTGGCGATAAAAAAATAAATAAATTATAATAATAAAAAAACGCCACAAACAAAGCCAGTCGCCATAGTGATGCTGATAGGGAGTATTACTTCCCCCCTGGGTCAACAGGTTTTGTTGTGGGTATATTCTTCATCACCTTCATCATCTTCTTTTCACATGTGATGTCATACACTTCTTTGTGACACTTTGCACAGGTCTTTGTAACTTTAGAAGTTGATGAAAAAGAGCTTCAGCTGAACTAGAGCAAGAGAGATAGGGAGGAGAGAGAGAGAGAGAGAGAGAGAGAAAGAAAGAGAGAGAGAGAGAGAGAGAGAGAGACACATTTTCTCTGAAATATAAGGTGATTTTCAAAAGGTAGCCCAACAAAAAGGTTCCCCTTCATCCCTGAAGTACAAGGAAAATTTCTGGAGAGGTATTAAATGTGCAAGAAAAAAATTTAACTTTCAGAAGCAACTTGCGCCTCATTTAAAGGAAATAGAGGCATCATTTTTTGATATTATAACTCAAGAGACTCAGATCTCGCTCAGTATGAATTCTCCAAAAATACCTTTTTTTGCTTTTGAAATGAAAAAAATAGCTGTGGTCTGCTCAGTGAGACCACTCAGTATGCCATGGTTTAATGGAGCCAATCAACACTGCATTAATGGTTATACTGTACATTAAGGCAGATAATAAATAAAAAAAGTCGTATTCTCTATTAATTTGCCTGATGCCCTTGTTCAGGGTGACTTATAAAGCTATTTATGTTTTTTTTATTTTGTATATTTTCGCTACATGGCTTGGATATTTACTGAATTAATTAATTCCATCTGCTGTGTTGAGACAGTTGGGCCTTTGGCCGGGATTTTAACGTAGATTTTGTGATTTTGTGGAAAGAGTAGGCACTGCTCAACCTCGGAAAAATAAACAGATTAAATGGTGAACGATTGTTCATTAACCTTTCATTTATTTTTCACAGTGCATTTTTTTGCATGGCACAAATGTCGTATAAATTTGGTCATATAAATACCAGTAGCTGTGAGCTGTGGTTTGGAGGCCACTGAGCAGAACACGCCCTAAAAGGCAAAACATTTCCGTGCCGTTCCGTCTGCTTTTCTCCATGGGATTTCTTTTTGACGCGTTCACATTTTCTGTACACTCGGAAGTCAGGTGACAGGAGTAAAGAAGTGATGCCCTATGACCTACCCTTTACCGCACGTCCCTGGATTTAAACCTGTCCGCACAGTCTGGGTATGATTAGTCTGAGCCTCAGCCTCTCTGACACACTTCGTACGCAGCGTCTGATGCACAGGCTTGCATAAGCTGGGTAGGACTGTGGGGAACTGACTGTCAGTACTCATTGGATAGCAGCACTGTCAATCATAGGAGTGTGTACGTATTTCCGGTACGACGCAGTGCATTGGGTTTCATCAGTCCGCCGGGAAACAAGTTGTGCTAATCGGCAGCTAGCGAATGCCGCGAATCCATCAAGAGAAATGAGTGTTTCGGACCAAGACTTAACGCTGGATTGAAGAAAGTTCACAACATTTCTTCGGTGTGATGGACTGTTTAACTGGAGATCGCCATGCCATTTGTGTAAATTTGTGTACATTTTTCACGCAAGTCTGTTTTTCTTGTAGTGCTGTTTCTGAATCGACCGCCATCTGTACCGCCTCAATTCATCATGGAACATAGACTGTGTATGGTTATATTGCATGTCAATCAAAGACACCAACTTGTCAAAGTGGGTGGCTCTTTACCGCGTTAGGCAAGTCTATGGACCAGTCTGCATGATATGCACAGAACAGCCTTCTGGACAAGGGGCCATGTTACTTGTTACATTTGCATCGCTCAACTGAATCTGTCATGGAAGAACAAGATGCAAAGTGGCTGTTGGTGGGTAAGGTGTGGGTTGTGTCCGAATACAACCCCTACACCCTTTTTTGAGGGCGCATATTTGAGTCCAGTTCGTCAAAAAAACCTTTGAGTGGGTGACTTTTTCTCACAAATGGGGCCACTTAAAATATCAGGATGAACCCCTTATTTCCGAGGTTTTCTTGAGGGAATTCAGGAGCACACTCATCTGCAGAACGGTGCACTCATCCGACAATTTCAGTAAGTAACCCGGAAGTAAAACCGTAAAAGACATTGGGCCTCATTCATGAAACGTGAGCAGAACAAATTTGCACGTAAATCGTTCGTAGATTTGATCGGATGTACTAACAAATTTTACACCTGCTCAAGAGCACGCGTACCGTGTTCGTAAATTCAGAATGCCGGTAAATGTAGCTTCTGAATGATACTTTTTATTTTCTGCTAAATGAACAAGACTAAATGTAGCTTTTGAAATACACATTGCAAACGTAATAAATTATGATTGTAAAAAGAAAACACTTTAGATTACGCCTAATAATCAATTGTAGGCTATGAAGCTGTTTAATTAGACCCATAACGTAGGCTAATGAATGCTCCCATAGGCTATGCTAATTAAAACACACATTTAACCAATGAAAACAATTTGCTTTAAAATAGCTTCCATGTCTGTCGCCAGGGTTGCAATTGTGGTCAACAGTTTAATCCACCTAATGCCAGCGTACATCCAGTTCCCCTACAAGAGGCAAAGACAGGTGGAGGTAAAGCGGGGTTTTTATGAAATTGCCAACCTGTCCAACGTTATCGGTGCCATAGACTGCACACCCCAGTGCATGTTTTTGTTGAAAAGTCAGTGAAACGCCATCTTGCGTTCAGGGGAAAAACCAGATAAACTTTATTTAAAAGTGAACGTTTTTTAACGGGTGAGAATGTTAGCCTGCTGCGCTACATTCTCACCGTTAAAACAACGTTTCACTTTTAAATAAAGTTTATCTGGTTTTCCCCTGAACGCAAGATGGCGTTTCACTGACATTGTTCAACAAAAACATGCACTGGGGGGTGTGAAGACTATGGCACCGATAACGTTTGGACAGGTTGGCAATTTAATAAAAAACCCCGCTTTAACTCACCTGTCCTTTGCCCTCTTGTAGGGGAACTGGATGTAAAGCTGGCATATAGGTGGATTAAACTGTTGACACAAATTGGCAACCCTGGCGACAGACAAGGAAGCTATTTTAAAGCAAATTGTTTCATTGGTTTAAACTGTGTGTTTTTAATTAGCTTTAGCTATGGGAGCATTCATTAGCCTACGTTGATGGGTCTAATTAAACAGCTTCATAGCCTACAATTGATTATTAGTGCGTAATCTAAAGTGTTTTCTTTTATCAATCATAATTTTTACGTTTGCAATGTGTATTTCAAAAGCTACATTTAGTCTTGTTCATTTAGCAGAAAATAAAAAGTATCACTTCAGAAGTACATTTACGCATTCTGAATTTACGAACACGGTACGCGTGCTCTTGAGCAGGTGTAAAATTTGTTAGTACAATCCGAATCAAATCTACGAACGATTTTACGTGCAAATTTGTTCTGCTCACGTTTCATGAATGATGCCCAATGTCTTTTACGTTTTTACTTCCGGTGTTACATTACTGGAAATTGTCGGATAGAGTGCAAAGCACCGTTCCTGCAGATGAGTGTGCTCCTGGAATTCACTCACAAGAAAACCTCGGAAAATAAGGGGTTCATCCTGCTATTGTAAGTGGCCGCCATTTGTGAGAAAACGTCACCCACTTCAAAGGTTTTTTTGGACGAATCTGGACTCAAATATGCGCCTAATAAAAGGGTGTAGGGGTTGTATTCGACACAACCCACACCTTACCACAACAAACCCACTTTGCATCTTGTTTTCCATGACAGATTTCAGTGAGCGATACAAATGTAACAAGTAACATGGCCCTTTGTCCAGAAGGCTGTTCTGTGCATAATCATGCAGATCTGGGTCCATAGACCTTGCCTAACGCGTAAAGAGCCACCCACTTTGACAAGTTGGTGTCTTTGATTGACGGAGTATGCAATATAACCATACACAGTTCTATGTTCCATGATGAATTGAGGCCCCCCACAGATGGCGGTCGATTCAGAAACAAAACTGGCACTACAAGGAAAAACAGACTTGCGTGAAAAATTTACACAAATTATTTCCCAAAATGCATGGCGATCCTCCAGTTAAACAGTCACACCGAAGAAATGTTAAGCTTCATGAACTTTCGTTCAATTCCAGCGTTAAAGTTCTTTGGTGCCGAAACAACTCAATTTCCTTCTTTGATGGATTTTCGCGGCTTTCGCTAGCTACCGATTAGCACAACTTGTTTTCCCGGCAGACTGATGAAACCCAATGCACTGCGTCGTACCGGAAATACGTACAACACTCCGTTATGCTTGACAGTGCTGCTAGCCTGATGAGTACTGACAGTCAGTTCCCCACATGTCCTACCCAGCTTTATGCAAGCCTTGGTGCATCAGACGCTAAAAAAACTGGCGTACGTAGTGATGTCAGAGAGGCTGAGGCTCAGACTAATCATAACCCAGACTGTGCGGACAGGTTTAAATAAAATCCCAGGGACGTGCGGTAACGGGTAGGTTCATAGGCATCACTTCTTTACTCCTGTCAACCTGACTTCCGAGTGTACTGAAAAATGTGAAACGCGTCAAAAAGAGAATCCCATGGAGAAAAAGCAGACGGAACGGGCACGGAAATGTTTTGCCTTTTAGGGCTGTTTGTTCTCGCTCAGTGGCCTCCAAACCACAGCTCACAGATTTATGAGTATTTATATGACCAAATTTTATACGACTTTGTGCCATGCAAAAAAATGCACTTGTGAAAAAATAAAGGAAAGGTTAATGAACAATCGTTCACATTTAATCTCTGTTTATTTTCCGAGGTTGAGCAGTGCCCTACTCTTCCACAAAATCACAAAATCTACGTTAAAATCCCGGCCAAAGGCGCCCAACTGTCTCAAACACAGCAGATGGAATTAGAATTAATTAGAGTAATCATCCAAGCCATGTAGCGAAAATATACAAAATAAAAATAATTAGAATAGCTTATATAAGTCACCCTGAAACGAAGGGCATCCAGTGCAAATTAATAAAGGAATACGAGCTTTTTTTATTTTTATCTGCCTTCATGTACAGTATAACCATTAATGCAGTGTTGATTGGCCCCATTAAACCCATTGGCATACTGGAGTGGTCTCACTGAGCAGACCACAGCTATTTTTTTCATTCAAAAGCAAAAAAAAAGTATTTGTGGAGAATTCATACTGAGCGTAAGATTGAGTCTCTTGAGTTATAATATCAAAAAATGATTTGCACCTCTATTGCCTTTAAATGAGGCGCCAAGTTGTTTGAAAGTTAAATTTTTTTTTCTTTCATTTTTTTTTTCTTCTTTTTTTTTTTTTTTTTTTTTCTCTTTTCTTCTTTTTTTTTTTTCTGTTTTTCTGTTTTCTTTTTTTCTTTCTATTTTCTTCTTCTTTTCTCTTTTGTCTTTTTTTTTTTTTTTTTCTGTCTTTTTCCTCTCTTTTCTCTTTTGCTTTTTTCTTTCCTTTTTCTTCTTCTCTTCTTTTTTTTTTTTCTTTTTCTTTCTTTTCTTATGTTTTTTCTTTTTTTTCTTCTTTCTCTATTTTCTTCTTCTTTTCTTTTTCTTCTTTCTTTCTTTTTTCTTTTCCTATTTTTTTTCTTATTTTTTTTTCTTCTTTTCTTTTTTCGTTTTTTTTTCTCTTTTTCTTCTTCTTTTTCTTCTTTTTTTTTTCTTTTTGTTTTTCTTTTTTTTTCTGTCTTTTTTTCTCTCTTCTTTTCTTTCTTTTTTTTTTTTTTTCTTTTTTCTCTCTCTCTTCTCTCTTTCTTTTTTTTTTCTTTCTTCTTTGTTCTTCTTTTTTTTCTTTTTTCTGTTTTTCTTTTTTTCTTCTTTCTTTTTTCTTTTTTTCTTTTTTCTCTTGTTTTCTTTCTTTTTTCTTTTTCTTCTTTTTCTTTTTCTTTCCTCTTTTTTTTCTTTTCTTGTTTTTTTCGTTTTCTTTTTTTGTTTTCTCTTTTCGTTTCTTTTTTTTTCTCTTTTTTTTTTTTCTTCTTTTTTCTTCTATTTTTCTTTTCTTCTTCTTTTCTCTCTTCTTTTTCTTTTTTTTTTTTCTTTCTATTTTTTTTCTTTTTTTCTTTTTCTTTTCTTTTTTTTTCTTTTCTTTCTTTTCTTTTCTTTTTTTTCTCTGGTTTTTTTCTTTTCTCTTTCTTCTTTTTTTTCTTTTTTTTTTTTCTTTTTCTTTTCTTTTTTTCTGTTTTCTTTTTTTTCTTTTTTCGATTCCTTTTTTCTTTCCTTTTTCATTTTTTTTCCTTCTTCGTTCTGTTTTTCTTTTTTCTGTCTTTTCTTTTTTTTTTTTTTTCTTTTTCTTTTCTCTTTTTTTTTTTTCGTTGGTTTTTCTTTTTTTACTGTTCTTTTCTTTTTCTTTCTTTTTTTCTTCTTTTTTTTCTTTTTTCGTTTTTTCTTCTTTCTTCTTTTCTTTTTCCTCTCTTTTTTTTTTATTCTTGCACATTTAATACCTCTCCAGAAAATTTCCTTGTATTCAGGGCATGAAGGGGAACGTTTTTGTTGGGCTACCTTTTTGAAAATCACTTATATTTCAGAGGAAAATGTGTCTCTCTCTCTCTCTCTTTCTTCTCTCTTTCTTTCTCTCTCCTCTCCTCTCTCTCTCTCTCCCTATCACTCTTGCTCTAGTTCAGATGACGCTCTTTTTCACAACTTTCTAAAGTACAAAGACCTGTGCAAAGTGTCACAAAGAAGTGTATGACATCACATGTGAAAAGTAAGATGATGAAGGGCGATGAAGAATATACCATACCAAAACCTGTTGACCAGGGGGGAAGTAATATCTCCCTATCAGCATCACTATGGCGAATGGCTTTGTTTGTGGCGTTTTTTTATTCTTATAATTTATTAATTTTTTTATCGCCAAGCAGCATGACGTGCTTATTATAAAAAGAGTGGAGAGAAAGAGTGAGGGTGTGAGAAGGATGGTGGGAGGGGTGGAGGGACACACTTTTGTACTCAATTGCCAGTGATGCGGTAGTTATCGTTAAAGCTCCTTCATTCGAAGGGATGTAACTTAATTTGTGGACGCTATTGTAGGCCAGGTTCTGGCACTAGCTCATAAAATCAGGTGAATGTTATGCTATCTGACCTGTTTGTAGTTGTTTCAATGACTTCCGTTTGCACTTATTGTACATTGTTTGGATAAAAGCATTCTACAAATGAATTAATGCACTTTGTTTTTTCTACTGTATGAATGTCTGCTGACTGTACTGTACTGTACTGTAAGGGGATTCCAAGGCTGTGTAAAACAGCTGACCTGTACAGTCTGGCCATGTTCAAAGGCGAGGCGATGAAGTGCTTGGTGAACTAACTGAAAATATATTCTTTAGGCTAAAACCAGACTGGCATAATAATCATTATGCCATGCAGTTCTGTAGGTGCATATATATATGAAAGTTAATATACAAAAATCTAGGGTAGTATGAGGGTAAGCTATGACGATACATCCTTTTATTTAGGGTTTTCTTTTATTATTTTTTTTTTTATTATTTGTTTCTGATTTTTCCCTTTTTCTCCCAATTTAGTAGCCAATTGAACCATATTCTAATTCAATTCCCCCAGTGTAAGCAACCGGTAGAGATACCGCCGCCTGCACGACCCCTGTCGATCGGTATTTTATTAGGGAGGACGCTACGTCCTCTACAGGGCGCAGCTCCTGACCGTGACACGCCCTGGGTCCCCCTTGTAGTGCGAAGCGGGGTTCTCTCCGAGCCCCTCCCCCCACCCAGAAGCGGACCGCCAATTTGTGCTTCCACAGGGCACCGGCCACGCTTCGGCTATGGCAGGAACGGGCTCGAAACACGATCCTCGGAGTACAATGGCTGACTGAAAAGTCAGCGGTCTTTACCGCTGTACCACGCGGTGGCCCCTTTATTTAGGTTGCTATGTTTACATTCAATGGTAATTATATAGGCCTATGTGTTTTTAGACTGCAGTGCATGAAATAGGCAGTTAATTACACTGCTGTTACACTGTACAGCTGCAAAACCTGTTTTTGTAGCATGTTCACATTAAAGAGTGATGTTTGATTTGTTAAAAATGAGCCCTCTTCCTGATTTAAAATGAGCTCTCAGCCAAAACTTTCTACTTTAGGTGAGAGCAGAGATATAGCTCCAAACTACTACGCATTCACCAGAGCCTTCTTTTAAAATTTGTGAACAAACAACGGCCAAGCCACTTACAGTTTATGAGCGATGGCAGACAAACAGGTTGCAGAACCGCTCGAATAATGTTGCCGGAGCGGAGGCAGAGGGGAGGGGCATTTTACTGCTATTCTGTGGTCGTACAGCATCAATTTGGCCCGGTGTATGTAACTCGCTGGTAAGTTAGACACTCATGTAACAGTTCTACTGAAAAAAATACCACCACCATTAGCCAGCGTGTGTGTGTGTGGTGTGTGTGTTGTGAGAGGAGAGTGTTGTTTCGGTGTTCGGGTTGTGTGAGCGTAAGAATGGAGTTGAGGACAGGTTTCACACCCCCACACCCTGAAGCCCCCATTGTCAGTCTTCGTCTTTACCTATTGTTTGTTTGATTTTTTTTCTCATGAAAAAGTCCACAGTCCGCGAGGGTTAAATATGCCAGTGTTAGACCGGTCCCTTGATGTGGCTTGTATTTAGGGAAGCCATTTGCAACCTGACAGACACCCTCCACAAGATCCACATTGATCTGACCCCAGAATCTTTTGATTTACTGACGTTTGTTTTTCCTCAGATACATTTTAAATGGCAAAAAAAAAAACCCAGTCAGGGTAAGGCTTTCATCTCAAATGCAAAGCTTTATTCACAAAGAGGAAATGTCACTCCCTGACTTAAGGAATTATATTATTCTCGTTGAAGGTCACCAGTTGCACTGCCTGAATTAGCAAAGTGTATGTATACAGTATAACATATGGGAATACATGGACATAAAAAAAGCATTAATTGTAAAGGTGTATATCTGTGTGTTAATTGAGACATGTGATTGAAAAAAGGGCATAGCATGCACCTTCTAGATAGTGCTATCAACATTATCTTCCAGTGTGTACACATTGGAAGAACACAATGTATTGGATTATGTGGGGAATTAAGAACTAACTTTATGCTATATTTAGAAAAAAAATACATAAATTAAAGTAAAGTATGGGTACAAACCTGTGATTTATTTTTTTTCCAATCACTTCGCTTCGACCCTGGTTAGGGGAATGTTGTAGGGTAGATGACTTTATATGTCTGATGTGGTTGATTTTTATGATAGTTAATGCATGATGTAATGTAGCATAATATGGTTGCGTATTATGTATCGTATATGATAGTAGTAGAACACTTCATTAACAAGACTAGGGGAGATATTAAATAACTTCCAGCGCGGGGGGTAATTACACAGTAAAATCACGACCACAAATAAAAACACTACGGGCCCACAGAAAGCTCATTAAAAAACAATGCCAGGAATTATAATAACAAGTTGTTAATAACTAACAGTTTATATCAAGGGCTTTCAATGGTTACACTTGTGCAAACAGAATGCTTATTTGTCTTGTTTCAAAGTATGTATATATTGTGCCTTACTGTTTATTTATTCATATTTTCTGATATGAATTGTTTGAATTTGAATGTGCCTGATATTAATTTTTCTTGTATAATATATACTAACATGAACACTTCCTGTATTATGAATTACAGTTCCGTACCTGGGTGGCTACCTTTAGCCACAGACCTTATGTATTAGTTCTTTATGCTCTTTGTATTGGCATATAGGCTTTTTAACCACCCCCCATTTATTTTGTTCACAGAAATATCTGAATAAATGTGCAATAATTGTTACTATGGG
>CM040403.1:127665327-127695327 GCA_022702515.1 Ilyophis sp. 1 JC-2022
AGTAGCCTACTGCCATAAATAAAGTAAGGTAAAATATAAAAGAAGAGTGTATGACCATTGGGTGTTAGTCTATTAGTAATTTTTTTTTTTTACAAGAATAAGATGAAAAAAACTTAAAAAGATGCATGTCTGCTATACTGTACATAAGATGGGCATGCATACTAATGGAAATTTAATTAAACATTATTGTAATTACAATGAAATGTAGATTTACATTTACAGTCAAAAAAAGCAGTAAAACTGCAATGTAATACTAATATAGCATAATGGGAAAGCTTATTTGGCATTAACATTAATGATATGCACTTTAAAACACTGATGTAACTAACTATATAAAACTAACTTTAGAGATTATGAACTGTAACACAACAAACCAAAGGCTTACTACAACAATTAATTATAAGGAGATGAAAAAGGAATAGCATTTTGATTACAGGGTAACCAGATGTCAATAAAAATGTAGCCTACAGTATGACACAGGACTAACACCGGCTGAATAGACCTAATTTCTCTGATGATGACTGGTACTACAGTTCTCTTATTTTTATTAGTTGTTATGTAGCCTACTTTTATGTTGTAGACTGCTTATGCACGCATAGTCTATGTATTTTTCTATGTAACATTCTCTTGCGACGGTTCTCTTGCTAGCTGTCCAGCTAGCTAGCAAGAAGGTGCAGAGTGACTGAGAGAGCTGATGTGTGTGTGTGAGTGACTAGTGACTAGCTAATGTAACGCTCGGCTCGGCTACAGTAATATTAGCTAGCTAACTTAAGTTATCTGGCACCAGAGCCGGTTTTTGGCATAGGCAGTATAGGCAAATGCTAAGGGCGCCACCACCCAGAGGGGGCGCAACAAATGGGATAATTTTTTTTTTTTAAGTTTCGCTTTTAAAAAAATAAATAATTGTAATAATTTTTTACTAATACTACTAGTTAACACTGTTATTTCGAAATATTAAATAACCCCACAACAACCAGCGTAGCTCTATAGCATAGCCTATTTAATAATAATAATTTCTTAGTTCATGTCACCCCGCCCACCTCCAGCCAGGCAATTAGACTTTACCTGCGCTCCCTCTCTGGGCAATGGTAAAGTGTGGCTATCTGACGTGACCCTCGTATTATATGCTATCAACATGTCGAAAAGACCAAAGCTGTCCGGTGCTCAGGGAAGGAAAAGAAGGAAAGAAGAGGAGGAACAACGTGAAAAGGGCAGAGGTACAGTAGCGTTAATGTGATGAAATGAATTGTCTAGTGCTCTCTGACTTTAGACGCATCCTGCCCCGGTACCGGGGGCGCTTGGGTTGAAGAGGATAGTGCCAGATAACTTAAGTTAGCTAGCTAATATTACTGTAGCCGAGCCGAGCGTTACATTAGCTAGTCACTAGTCACTCACACACACACACATCAGCTCTCTCAACTAATAAAAATGAGAGAACTGTAGTACCAGTCATCATCAGGGAAATTTGGTCTATTCAGCAGGTGTTAGTCCTGTGTCATACTGTAGGCTACATTTTTATTGACATCTGGTTACCCTGTAATCAAAATGCTATTCCTTTTCATCTCCTTTATAATTAATTGTTGTAGTAAGCCTTTGGTTTGTTGTGTTACAGTTCATAATCTCTAAAGTTAGTTTATATAGTTAGTTACATCAGTGTTTTAAAGTGCATATCATTAATGTTAATGCCAAATAAGCTTTCCCATTATGCTATATTAGTATTACACTGCAGTTTACTGCTTTTTTTGGACTGTAAATGTAAATCTACATTTCATTGTAATGACAATAATGTTTAATTAAATGTCCATTAGTGTGCATGCCCATCTTATGTACAGTATAGCAGACATGCATCTTTTTAAGTAAAAAAGGAGTTACTAATAGACTAACACCCAATGGTAATACACTCTTCTTCTATATTTTACCTTACTTTATTTATGGCAGTAGGCTACTGGTTTCTTTTTGGCCAATTTTTTTGGGCCGCTACCCACACGGTTAGCTGTGTTGCTCATTCCACGAATGCATGATCCTTACAAGTTGTACCTCGTTGTAAAGGTGACTAATCAGGCTTTCCAACGATATAAAATACAATACCAATTGGTATTATTAAAGGGGAGGAATAATCGACCGAAATAACGTTTCCAAACTTTTTTTGAGGAGTTTATATATTAAAGATAATATATTGTAAATATCTATAATAATAATGTCACTTGTTCACTGTTTTGATGTTAACTGTTTGATTTTGTGGGTTATTTTCAGTAAAAGAAAAATGTGAAAACAAAAGTGTGAGTGCATGTTATTGGTAGTGAATAAACTGTGATGCAAGGGGGCGCCAGATAAAATCCTGCCTAGGGCAGCCAATTGGTCAGAGCCGGCCCTGGGTTCAGCGTCAGTGCAGCCCGCTGCCTGATTGCCTGATTGTCTGTGCGTGTCATTCACTCTCAACATGGATACAAGTACAATAAGCATTCTTCAGGTGTGGGTAGATTCTCTATTCGGACATTATAGCCTATACGTGGGACTGTCGGTTCGATATTGTAAAAAAAATATATATTTTTTTAAAACAGATTTTTTTTTTTTTTTTTTTAAATCTCAAAATTATCTGGCGGGCCAAATATTATTGCTGGCGGGCCAACAATGGCCCGCGGGACGCCTGTTGCCGACCCCTGCCCTATGGTATTTATTAGGGCTGCCCCCAAATAGTCGACTAAACCATTAGTTAATCAAAAGAACTTGGTCATCCAAAATTTTAATTGGTAGAATCGTCGCAGTGTGAAAAAACGCGACAGTGGAACTATTAATTCCGGGCATATGCCTTGTAATGAACAATTGGTATCTATTAATTAAGGAATAGATCAGTTGTATAGAATGGCTGAGAGAAAATCAAAAGTATGCAAGCTTTTCGAGCTTCTAAAGGATGACCCCAATAAAGTTAAATGTAAACTTTGAAAGCAACAATTAGCCTATCATTCAGCGTGTAGTGACTACATTATGGGTGCGTGTTCCCCTCTTTACTATGTTGCCTAGGGGGAGGGAACTAGAGATCTGGTGGGTGGTGCCAGGGGGACGAGTATTGCGGTTGCAACGGAGTTCCGGTTTAGCTTTGCTAGGAAAAACCATGCTGGTCTTTCACCTAGAGTGATGATGGTTTAAAGTGATTAAAACAAGTAAGTTACGTTGCCTACGTCTCTTTGTTTTCTTCGGCACTACACTGGTGACCCCGACGTTAGTTTTTGTTAGAATTGTTTACAAAAACCAAACAAACGAACACTGCAAAATGGCCGGAAAAGGAAGACGTTCAAACCAGCGGCAGCCATCACTATCCCCTGTCAGGATGACGTACAGTGCGCCTACTCCCACACTCAAACTACCGGAGTTCTGGGACGCGACGCCTGCTGCATGGTTTGCTATTGTAGAGGCACATTTCAACAAAAGCAACATCACAGATGATGACGACCGGTACAACCATGCCGTGGCGATGTTGGGCAGCTCCACTGCGGCTCGAGTGGTGGGTTTTTTGTCCGCCCCCCCGACGACGAACAAATATGAGTGCCTCAAAGCCCTGCTCCTAGAGACGTTCGAACTGTCCACTGCAGAGAAGGTGCGTCGCCTATTTGACATGTCGGACTTGGGGGACGAGAGGCCCTCTGCGCGTATGGAGAGGATGCTAAACCTGCTCGGGACAGAAGACCCCATGATCCTCTTCACAGAGCTGTTTATGCGCACACTGCCAGCTCAGGTCAGGTTGGCGCTGGCTAACACCGCCATTGTCGATCCCCGCGCCCTGGCCAGGGAGGCGGACCGTTTCGTCTCGGCCATGCCTCAACGGTCCCCTGACCTGCTCGCTCCCGCAGCTACCCCGCTACCAGATCGGCGCAGAAGGGGGAGGGATGACGCCGGACCCTCCAGCAAGCAGGGTAACGCTGCGGGCCATTGCTTTTACCATGCCACTTTTGGCGCCAAGGCCAAACGGTGCCGCTCACCCTGCACTTTCGGACCGAAGCCGACGGGAAACGGCGGGGCCAGCGCTCGGTAGTGGCCCTGAGTGCTGGCGCCACCAACAGGCTGCTGTTCATACACGACGCCGTCTCCAATCGCAAGTTCCTTTGTGACACCGGCGCTCAGTGGAGCATCATTCCGGCAGGGAAGTCGGATGTGGCAAAGGGGGAGCAAGCTCCGAAGTTGGCGGGCGCAGACGGCACGCCTATCCATTCCTACGGCACCAGGGCGGCGGACGTGTGCTTTGGAGGCCAACGCTTTACATGGGACTTTGTCGTCGCGGCCGTCACGTTTCCCCTCCTTGGTGTAGATTTTCTGTGTGCCCATAACCTGTTAGTGGACGTGGGGAACAGGCGCCTGGTCAACTCACAGACTTTCGCTTCCTTCGCCTGTACCCAGGGGGAAGCGGTCTACAACGGGTTGTCCAACACGCTCGCCGAAAGCGACCAATACCTTCGGTTGCTCGCCGAATTCCCCGACCTCACCAAGCCGACCTTCTCCGCGCCCACGGTGAAACATGGTGTGGAGCATCACATCGAGACCACTGGACCTCCCCTCCACGCCAGAGCCAGGCGCCTCAACCCGGAGAAGCTGGCCGTCGCCAGGGCGGAGTTTGCGCACATGGAGCAGGTTGGCATCGTTCGACGTTCGAACAGCCCCTGGGCGTCTCCCCTGCACATCGTCCCTAAGCCTGACGGTGGGTGGCGCCCGTGTGGGGATTACCGCCGCCTTAACGACGCGTCAAAGCCCGACCGCTACCCCGTCCCGCATGTTCAGGATTTTTCAGCGCACCTGGCAGGCAAGCTTTTCTTTTCCAAAGTGGACCTGGTACGGGGATACCATCAGGTCCCGGTGCACCCCGAGGATGTACCTAAGACCGCCGTTGTCACACCCTTTGGGCTATTTGAGTTTCTGCGGATGCCTTTCGGCCTGAGGAACGCGGCGCAGACTTTCCAACGCCTCATGCACTCAGTGCTCCAGAATCTCCCTTTCCTTTTCGTCTACTTGGACGACATCCTCGTCGCGAGCACCACCGAGGAGGAACACCTGTCCCACCTCCGGTCCCTGTTCACGCGGCTCAGTCAGCACGGGCTGATTGTCAACCCTGCGAAGTGCGTGTTTGGACGGGGAGCTATCGACTTTCTCGGGCACCGGGTCTCCGCGGAGGGTGCGACCCCCCTCCCCTCGAAGGTGGACGCAGTTCTGGCCTTCCCGCGCCCCCACACGGTCAGCGAGCTCAAAGGGTTCATCGGGATGGTGACCTTCTACTTTCGCTTCATCCGCCAGGCCGCCCACATTCTGCGCCCGCTTTACGATGCCCAGAAGGGCAAGACTTTGAAGCAACAGGTCGACTGGACGGCGGAACGTGTCAAGGCCTTTCAGGACACCAAGGCGGCCCTGGCCCATGCTGCCATGTTGGCTCACCCCTTGCCCTCCGCGCCCACTGCTCTCACCACGGACGCGTCTGACTTTGCTGTGGGAGCAGTGTACGAGCAGTGGGTGGGGGACGCCTGGCAGCCACTCGCATTCTTCAGCCGCCAGCTGTCTCCCAGGGAACGCAGGTACAGCACCTTCGACAGGGAGCTCCTTGGGCTGTGGCTCGCGGTCAGACACTTCCGTTTTTTACTGGAAGGCCGCGAGTTTACCGCCTACGTGGACCACAAGCCGCTCACCCACGCCATGTCCAAGACAACGGAGCCGTGGTCGGACCGCCAGCAGCGCCAGCTGTCATACATTTCGGAGTTCACCACCGACATCCGGCACGTGGCTGGGAAGTTCAACCAGGTGGCGGATTGTCTCTCCAGGGCGGTGGTCGGTGCAGTCCAGCTGAACTTGGACTACTCACGTATGGCTGCGGACCAGGACACCGATCCCGCCGTCCAAGCTCTCAAGTTGTCTGACACGGGCTTGCGCCTAGAGGAGGTGGTTTTCGGTGACGCGGGGGCCACTCTCCTGTGTGACGTCTCCATGGGTCAGCCACGACCGATAGTCCCCGGCAACTGGAGACGCCCTGTCTTTGAGGCGATACACGGCTTGTCCCACCCTGGTAGGAAACCGTCCTCACGGCTGGTGTCAGAGAAGTTCGTCTGGCACGGGCTCAAGAGGGATGTGAGGGCCTGGGTCGACACTTGCACTGCCTGCCAGCGCGCCAAGGTGCATCGCCACATCAAAGCCCCGTTGGAGCACTTCTCTGTGCCCGAGCGGAGGTTCGACCATGTACACGTGGACCTGGTAGGGCCCCTGCCCCCCTCGCACGGGTTCACCTACCTCTTTACCATGGTGGACAGGACAACTCGCTGGCCGGAGGCAGTCCCGCTTTCCTCAACGACGGCCCCCGACCTGGCCCGGGCGTTCATCGCGGGGTGGGTCGCCCGCTACGGAACCCCTGCTGATCTCTCCTCTGACCGGGGCCCGCAGTTTACTTCAGAGCTGTGGGCGGCGGTGGCGGAGAATCTGGGGGTCAAGCTCCACCGCACTACGGCCTACCACCCGCAGGCCAACGGGCTGGTTGAGCGCTTTCATCGCTCCATGAAGGCCGCCCTCCGAGCCAGCCTCGCAGATGGTAACTGGCTCGACAAACTGCCGTGGGTCATGCTGGGTCTCAGGACGGCGCCTAAGGAGGACCTCCAGGTGTCCTCGGCCGAGCTGGTGTTCGGACAGCCGCTGCGGGTCCCCGGTGATTTCATTCCTAAGTCGACGGAGCCCTGGTCCGCCTCCGCTCAGCGTGCCTCCCTGCTGGACAGCGCCAGGGCCTTCGCCCCGGTCCCGACTACGCAGCATGGCGTCCCTGCTTCGCGGGTGCCCCCGGAGCTGCACTCGGCGGGTTACGTTTTCATCCGCCACGACGGCCACAGGACTCCGCTACGACCTCCCTATGACGGACCTTTCCGTGTCATCGAGAAAGGGGCCAAGAACTTCATGATTGACATGGGAGGGAGGCCCGAGGGTGTGTCTGTTGATCGCCTCAAATCGGCCCACTTGGACCTTGAACTGCCCCCAGACGTGGCCCTGCCACCGCGCAGGGGCCGCCCCCCCATCCTGCCCAACCTGCCGCGCCGTGGCCGTCCTCCCCTCCAGCCCCAACAAACCCCCACGACTCGGGACCCCCCGTTCATCGCGGCCCCCCACCCCGCCCAACGTGAGGTTCGAATGGACAATGTCACGCCTCGTCCTGCACCTCCTGATTTTGCCTGCAGTCGTGGGGGCCGGGTCATACGACCTCCGCGCCTCGAGGATTTTGAATACTGAGGTGAACACTGGGGGGGCTGGTGTAGTGACTACATTATGGGTGCGTGTTCCCCTCTTTACTATGTTGCCTAGGGGGAGGGAACTAGAGATCTGGTGGGTGGTGCCAGGGGGACGAGTATTGCGGTTGCAACGGAGTTCCGGTTTAGCTTTGCTAGGAAAAACCATGCTGGTCTTTCACCTAGAGTGATGATGGTTTAAAGTGATTAAAACAAGTAAGTTACGTTGCCTACGTCTCTCTGTTTTCTTCGGCACTACAAGCGCATCTTTTCAAAGGCGGCTTCATGGTCAGCAAAATGCAAAGCTCACTTCTCCCAAACAACGTCAACAAACTCGTGTTCCTCACGCATAATATGAGAAGACTGCGATCGGAGGAAAAACAGCGGCGAGTAGGTCTAATGTGACGAGGTTCGCTGGTCGTAGGCTAAAACATACTTTTACGTTGCTAATATAGATTATAATTGATCTTTCGTTTGGCCTGTTCTTGATATTTCTTTTTTAAGTGTTTTGGTTTGCTGTGTTTTTTATTTATTTGTTTGTTTATATAATTTATATCCTATTTATTTGCATTAAAAAAAAATTCCATCTAGTTTTGATAATCGTGAAGTTGTTAAATTATTGTTTTTGCTTTTTCGTATCACCGGACAAAAGTCGGTTTTTTTATTTAGTTATTTACAGTTTTTAAGTTGTGTGTTGTTATAAAGAGTGGAAATAAAAATAACAACGTTAAATATCTCATTGTTTGTTCCGACACATTAATTTACCGCTTTGTCTATGCCATTAATAGCCAACCGTGTGGGCCATAAGCAAACCGATGCCGTTAATAGCCTACAGCGCAGGCCCCGAAGCAAACCGATGCCGTTAATAGCCTACAGCGCAGGCCATAAGCAAACCGTTGCCATTAATAGCCTACAGCTCGGACCATAAGAAAACCGATGCCGTTTATAGGCAGCGCAGGTCAGCAAATCGCACGGCTTGTGTTTGTAGCTATAATTTATATTTTAAATGCTCATAATGACAGTTTTGTATTTCTCTGTAATATAGTAAACTTACTATAGATCAGATGGAAGTCAAACCATTTTCTGATGCATATTTAAATAATTAAATTAATATCATAAATATGTGACGGTTAGTTGACTATGGTTATGAACTGACGACTACAGGTCGACTAAGCAAATCTTTGGTTGGGGGGCAGCCCTAGTGTGGCAGCCCTAGAGACCACGGCATAAACATATAAAAACCAGAGGGTTTTAAATGTACACCACCCATTTGGCTGTGTGTCTGTTTTTATTTTTCATCATCTGTCTGTCTTTCACTCCTTTATTTTCTCTCTCTCTCTCTCTCTCTCTCTCACTCTCTCTCTCTCTCTCCCCCTCTCTCTCTCTCTCTCTCTCACTCTCTCTCTCTCTCTCTCTCTCGCTCTCTCTCTCGCTCTCTCTCTTCTTAAAAATGTCCCACTCTTTGACATGCGTTTCGAAGGCTTGTCCCTTTTTGATTTGGCGCGTTCTGTTTTTGTGCCGGTCTCATACACGTAGGCCTACAAATAAATGTGTATGTTTCATTTTTCCATTACATAGTTTACACAGTAGTATATGCTTATATTTAATAACAAATCTTGTATCAGTTTTGATTCAGTAAATTACCCACGCAAAGCTCGTAGAGTATTTTACTGTAAAATGAAGATGCTATATAAATAATATGTACATTATGCATTCTGCCAGTGTGATAGCATAGCATTTCTCTATGCAGTGCAGAAGGTCTTTTCCCATAGACCAGTGATTCCAAACCCTATTCCTGGAGATCTACCAAAAAAGGTTTTCAGTCCCCAAAAAATACACCTCATTCAACAGCTTGAGATCTCATTGAGCTGCTAATTAGTTGAATCAGGCATGCTAAATTAGGGTTGAAATGAAAATTACAGGACGTTAGATCTTCAGGAACAGAGCTGTGGACCACTGACACTAGTGAGAGGTGTAAAATCCAGGTTCAGAAAGTCCTTCCGAGTATTTTGTTCCAATCACCTGGATTTGCTAATTTGCACAATTACTCAGGCGGGATGGTAGAACTAATTAGTGAAATCAGCTGGCTGAGTTAATGGGTGAAAGAAACACATGGCAGGACCTTCACTCTCTGGCCCCTGGATTTCACGCAGCCCTGCTCATTGTAGTCTGTGTTAAATGCTCAAATGGCACACACTGTATGCTGATTTGCAGCCATTCCAGGTGGTCTACCTCACATTGTGTTTCATATGCCAATGCCCCTCTGACCTTTACATCAGAATGGTGTCAAGTCATATCAATATTGTCATTGCCCATTTCAGTGGAAATTAATATTGTAACTGTAGGTCAACTCAGCAGCAAGTCAACATCGCTCAACTGCCATTCAAAAAGATACTAGCAGATGTAAACAACTTGGATGTATGGAGTATCACCTAGACAACTTTGAATATATATATTTATATATATGTATGTTATTTTATATTATATAATATTTATTTGTATTATACTTTTTTTGTATTTTAACGTGTGGGTGAGGGGAATGTGCACCCCTAAATTAGATTTTGATCAATAATCTTTTTTGTTGTTAAACTGCAGTACATAGAAGGCATCAGCACAGTGAAGCTGGGACATCTCTTAGAGTAAACACCACTCAATAGCCTACCCTGGCCCAGGGCCACCTCGGTATGGTTCTGTGTGCTATTAAACGATCTGTATCATAATAATAAGTACTTTATTACCCACAGTGCAGCGTCCGCAGACCTTTACTGGATTTTAGTAGAGGTGGAAAATCCAGGGTCAGAAAGTAAAGGTACTGCCATGTGTTTCTACCACCCATGAACTAAGCCAGCGGAGTTCACTGATTAGTTCTACCTCCTGGCTGAAGAATTGTGCTAATTAGCAAATCCAGGTGATTGGAACAAAATACTGGGGTGGAATTTTACTTTTTGAACCTGGATTTTACACCTGATGGTCAGTGAGTTGAATTAGAGCCACATGTGAATTAGAGCCACTGACTTGTGCAATTACACTTGTAAAAGCAAAAAATATATAAAAAAAATAATGAGAAAAATAAAAATAAGTAGTATTTGGGTACATGGTCTGGTTTCGCTTGTTGAAATTCTAGTGAGATTACCAGACGTCTGATGAAACAGCTGAAGCTTAGAAAATTAACATTTATTTTTCTAAAACAAATTAAAATGGAAAGAGAATAAAACCCAAAGAAAATATTTGTGATTGCATTCACATTTCACAAAGCCCCTCTAGCACTTGGAAAGCAAATGGCTAGCCAGCCAGCCAGGCACCCAAGTGTTTGAACATTTATTTGACTGTTTGGTTAGTATGTGAAATTGGTTTATGTCTATACAATAGTTCAGATCAGGCTCTTTCAATGCATTGCAACAGTTACTCAGCCACACAGTGCCGCTAAGTTTCATGTTTTGTGGATTTGGGCTGATTTCATGGTTAAGGACCGGAACACATTGAATCACTCAAGAAATTTACCATTACAGTATTCCACTCTGTACCAGTATATTCCGGAGCAGGATCCTTTAAACAGAGTGTGGAATGGGCCTGATGTAGACACTGAATGCAATAAATCCCGAGCTGAAAGAATCCTCTATGGAAGAATGGTTCAGAATTCCTCTTGATGGGCAATGTGAGAGACTGGTCCTCTCTTACAAGAAAAGCTCAGTTAAAGTTACTGCTGCCAAAAAAGGTTTTGCCCATTGTACCTACAGTGCCCTCCACTATTATTGGCACCCCTGGTAAAAATGAGTAAAAAGGGTTATAAAAAATGTACCGTTTGGTGAATTAGCACAACCTCACACTGAAAAAATGAAAAAAACTCTAACCTTGTTTTATACCTCAGTCCCTTGATGACTTACAGCCATTTTACCAATCATATGTTCTATACTGTTCCAGCATAATTTACAGCTAAATCTAGTCCTACCCCCCAATTCCCATAGAAATCCATTCAAATGCAGATACGTTATAGTATCGCTTGTAAGAGTACCAGAAAATAAGATGTCAAGAGTCTTTTGATGTTGTTTGGTCAGGAAGTCATGACATGCAAAAGATATGTGACCAAACATTTAAAATTATTACTTTATTCTATATATAAATTCAGGGGTGCCAATAAGAGTGGCACACATGGTTTTGTTAAAAATAATTATTTCTTAATGAGGAATTTTTTATGTCATACATTTACTTCCATTAAATGTTAGATTTTTCTAATTTTTTCAGTGTGAGATTAAGCTAATTAACCAAATGGTGAATTTTTTATAACCTTTTTACTCATTTTTACCAGGGGTGCCAATTTGCCAATTATAGTAGAGGGCACTGTACATTAATATATATATATATATATATATATACACTGCTTTGTAAAACACTGAATGGGAAGCTGTGTGCCTTTCATTAATACCTATTATCCCTACCTGACACTGTACTACATCATATCACACACCTGAGACTGTACTACATCATATCACATACCTGAGACTGTACTACATCATATCACACACCTGAGACTGTACTACATAATATCACATACCTGAGACTGTACTACATCATATCACACATCTGACACTGTACTACATCATATCACATACCTGACACTGTACTACATCATATCACACACCTGAGACTGTACTACATCATATCACACACCTGAGACTGTACTACATCATATCACATACCTGCGACTGTACTACATCATATCACATACCTGAGACTGTACTACATCATATCACATACCTGAGACTGTACTACATCATATCACACACCTGAGACTGTACTACATCATATCACATACATGAGACTGTACTACATCATATCACATACCTGAGACTGTACTACATCATATCACACACCTGAGACTGTACTACATCATATCACATACCTGAGACTGTACTACATCATATCACATACCTGAGACTGTACTACATCATATCACACACCTGAGACTGTACTACATCATATCACATACCTGAGACTGTACTACATCATATCACACACCTGAGACTGTACTACATCATATCACATACCTGAGACTGTACTACATCATATCACACACCTGAGACTGTACTACATCATATCACACACCTGAGACTGTACTACATCATATCACATACCTGAGACTGTACTACATCATATCACATACCTGAGACTGTACTACATCATATCACACACCTGAGACTGTACTACATCATATCACATACCTGAGACTGTACTACATCATATCACATACCTGACACTGTACTACATCATATCACACACCTGAGACTGTACTACATCATATCACATACCTGAGACTGTACTACATCATATCACATACCTGAGACTGTACTACATCATATCACACACCTGAGACTGTACTACATCATATCACATACCTGAGACTGTACTACATCCTATCACACACCTGAGACTGTACTACATCATATCACATACCTGAGACTGTACTACATCATATCACATACCCGAGACTGTACTACATCATATCACACACCTGAGACTGTACTACATCATATCACACACCTGAGACTGTACTACATCATATCACATACCTGAGACTGTACTACATCATATCACACACCTGAGACTGTACTACATCATATCACATACCTGAGACTGTACTACATCATATCACACACCTGAGACTGTACTACATCATATCACATACCTGAGACTGTACTACATCCTATCACACACCTGAGACTGTACTACATCATATCACATACCTGAGACTGTACTACATCATATCACATACCTGAGACTGTACTACATCATATCACATACCTGAGACTGTACTACATCATATCACACACCTGAGACTGTACTACATCATATCACACACCTGATACTGTACTACATCATATCACATACCTGAGACTGTACTACATCATATCACACACCTGAGACTGTACTACATCATATCACACACCTGAGACTGTACTACATCATATCACATACCTGAGACTGTACTACATCATATCACACACCTGTGACTGTACTACATCATATCACACACCTGAGACTGTACTACATCATATCACACACCTGAGACTGTACTACATCATATCACATACCTGAGACTGTACTACATCATATCACACACCTGAGACTGTACTACATCATATCACACACCTGAGACTGTACTACATCATATCACATACCTGAGACTGTACTACATCATATCACATACCTGAGACTGTACTACATCATATCACACACCTGAGACTGTACTACATCATATCACATACCTGAGACTGTACTACATCATATCACATACCTGACACTGTACTACATCATATCACACACCTGAGACTGTACTACATCATATCACATACCTGAGACTGTACTACATCATATCACATACCTGAGACTGTACTACATCATATCACACACCTGAGACTGTACTACATCATATCACATACCTGAGACTGTACTACATCCTATCACACACCTGAGACTGTACTACATCATATCACATACCTGAGACTGTACTACATCATATCACATACCTGAGACTGTACTACATCATATCATATACCTGAGACTGTACTACATCATATCACACCTGAGACTGTACTACATCATATCACACCTGAGACTGTACTACATCATATCACATACCTGAGACTGTACTACATCATATCACACACCTGAGACTGTACTACATCATATCACATACCTGAGACTGTACTACATCATATCACATACCTGAGACTGTACTACATCATATCACACACCTGAGACTGTACTACATCATATCACATACCTGAGACTGTACTACATCATATCACACACCTGAGACTGTACTACATCATATCACATACCTGAGACTGTACTACATCCTATCACACACCTGAGACTGTACTACATCATATCACATACCTGAGACTGTACTACATCATATCACATACCTGAGACTGTACTACATCATATCACATACCTGAGACTGTACTACATCATATCACATACCTGAGACTGTACTACATCATATCACACACCTGAGACTGTACTACATCATATCACACACCTGAGACTGTACTACATCATATCACATACCTGAGACTGTACTACATCATATCACACACCTGAGACTGTACTACATCATATCACATACCTGAGACTGTACTACATCATATCACACACCTGAGACTGTACTACATCATATCACACACCTGAGACTGTACTACATCATATCACATACCTGAGACTGTACTACATCATATCACACACCTGAGACTGTACTACATCATATCACATACCTGACACTGTACTACATCATATCACATACCTGAGACTGTACTACATCATATCACATACCTGACACTGTACTACATCATATCACACACCTGAGACTGTACTACATCATATCACACACCTGAGACTGTACTACATCATATCACATACCTGAGACTGTACTACATCATATCACATACCTGAGACTGTACTACATCATATCACACACCTGAGACTGTACTACATCATATCACATACCTGAGACTGTACTACATCATATCACATACCTGAGACTGTACTACATCATATCACATACCTGAGACTGTACTACATCATATCACATACCTGAGACTGTACTACATCATATCACATACCTGAGACTGTACTACATCATATCACACACCTGAGACTGTACTACATCATATCACACACCTGAGACTGTACTACATCATATCACACACCTGAGACTGTACTACATCATATCACATACCTGAGACTGTACTACATCATATCACATACCTGAGACTGTACTACATCATATCACATACCTGAGACTGTACTACATCATATCACATACCTGAGACTGTACTACATCATATCACATACCTGAGACTGTACTACATCATATCACATACCTGAGACTGTACTACATCATATCACATACCTGAGACTGTACTACATCATATCACATACCTGAGACTGTACTACATCATATCACACACCTGAGACTGTACTACATCATATCACATACCTGAGACTGTACTACATCATATCACATACCTGAGACTGTACTACATCATATCACATACCTGAGACTGTACTACATCATATCACATACCTGAGACTGTACTACATCATATCACACACCTGAGACTGTACTACATCATATCACATACCTGAGACTGTACTACATCATATCACACACCTGAGACTGTACTACATCATATCACATACCTGAGACTGTACTACATCATATCACATACCTGAGACTGTACTACATCATATCACATACCTGAGACTGTACTACATCATATCACATACCTGAGACTGTACTACATCATATCACATACCTGAGACTGTACTACATCATATCACATACCTGAGACTGTACTACATCATATCACATACCTGAGACTGTACTACATCATATCACATACCTGAGACTGTACTACATCATATCACATACCTGAGACTGTACTACATCATATCACACCTGAGACTGTACTACATCATATCACATACCTGAGACTGTACTACATCATATCACATACCTGAGACTGTACTACATCATATCACATACCTGAGACTGTACTACATCATATCACATACCTGAGACTGTACTACATCATATCACATACCTGAGACTGTACTACATCATATCACATACCTGAGACTGTACTACATCATATCACATACCTGAGACTGTACTACATCATATCACATACCTGAGACTGTACTACATCATATCACATACCTGAGACTGTACTACATCATATCACATACCTGAGACTGTACTACATCATATCACATACCTGAGACTGTACTACATCATATCACATACCTGAGACTGTACTACATCATATCACATACCTGAGACTGTACTACATCATATCACATACCTGAGACTGTACTACATCATATCACACACCTGAGACTGTACTACATCATATCACATACCTGAGACTGTACTACATCATATCACATACCTGAGACTGTACTACATCATATCACACACCTGAGACTGTACTACATCATATCACATACCTGAGACTGTACTACATCATATCACATACCTGAGACTGTACTACATCATATCACATACCTGAGACTGTACTACATCATATCACATACCTGAGACTGTACTACATCATATCACATACCTGAGACTGTACTACATCATATCACATACCTGAGACTGTACTACATCATATCACATACCTGAGACTGTACTACATCATATCACATACCTGAGACTGTACTACATCATATCACACACCTGAGACTGTACTACATCATATCACATACCTGAGACTGTACTACATCATATCACACCTGAGACTGTACTACATCATATCACATACCTGAGACTGTACTACATCATATCACATACCTGAGACTGTACTACATCATATCACACACCTGAGACTGTACTACATCATATCACATACCTGAGACTGTACTACATCATATCACATACCTGAGACTGTACTACATCATATCACATACCTGAGACTGTACTACATCATATCACATACCTGAGACTGTACTACATCATATCACAAACCTGAGACTGTACTACATCATATCACATACCTGAGACACTGTACTACATCATATCACATACCTGAGACTGTACTGCATCATATCACATACCTGAGACTGTACTACATCATATCACATACCTGAGACTGTACTACATCATATCACACACCTGAGACTGTACTACATCATATCACATACCTGAGACTGTACTACATCATATCACATACCTGAGACTGTACTACATCATATCACATACCTGAGACTGTACTACATCATATCACATACCTGAGACTGTACTACATCATATCACATACCTGAGACTGTACTACATCATATCACACACCTGAGACTGTACTACATCATATCACATACCTGAGACTGTACTACATCATATCACACACCTGAGACTGTACTACATCATATCACATACCTGAGACTGTACTACATCATATCACATACCTGAGACTGTACTACATCATATCACATACCTGAGACTGTACTACATCATATCACATACCTGAGACTGTACTACATCATATCACATACCTGAGACTGTACTACATCATATCACACACCTGAGACTGTACTACATCATATCACATACCTGAGACTGTACTACATCATATCACACACCTGAGACTGTACTACATCATATCACATACCTGAGACTGTACTACATCATATCACATACCTGAGACTGTACTACATCATATCACATACCTGAGACTGTACTACATCATATCACATACCTGAGACTGTACTACATCATATCACATACCTGAGACTGTACTACATCATATCACATACCTGAGACTGTACTACATCATATCACATACCTGAGACTGTACTACATCATATCACATACCTGAGACTGTACTACATCATATCACATACCTGAGACTGTACTACATCATATCACACACCTGAGACTGTACTACATCATATCACATACCTGAGACTGTACTACATCATATCACATACCTGAGACTGTACTACATCATATCACATACCTGAGACTGTACTACATCATATCACACACCTGAGACTGTACTACATCATATCACACACCTGAGACTGTACTACATCATATCACATACCTGAGACTGTACTACATCATATCACATACCTGAGACTGTACTACATCATATCACATACCTGAGACTGTACTACATCATATCACACACCTGAGACTGTACTACATCATATCACATACCTGACACTGTACTACATCATATCACATACCTGAGACTGTACTACATCATATCACATACCTGAGACTGTACTACATCATATCACATACCTGAGACTGTACTACATCATATCACATACCTGAGACTGTACTACATCATATCACACACCTGAGACTGTACTACATCATATCACACACCTGAGACTGTACTACATCATATCACACACCTGAGACTGTACTACATCATATCACATACCTGAGACTGTACTACATCATATCACACACCTGAGACTGTACTACATCATATCACACACCTGAGACTGTACTACATCATATCACATACCTGAGACTGTACTACATCATATCACATACCTGAGACTGTACTACATCATATCACATACCTGAGACTGTACTACATCATATCACATACCTGAGACTGTACTACATCATATCACATACCTGAGACTGTACTACATCATATCACATACCTGAGACTGTACTACATCATATCACATACCTGAGACTGTACTACATCATATCACATACCTGAGACTGTACTACATCATATCACACACCTGAGACTGTACTACATCATATCACATACCTGACACTGTACTACATCATATCACATACCTGAGACTGTACTACATCATATCACATACCTGAGACTGTACTACATCATATCACATACCTGACACTGTACTACATCATATCACACACCTGAGACTGTACTACATCATATCACACACCTGAGACTGTACTACATCATATCACATACCTGAGACTGTACTACATCATATCACATACCTGACACTGTACTACATCATATCACATACCTGAGACTGTACTACATCATATCACACACCTGAGACTGTACTACATCATATCACATACCTGACACTGTACTACATCATATCACATACCTGAGACTGTACTACATCATATCACATACCTGAGACTGTACTACATCATATCACATACCTGACACTGTACTACATAATATCACACACCTGAGACTGTACTACATCATATCACACACCTGAGACTGTACTATATCATATCACATACCTGAGACTGTACTACATCATATCACACACCTGAGACTGTACTACATCATATCACACACCTGAGACTGTACTACATCATATCACACACCTGAGACTGTACTACATCATATCACATACCTGAGACTGTACTACATCCTATCACACACCTGAGACTGTACTACATCATATCACATACCTGAAACTGTACTACATCATATCACATACCTGAGACTGTACTACATCATATCACATACCTGAGACTGTACTACATCATATCACATACCTGAGACTGTACTACATCATATCACACACCTGAGACTGTACTACATCATATCACACACCTGAGACTGTACTACATCATATCACATACCTGAGACTGTGCTACATCATATCACACACCTGAGACTGTACTACATCATATCACACACCTGAGACTGTACTACATCATATCACATACCTGAGACTGTACTACATCATATCACATACCTGAGACTGTACTACATCATATCACATACCTGAGACTGTACTACATCATATCACACACCTGAGACTGTACTACATCATATCACATACCTGAGACTGTACTACATCATATCACATACCTGAGACTGTACTACATCATATCACACAACTGAGACTGTACTACATCATATCACACACCTGAGACTGTACTACATCGTATCACACACCTGAGACTGTACTACATCATATCACATACCTGACACTGTACTACATCATATCACATACCTGAGACTGTACTACATCATATCACATACCTGAGACTGTACTACATCATATCACACACCTGAGACTGTACTACATCATATCACACACCTGACACTGTACTACATCATATCACACACCTGAGACTGTACTACATCATATCACATACCTGAGACTGTACTACATCATATCAAATACCTGAGACTGTACTACATCATATCACATACCTGAGACTGTACTACATCATATCACACACCTGAGACTGTACTACATCATATCACACACCTGAGACTGTACTACATCATATCACATACCTGAGACTGTACTACATCATATCACATACCTGAGACTGTACTACATCATATCACATACCTGAGACTGTACTACATCAAGTCACATACCTGAGACTGTACTACATCATATCACACACCTGAGACTGTACTACATCATATCACACAGCTGAGACTGTACTACATCATATCACATACCTGAGACTGTACTACATCATATCACATACCTGAGACTGTACTACATCATACCACACACCTGAGACTGTACTACATCATATCACATACCTGAGACTGTGCTACATCATATCACACACCTGAGACTGTACTACATCATATCACACACCTGAGACTGTACTACATCATATCACATACCTGAGACTGTACTACATCATATCACATACCTGAGACTGTACTACATCATATCACATACCTGAGACTGTACTACATCATATCACACACCTGAGACTGTACTACATCATATCACATACCTGAGACTGTACTACATCATATCACATACCTGAGACTGTACTACATCATATCACATACCTGAGACTGTACTACATCATATCACACACCTGAGACTGTACTACATCATATCACACACCTGAGACTGTACTACATCATATCACATACCTGACACTGTACTACATCATATCACATACCTGAGACTGTACTACATCATATCACATACCTGAGACTGTACTACATCATATCACACACCTGAGACTGTACTACATCATATCACACACCTGACACTGTACTACATCATATCACACACCTGAGACTGTACTACATCATATCACATACCTGAGACTGTACTACATCATATCAAATACCTGAGACTGTACTACATCATATCACATACCTGAGACTGTACTACATCATATCACACACCTGAGACTGTACTACATCATATCACACACCTGAGACTGTACTACATCATATCACATACCTGAGACTGTACTACATCATATCACATACCTGAGACTGTACTACATCATATCACATACCTGAGACTGTACTACATCATATCACATACCTGAGACTGTACTACATCATATCACACACCTGAGACTGTACTACATCATATCACACAGCTGAGACTGTACTACATCATATCACATACCTGAGACTGTACTACATCATATCACATACCTGAGACTGTACTACATCATACCACACACCTGAGACTGTACTACATCATATCACATACCTGAGACTGTACTACATCATATCACACACCTGAGACTGTACTACATCATATCACATACCTGAGACTGTATTACATCATATCACATACCTGAGACTGTACTACATCATATCACATACCTGAGACTGTACTACATCATATCACATACCTGAGACTGTAGTACATCATATCACATACCTGCGACTGTACTACAGCATATCACACACCTGAGACTGTACTACATCATATCACATACCTGAGACTGTACTACATCATATCACACACCTGAGACTGTACTACATCATATCACATACCTGACACTGTACTACATCATATCACATACCTGAGACTGTACTGCATCATATCACATACCTGAGACTGTACTACATCATATCAGATACCTGACACTGTACTACATCATATCACACACCTGAGACTGTACTACATCATATCACACACCTGAGACTGTACTACATCATATCACATACCTGAGACTGTACTACATCATATCACATACCTGAGACTGTACTACATCATATCACACACCTGAGACTGTACTACATCATATCACATACCTGAGACTGTACTACATCATATCACATACCTGAGACTGTACTACATCATATCACATACCTGAGACTGTACTACATCATATCACATACCTGAGACTGTACTACATCATATCACATACCTGAGACTGTACTACATCATATCACACACCTGAGACTGTACTACATCATATCACATACCTGAGACTGTACTGCATCATATCACATACCTGAGAATGTACTACATCATATCACATACCTGAGACTGTACTACATCATATCACACACCTGAGACTGTACTACATCATATCACATACCTGAGACTGTACTACATCATATCACACACCTGAGACTGTACTACATCATATCACATACCTGAGACTGTACTACATCATATCACATACCTGATACTGTACTACATCATATCACAAACCTGAGACTGTACTACATCATATCACATACCTGAGACTGTACTACATCATATCACATACCTGAGACTGTACTACATCATATCACATACCTGAGACTGTACTACATCATATCACACACCTGACACTGTACTACATCATATCACACACCTGAGACTGTACTACATCATATCACATACCTGAGACTGTACTACATCATATCACATACCTGAGACTGTACTAGATCATATCACACACCTGAGACTGTACTACATCATATCACACACCTGAGACTGTACTACATCATATCACATACCTGAGACTGTACTACATCATATCACATACCTGAGACTGTACTACATCATATCACATACCTGAGACTGTACTACATCATATCACATACCTGAGACTGTACTACATCATATCACATACCTGAGACTGTACTACATCATATCACACACCTGAGACTGTACTACATCATATCACATACCTGAGACTGTACTACATCATATCACATACCTGAGACTGTACTACATCATATCACACACCTGAGACTGTACTACATCATATCACATACCTGAGACTGTACTACATCATATCACATACCTGAGACTGTACTACATCATATCACATACCTGAGACTGTACTACATCATATCACACACCTGAGACTGTACTACATCATATCACATACCTGAGACTGTACTACATCATATCACATACCTGAGACTGTACTACATCATATCACATACCTGAGACTGTACTACATCATATCACACACCTGAGACTGTACTACATCATATCACATACCTGAGACTGTACTACATCATATCACATACCTGAGACTGTACTACATCATATCACACACCTGAGACTGTACTACATCATATCACATACCTGAGACTGTACTACATCATATCACACACCTGAGACTGTACTACATTATATCACATACCTGAGACTGTACTACATCATATCACATACCTGAGACTGTACTACATCATATCACATACCTGAGACTGTACTACATCATATCACATACCTGACACTGTACTACATCATATCACACACCTGAGACTGTACTACATCATATCACACACCTGAGACTGTACTACATCATATCACATACCTGAGACTGTACTACATCATATCACATACCTGAGACTGTACTACATCATATCACACACCTGAGACTGTACTACATCATATCACACACCTGAGACTGTACTACATCATATCACATACCTGAGACTGTACTACATCATATCACATACCTGAGACTGTACTACATCATATCACACACCTGAGACTGTACTACATCATATCACATACCTGAGACTGTACTACATCATATCACACACCTGAGACTGTACTACATAATATCACATACCTGAGACTGTACTACATCATATCACATACCTGAGACTGTACTACATCATATCACACACCTGAGACTGCACTACATCCTATCACACACAAACCTGGATCTGAAAGGAGATTAATGGCACCTTGGGTGGCTTGCCCAAAAACGCTCTCAATAATTTCCCTCACTAGCGCAACTATAAAACAATATCTCTCTCTCTCGCTCTCTCTATCTCTCTCTCTCTCTATCTCTCTCTTTCTCTCTATCTCTCTCTTTCTCTCTCTCTCTTTCTCTCTCTTTTTCTCTCTCTCTCTCTCTCTCGTTCTCTCACACACACACATATACACAGACAGACAAACACACACGCACATATACAGCGGCAAATCACAATAATAGGGGATTTTTGACTTCCACCACATATCCTTGCATTTGTACAGTTTGCCCAGAAAATACTTGCAGTCAATAATTAGAAAATAATATACCGTGATACGATTTATTGCTGATCTGAAAAGGTGTGCCTGCCACAGTGGCTGCTTTTTGTCTGCATTTTTGAAGAGGATCATTAAGGTGCATGAGCACGGCGCACAGAGATGGGTCCCCCTCATTCGCTTGTTTATGAAATCCGCTGTGTATATATATACTGTATATATATATTCAATTCAATATATAATTTGAGGTTTTATGTTCGTAATGGTGGTAGTGTACACCGCTGGATGGGGGGCTCATTATTAAGACCCTCTGGGTGCCAGGAAAACTGATAATTACAATAAAAACAAGGCTTTGTACAAATGAATCCCCCAGGGCGGCCGGGCAAAGACGAAAAGTCAGGCAGTCAGAAACAAAGCAGCTGGACACAGAGAGAGGGAGAAAGAAGAGGAGGAGTGGAGAGAGAGGAGTGATGAGACAGACAGAGAGAGGGAGAGAGAGAGGAGGGAAGGGAGAGAAAGAAAGGGGGGTGGAAGACAGAGGCTGAGAAAGAGAAAGAGAGGGAAATAAATGGGGAGGGAGAGAGAGCGAGAGAGGGATAGAAAGAAGAGGAGGAGGGAGAGAGAGGAGTGATGAGACAGACAGAGGGAGGGAGAAAGAAAGTGGGAGAGAGAGAGGGAGGAGTGATGAGACAGACAGAGGGAGGGAGAGAGAAAGGGGGAGGGAGGGAGAGAAATAGGGAAGAGAAAAAGAGAGGGATGGAAAGAATGAGAAAGGGGGAAAGAGGGACAGACATGAAAGAGCTGGCAGAATCATTATCATCATCTCCTTCTCCAAGCTCACATCATGTGGAACCTCCCCACCATTAATTCATTGCTGGTATTTTTGCAATGGTTTGTGCCGCAGATATGGGTGATTGTGGCATTGTGGGCGGGGTTGGGGGAATGAGGGTCTTGGTGGGGGCGAGCTTTACTAAATCCCAGCCCCAGGACCAGAGAGCGTGGGCATTTGTCCATGGCGTATACAGGATGCACCCACCAGCCACACTCCCCAAGGATTACCACACAGAAGGTTGCTGGAATGTTTTTTGCTAGCCTGGTCTTGGGAGGATTGGACCCTGTTGGCTCTCCCATTGCCGAAACACTGATCCAAGAACGTGGATGCCACAGCAGCCTCTACAGCAGCACTTTCTCCTTTCTGTGGCTGTCTTTCAATCCGCAGCCAATTTAGGCTTTGAAAACAACGTGTGGACTCCTATTCGCTGATCAATGACTTCAATTCGGCTGCAATCCTCCTAAGACCCGATAGAAAAGAAAATTAAAGCATTCCTTTTTGGCATAATACGTGTTTTGCATAACTAAAACATGTTGCAGTGAAAATATTAAAAAAAAAAAAATTATTGTATGTTTATTGAATGTCCATTGTAGTGTAGGTTTCAGCATGGTATAATCTATGGTTCTTGAGATTACGGCCAGAGAATAATGTCCCTTACAGGGAACATACATTAATTACTGGGTCTTAGGGGGATATGTGCTGGGACCTACAGAAAACATACGAACATAATACAATAAGACAGACTGAGAAGGACAGGCTAATGATGACTCTGGATGAGAGGGTCTGTCAAATGTCATGCAGAGCTTCCTGCCCATAGTTAAGCCCTAGGGCTCCCTGTCTCTGCTGCATGACCTGGCAAAGCCATCCCACGCACTGACCAATCTCGGTCCATAAAGAACACTTCCTGATATCAGTGCTGAATTTAACCTTTGACCTCTGTCCACCGGCGCCCCCTGCAGGCGCACCAGGAGATGCTGCGCCCGTTTGAGATCCCTGTGCTTTGCCCGGCCTGAACTTTGCTTACCATGGAACACAATGACATCACAAGAACAGAACAGCCACTGCCCGCATGTGTCTTAGGAGTTCCTCTCAATCACCTTTTGCATGTGAACAAGGTTTTTATCAAGAAATTATTTTATATGTTTTTTTAAATTTATTTTAATTCCATGTGGAAGGAGTGCACTGAAAAGCATGCTTCAACTATTAGCTTGTATATAAATAAATACATAACATACAAAATCCAAATTGATTGACACTTCCCTACTGTGATCGATATAAAATGTTTTGTCTCATTGTTACTCTGACGTTTTATTGTACTTGAAACCAAATTAGAGTATGAGGCAAATATAAAGGAATCTAATTAATAATGGTTTGAATGGAGCTAATATAACCTCACATGGAGCTCAACCTCACATGTGTACACATTTGATATATATTGTGTTTCTTTTATAAGTTGTTCTTCCCCGTAAATGTGCTTTGGCTTTGTGTCCTTGCACAGAATATCACCCCCTCACCCACACCCCCCAATAATCACTGCTGCTGTCGTTTATTTTTTCCTCTCCTGATTTATCTTTTTTTTGTCTCATTTACTCCATCAGCCTGAATCATTAATTTTTACAAAATGTTAGATTAATTCTATGGAAAGGCAGATTGCCTTGTAATTACTTTTAGGGTAGCTGTACTAATGAGCAAACAAGACCTATGACTGTTGATGAGATGAGTGTCATTGGATTAACGTCTCATCCGAAGATGGCACCTTTCTACGGCACAGTACGTACATATTACTGACATTTTATTTAAAACGTTCACAGCAAAATTCACCTTTCATATGATTATATGATAAGTTGATTTGCAAGATATTTTGTTGAAAATGGGTCTGAGGGAGTGTTTTCAAATTTTTCAAAAGCGTTAAAGTATTTCAAATAGCTATGTTTTTAAAAAGATTTAAAAGTGATTTGCTTGAGCCAGTCTTCACATACTGTTCCTGTTCAGGGAAGTGGGGGCTTTGTTTTCTGACCAGCCAAAAAATCCATGAGGAAAAAGAAAGACCTGTTGAGAGTGAGGACCTGCCTCCTCTCCTCATCAGTATTCTAACACCACCTGCACTATACTATTCCACTTACACCACCGCCACTATTTTACTACAGTTCTATACTACGGGCACTATGCTACCCAACATCTACACCACCACCACTATACTATTCCACTTCTACACCACTGGCACTATCCTGTTCCACGTCTACACCACCACAACTATCCTACTATACGTCTACACCACTGGCACTATCCTATCAGTTGGTGTTGGTATTTTAAAGCAATCAAATACACTTGAAGTAACTCCAAACAGCTTGTACCAACTATTTTACTTCTCCTGTACAACATCAGGAGGATTCGGCCGTACCTGACCACCTACTCCGCCCAGCTTCTTGTCCAGACCATGGTCACCTCACGTCTGGACTACTGTAACTCGCAAGCCTGCCAGCCTGCGCCATTCTGCCCCTACAACTGGTCCAGAACGCGGCTGCTCGGCTTGTGTTCAACCTCCCGAAGTTCACACACGTCACCCCCCTGCTGAGGTCACTCCACTGGCTGCCAGTCGTGGCCAGGATCAGGTTCAAAGTTCTGACCCTGGCCTACACTGCAGACAAAAGGTCAGGCCCCTCCTACCTACAGGAGTTGATCCAGCACTACGCTCCTGCTCGACCACTTCGCTCTGCTGCTGCAGGGCGACTTGCACTTCCCTCCCTCCGTGTTAACGGCTCTCGCTCGTCCCGACTGCAGAGCTTCTTTACTCTAGCTCCCCAGTGGTGGAATGAACTCCCCACTCCGTTTCACTCAGCTGAAACACTGTCTGTTTTCCGTCGTGGGCTGAAAACACAGTCATTCTGACTCGACCTTGAATAACTACATATATAACACCAATTATATAGTACGTTCTTTCTGTTTATTTTATTTTCTATTTGTTTTTTTGCTATTTTATAGCTTAGAATGTATAGCCGGCTGTATTCTGTTGATTACTAGCGATAGCTCCTACGTTGTGAGAAAGTTGTGCTTTGTTGGATTTGCTTTGTAGTTGTGTCAATGACCTTCAATATGCACTTATTGTACGTCGCTTTGGATAAAAGCGTCTGCCAAATAACTGTAATGTGAATGTGTAATGTGAACTATCCTTTTATTAGCAGGATGAGCCACCCAGCAGCCATACCATTGGATTTCGACTTGCATAAGCATATTTGGGTTTATCGTTCAATGTCACAGATTCAGTGACTGCCGTAGTGGCAGCTTGTCTGAGAGTGACTCCTGGTCACAGTGGTTTATGTAGATCATTAGCGAGATTTGTAACATCTTTAATCAGGCTGGGTAAAGGTAATTATATTCTGGCATCTGGTAGGTAGCTCTTAAACGTTCAGCCGTAACCATCACAACAAAACAGACGGTGTGCCTAATGTTTACGGCCATTTCCTAGCACAACAAGCACATCCTGAAATGCCAAAAGGTAATTAGAATTAGAAAAAAAAACAAATAAAATATGACCTCTTGGTTATACAAATGGCTGAACTTACATACAGTACGCGTTAATCTATGAACACTTTTAAATGATCTGCAGCAGTAAAAAAAAAAAAAAAAAAAGGAGTCTTACTTGAGATCCAGGAAATAGCGTGAGATGCCATGCATCAATGAGGGTTTGTTCTTGCTCTCTCGGCCGTATCGTATCTCAAGGTGAAATTTCAATTCCAAGACTGGGTATGTCAGTTCTGTGCAATCCTAATTATTGTATAGTCTAAGCAGGGATTGGGGTGGGGGGAGGGGGTTAAGATGGTAAAGTGAACACTTCTGCAATACAGCTTTGAAGACATGGCGGCAGCTGAGCTGAAACAGATCACGTAAGACTGTTCCGGAACGGAGGAGTTGCAAGCTGACAAGGGGGGTAATTAGCAAAGATGTGAGCCGATGTTTGAGATTATCAGGGAACAGTGCCTGCATAACCAATGCATGGAGGCTATTATTTACAGCTGAGGGTGATGGGGTGGGGGGAGGGGGGGGGGGGGGGGGGGGTGCGGGGGCGGGGGTGTGAAGGTGCCCGACGTCTAACTGGAGATGAGTGGTTCACCTCAGGGTACTGGGGCAGACTGGAGTTTTGGCACAAGATGAGTTGTGGAGACTTTTATCATCTCTCTGTGATTTTTTAAAGTTTTTTTTTTAGCTTTAAAGTGTTGGATTATTGGATCAGGTTCATTGTTCTTTGTCCAACTGTCACATCCGGGATGCGTTCCAGGAGGTAAGATGTGGATGACATGAAATGAGCGTAATTGTCCGGGTGATTCGGTTTTCTCTGTCCTTTTTTAAAAACTTGGCAGCAGACTGTTATCTCTTTTAATTAAAGGTGCCATTTCTGCAGCAGACGTCTGATAACTCAGTTATTTTCCACTGTGTGCTTTTAGCGTTTTCTGATAATGTGCACAAAACCCATTTTATTGAGAGCTCTTGGATATTCTGTGTTATTGTTGCCTGTGCAAACAGTGTGAGTAATTCTCCTCCTGGGTTCCTTGTCTCTGCTTGTTTTGTGTGCTTATTTAAATACCCTTTAACACAAAATTCCAGCTTTAATTTAGAATTGAAATTTCACTTTGTAAGAAATCCAGCAATGGTTGCAGAATTCCAGCGTTATTCGGCGTTCGTGAATTCTGCGCTACATATGGAATTCTGTTTTAAATACACAATTCCTGTGTTGCAGATTATTTAACTTTATGGTTGGACTGTCATTTGTTTATGCATTTATTAAAAAAGATTTAATCCCAATTTGGTAGCCAGTTGTACCCTGTTGTGAGTCAATTCCCTGTCCACTGCTGCAAATTTGCCGAAACACAACCCCGCCGGCTGGCAGTAGGAGGAAGCTTGCCACGTCTCCTCCAAGGTGTGACTTCTCGTTCCATAATTCCAGCACTTCACGGGGTCGCTATGTGCATGACAAATCTTCCCGCCAAGGCCCACCCTCTCACCTTCTCCGGGAGCGGCCGCCCAAATTTGGCGCTCCCTCAAGGCACCGGCCCCACTTCAGTTCAGCTGCTATGTTTTAAAAGGGAAAAGTCTTGTGCTGCTACATGAGGTAGCATGCTATAAGCTATTTGTTTGAAGCAGATAAGTAAGATCACAACTGTCATTCTACTTAACAAGATCAGTAGGTTCTTCCAGTTTGGCACAAAAACAAAAACCTTGGTGTTGTCACCACTAAAAATG
>CM040403.1:127700327-127847827 GCA_022702515.1 Ilyophis sp. 1 JC-2022
AGACTGTGAATGTTGTTACCCAGGTCTGGCATTGTAGTTCACCGTAACCTTTTGATATTTTTTATTTAAACTTTTATTTTCCCAGGTAGGTCAGATGAGGATTCAATGCAATGATGTCACCTTGCATGGTAAACGTCTGCTAAATGACTACGTCGTGTGCAGCATAAGTGCATTTACAATCAAGGCGTACGTGCGCACTATTATTGGACAATCTCACGCAGAAGACGTGCAGATGCAGCCTGATTACCGTTCTCTGTTGTGCGAGTGAGTCAGCACAGGGCCGGGTGGCCTTTGTTAAGCTCCACGTTTGTGTTGCTCTAAATAAAGTTTTTGCGTTTTGCATATCAAAGGGCCTCGCTCTCTTCCTCCGCCGGTGTCACTGTGAATTACATTTTTTTCCCTCGGCGTCTTCTGATGCTCGCGTGTCACGGCATCGATGAAACTGAGCTGAACAGGAAGCAGTGTTAATATTTGATGTGTTTTTGTGATTTCTTTTTGGCCCAAATACCTCGCTGTTATTTAGGCCTTCTAAAAAGTAGAAAGAAGGTCAGTCCCTGGATCCAGATGGAAGGATGCAAGATTCCAAAAGAATAACATGAAAGACATTATAAAATAAGCCACCTTTTTCATACAACAAAAAATTACCCTTTGAACGTTTGTGCCTTTTTTTCTGTTCTCACTGATATTCATATTCATATACAATGAATTTTTTCAAAAGTTAAAATAATGTAGATCCCCATTAATTCAGGTAATTATAGTTATTTTATTTTAACAGATGAGCTTTCTCTATTGGACTTGTCAGGTTATTATGAGAGGAGAGTTCTGCATGGAAACACTTTGCTTTGCTCATTGCATGATGTTTGTCCCATTCAGATCCCCCCTGGCTGTCTGTGTCTGTCTGAGCTTGGAGTGGCGCACTACACCATGCTAAGAAAGGGTTCTGCCAGACAACAAAACACACAAACAGCTCCCCCACCATCAACAAAAAAACATCAAAACCCCTCTTGAAGGCACAGATCCAGACTAGACAGAAGTTATAAAATGAATCTATCCAGAGCGACTGTTTAGTGTTTTTTTTAAACATATTATCCATTCATACAGCTGGATATACACTCAAGTGATTCAGGTTAGGTACTTTGCTCAAGGGTGCAACAGCACTGTCCTACCTGGGAATTGAACCTGTAACCTTTGGGTTACAAGGCCAGTTCCTTCACCATTCTACTACACTGCCACCCAAAAACTACCGCCCAAAGACAAACAAGATTCACTCTCGGACGGGTATCAGTATTAATAGAGACTATGCAAGCGGTGGTCCTCTGTTTGTCATCTTACTGCAAAGAAACAAGAAGACCAGGAAGCCATCTCCCTCCCCCCCAAGAAAAAATACATATTCATCTAGTTAAAAAAAGAATTATTAAACAAATTTTTCAATTGTGTTGGTTTTTTTTTGCATTCAAAGCAGAATGATTCAACCATCATATTCTCCAGAATACTCAATATAAATGCAAAATAATCACACAATAGAAAGTGATCATTAATAGCTTGTGGCAGGTGCACTATAATCACTTCCAAAGACACATGTTGGAGACACAGACTGCATTAGCCAATCAGCACTCATTTGCATTTAAATAATCTGTGGAAGAACACAGCACATAATTAATGCCATTATGTAATACCCTTCTTCACTTGATAGACCTGATCATTCACGATCATTTGGACAAGGTGTCAGGAAGCACACACACACACACACACTGTATTTTCTGCCTCTGAAACTCACATTGGTTTAAACTGGTTACCAAATTGAAAGATGGAAGCACTGCAATAAAAGTGTTGAGAAAAGGAAGGCATTATAAAGATGTCTGGCGTATTCCTGGGCCGGAGGGATACCCTGGTTTAATTTCACTCCTTTTTATAAAAAATAACCTGACATCACACTGATAAAGTTAACTTTACACTGCTTCTTCCACACCGTAAAATGCACATAACTCACTCTATAGCAGAAATCTCAAATTCCACAGCATGTTTTTGCGGTGTCCAATCAGGAGCTGCCTTAGGCCATGCAAATGAGGTGTGGCCTCTCCTCAGCCAATGAAGCACTTGAAATAAACACACCAAAAACCATCAGAAATGGCAGCACTCCTGGGGCCTGTTTTTAGATTTAAATTTAGACATAATCTTAAAATAATTTCCCAATGCTTACATTGATTTAAAGTGGCATATCTGCATCTCATGCAACTGTGATATATAAATATCAAATTAACATCAATTTGAACACCAACAATGTGAGTGCAGCCGTGACTGAATAATAGTTTTCTCAGGTAGCACACTATTTATAAGACATCTTATCATATCTTAAATAAAACAAACATGGGGCCTTTTTTTATAAAAATGCTCTGGGATTTAAACTTAAACATAATCTTATGATCATTTCCCAAGTTGTGTTTGCACTTCATGTACGCAATAGATCACGAGAGGGAGTGCGTTATTGGAAATATAAACACTGCTGTGATGTCTCAGCAATGAGACCGCAGGTCGAGTGTTACTCTCAGCAGGGCTTCTATCCAATAACGCACAAACCTCAAGTGATCTATTGCTTGTATACAACAATGTTACCATAAACGTTTAGTAAGTAATGAAACATTTGATTAACTCATTCTTTATTTCAGATTCGTCAACTTGCTAGCGCCCTGTTTATGCTTCCTAGGCGACGATGCCTAAAATTGATTATCAATTAAAATAATTTTTTTGGGAATTTGTGCACAGATGCAGTATCTCCGCATAAACAGCTGGTATTTAACTTACGCCTAGTATAAAATTTACACAGAGGTACGATCATATCCACGTCAAAGTGGGATTTTATAATTAACTACTTACGTCATGGTGTTCTGCATAAGCCACTATTTAAGATACAATTTGATCGTAAAACCAATTAATAAAGGACGCCCCTGGACCAGAGTTTGAGATCCCTGCTTTGTACAATACACTCTCAGCAAAGACACATTTTTCTTCTCTAAGGAACACATTTCCCAAATGTGCCCTGCAAGTACAACACTGTTCTATCTGGGTACTAATAAGTACCCTTTCAAGCAAAAAAGGTTCAAATGAATTATGTATTGCTGGCTATTTTAATGTAAGCCTACCTATAGGGTACCACCCCAGTGACAAGCGCTTGTCCTTTTTAAGGTTCCTTTCGTACCTTGTTTCAGAGAGTGCACAGGTGTTGCACTCTAAATACCAAATGTGCTGCTAAGTAATTAAACCCCATCTGTGGGCCACCCGCTGCTAGACAGCCACCCAGGCCTGATACAACAAACTGAAGAGAGGGAGCAAAGAAGAAGATGTGTGAGTGTGGAAAGAAAAGGGCATTATATCGCCTCATACATCGCCAAACACAGAGCTCAGAGCTCAGAGCTCAAAATACCGTCATAGTCTCTGGAACCTGAGACTGCCAAAAGAAATGAAAAAAGAATAAAAATAAAAAAGCATGCTGAGTAGAAGAACGCCTTCACTGGTGCCTGCCTTGTTCAATAAACTATTATCGTGCTATTTTGTAGGAGCTCAAGAAGTATAAGACAAGAGAGGCTATCTGTCCGGGAGTCTGTCGAAGAAGGACAGCGAAGAAGGACCTGTGAAGTGTCTTCAGAGGGCTACTCGGAAGAATGAATCTTGGAATTCATATTGAGTTTTTCTATTCCCACCTCCTACACTCTTTTTTCTCAAGTAAATTACTTTATGGTTATTACAGAATGCTTTATGGTTTTTTCTTTTATTTCAGCTTTATTGGACAGCACAGTGTAGAGAGACAGAAATAATGGGAGTGAGAGAGAGAGGGAGAGACGTGCGTAAAAGGTTCGAACCGCCGACGTTGACGAGACACCCCGATGCTTTATGTTTTTATATGGATGTTAGCTGTATGAGTCTGTGATTTGTTTTTACATATTATTATTATGATGTATTTTTTCCCGCGTTACATCAGCAGGCCTCTACAGCTCATTGAGAATGCAGCTGCTGGTTTAGTTTCCAATAAGCCCAGATAAATGCATGTCATGCCTCCCCTCAACTCCCTCCTCTGGCTACCCATTGTGGCCTGAATAACATACAAATAAAATACTCTCGTCCTGGCCTATGGTGCACTAACTCCTGCCAGGCCACCTCCTCTGCACCTCCTCTGCATCCACTGGCAGGCTTGCTGTCTCCTCCCTAAAAGCTATCTTACATTTACTACTTTAATGATGTTGCAGATGCACTCGCTGGTCTGCGATTGTGGCTCATATAATTCAAGCCGAACGGCTTATTTTCTCTGTAACATGCATTGTAAGTGGCTCAGGATCCGATTGGCTACTCAGTGAATGTAATGCAATGCAATGTAATGCAATGTAATGCAATGTAATGTAATGTAATGTAATGTAATGTACACTGTTATGCTTATTACATAGGTCGTCTCTTTCTGTTCCAGACAAACTTAAACCCTCCCAGTTGAATGCTACAGCTATGTACAATTGTGGCACCAATTAGCACTAATTAATGTGTAACTGAACTTGTTTACTATCTTATATATGCAATACAAGCATTCTGTCCATCTCATTGATATTTATTTTGGCATGGCAATTTTTTGTGCTGGACTACATTATATTGTAGGCTTTTATGAGACAGTCTTAGCCAGGTGGACTTAACGCAATTTATATTCTCTACATACAATCTATTCATACGCAGTACAATGGCACTGTTCCACCTGAGAGTCAACCTAGCACTCTTAGGCCCCGTTCACACTGCAGCTAAATACAGTTATCGCTCCTCATTTTTGTGCTTAATCTGGTAAAGTTCACACTTAGTAAGGTTATGAAGGAGAGCGATGATTAGTAGTAAAGATTCCTGTTTGGAACAGGTAGCGACTACCAAAGTTGACTCCTGTTCCTATGCAAATGTGCTTGGTTGTGCGAGTGCGGACACAAACGGGAGTTGACAACTCGTAGCAGATGCGCGGTGATTAAGTACGTAACGCTCCTTGAGTTCCATAGAGCACGCTCAGGGCAACGTAAAAGAAGCTTTAGTTGACGTTGCTTCATTAGCTGCCAGATCAGATGTGGACAAGCGTCATCTCCGGCTTCTCTCTGCAAAGATGAACGAAATGGAATGGCCGTGCGTCCATGTTTGTTGACATTGAAGATCACGTTTTACACCTGCGCGATCATTTAAATGCAGGATTTGCATTCAGACCAAATATTGTGCTATTACAAACTATCGCGCTATTACAAACTTCCTTGACAGCGTTGTAAATACAAGAGTGAGCCATGTTACACTTTCATACTTGTAACAAATTCGAAGTGTTCTCGGGCTTCTAAATATGCATGTGTGTGTACGGACACAGAACATAAGTGACTCCGGCTAATAACTTTGGTTGTTAGGAGGCCGAAAATGCAAGTGTGACTGGGGCCTTAGATGGGCAAGCCCAGTTCCCTGACCACTAAGCTACACTGCAGCCCAGAATGCAAGAGAAACCGCCAGCAGACTCAGGAGTCACAGTGTAATGTCGCACAGAAACAGGAAGTGCTTTTACAATGAAATTCGTTGTTTTTTTTAAAGCCCCATTTTCTGAGGAAGTCGCACTGTCTCTCTCTGCCAGTGATGTCATCATAATACGCAGAGAACGGCGGCGTGATTGTGTCATTCAATAAAGGCCCGTCTTAGCTCTGAGAAAATATCGCATCCCTAATGATTCGTGATAGTCAGACGCTGTCTCGGGGGGGGTGGGGGCAACAAAGCACTCCATGCGCCATTTTATTCCCCCCTACAATCACCGAAAAGAATAAATAAATGTGCTGCTCATAAGCAGCTTCCAGACAAAGAATATTTAACTACACAAGATGACAGGGGAGAAAGGCTAGAACATAAAGCAGAGGTGAACATTTCTCCCATCTTGACAGACTTAAGTAGGCTATTACAAGATGGCTGGGCTTTCATCTATTACATCAAGAGGGTAGAAAAGATAATTACAACTGTTATTTCTCGTCTTACACAGAGCCCCAATTACCCTTTGACCTTCACTATGTTTGGAATACAAAAAGTATGGGGGGGGGATGATGGTGGTGGGGGTGGGGTGGGGGTGGGGTAGGGGGTATGAAAAGCAAATAAAAAGCTTTCTGTTTGCCATTGCTGAAAAGAAAAAAACAGAAGTGATCTCTAAGCTACAGATTTGCTGAGTTTTTCTAGCAATAGCTTTTCAAATCTCCAACCCCCCACTTCTTTGGCAATCTGCCAAATAATTTTTATTTCCACTGTGACTGCAGGTAGTCTACCCTTACACTTAGCCGAATTAATTAGCATCCGCCACGTAGATTCGGCAAAATGCAGACAGCTTGACCCGCGTTGCCACGGACACACAGGTCGGGTTGTCTGAATGGTTCCCGGGGTTAGGGTCAGTTCCACTTGAGCAAGGACAAGAAAGCGAAATCGGATTAAATAATTGAAAAAAATATCCCCATAGAATATTATGGGTGTTTTCAATTAATTAATTGAAATTCTTGAATTGAACTGAAATGGAATTGACCCCCGACCCTGCAGCTCTCGTCAGGACCCGGTCTAATTAAATAAAACAAAGACTAGTGGATATTCAACCGCTTTCCCTGATTGTTGATGATTCCTTAAATTGTACCCATCCTGAGAATATGTTAAGGAACCAAAGCTTCACCTCTGAGAGTCGCACGTGATGTGTTTCCTGTGGACATCAGTAGTCATCAGAGTTTCTTTCAGAAAAAACAAACAGCTAGCCAAACTGTCGGCCAAATCTTCCCAGCGAAAGAATCTCACTTTCTTTGAGCTGCGAACTCCTCGCCTTCGTCAAACAAAAGATCAATTCATATTTGATAACTGTAATTAAGGGTATGGTTGTACAGTGCTGTAGTTATACAAGTGGAAATGCTCTCCGGCTTCAGATGAGTCACTGTGGATGATTATTTCTTGAGTCATTACTTTTCTTAATAAGCCTGTTAATTATAAGCTATTACAGTTGTGGGTGATAGCAGGGTATTAGAACAGGCTTCCAAAAAGAAAAATATTACCTGCTATTATCCAGTAGAGTCATAATGTTACACCTTTGGTGCTTGTATTCACATTACTGTACTACACACCTGCTTCGCAATACTTCAACCCCAAAGTCCAGGTAGTTACCTGTTGAGCCCTTCCCAGGATGGGGAGAGGTGAATTGTTACAGGAGAAATGTATTCATACTTTTATAATATTATACAAAAGACTGTTTGTAAAAATTGTTTTAATCTTGGTGTAGTATCAAAAAAATGTAGTTTTTTTTTGCAGCTTCCTGGACAACTTACTGAAACTACAGTTTCCCATAATGCATTTCTTTCTCGCATGCCCACAACAATGAAAAAAAGAATACATTGCATTCTGGGACAACAAGGCAGTTATTGTGAAGCACCTTCCACATCGTTATGCAGCTTTCCAGCTTTCCATAGTTACAGGGCATGATAGTTACACCATTTGTGCTGTCAGAGTGGAAAATAAAACTATGATTCACTACAGGGATATTAATAAAGTTCAGATCATTTAGCAGGGACTGCAGATGTGCTGTATAATACGACCCCTATTAAATGCATATTTTCATAAAACCAAAACAAGATGTTTGCAGAATCTTGTAACCTTTTCTACAGTAGAGTAACTCTCTCATTTTATCTTTGGATACTCATTGGCTGACACCTGCCCTAGAGTCTCCAAAAATGAATCGACACTATGCAGAGAACACCAGCTATTGTCCTGTAATTATTAACATTTAACATCGCTAACATCATTTGTGTTGTTGTTTTGTTTTTAGTTAACAGAAGGACAATGGTGGAAAACGTGCGCCGTAGGTATCCTCTGTCCGTAAGCATGACCCGAGGACCAGGGGTATTAGCCTCACAAACCTGCCGTGAACGTACCATCTGATTGGTTTAATTCCTCCCAGGTGGAGACTGTGATGGGGCGAGGGAATGAGCTCAGAGCAGATGGCAGGTCTTGTTACGCTGGGTAAACACAGAATGCGCCGTTTCCTGACATTACCCGCTACTTCCTGAAGGAGAAGCCTTCCAGAAATGAGTAGCGCTGCCATGGTAGCTTAGACAAGCACTGCTGGCCAGCAACACATTAACACAAGACAAAAAAAGAAAAATAAATAAAATGCTTATTGCAACCTGTGTTATAACAACCACCCATCGGAACACTTGTTTGACCTCTGCTGACCCCATTACGATCTGAAACGGTCTGAGAAAATAAGAGATTGAGAAAGTAATAGGAGTCGAGGAAAACTACAGTATCTCCAAAAAGGCGGGAAATTGGTTTTGCAATGACAGATTTAATAATTCCATTTGCTATAATGTGCAATAAGCAGCAAAATCAAACAATCGACGCTGAAACAGACAAAAACAAATGTAAGGGGATAAAAAGAGAGAGAAAATAAATAGTGAGAGAGGAAGAAAAGAGAAACAGCGAAGAGAAGGATGAGAGAAGAGGTAAAAGTTGAAAGAGGAATATTTTAACACTGGAGGTGGAGGTTACACTCAGACTGGGTGTTGCATTGGCTCGTCTCTCTCATCTGTAGGTGGTAATTCATAATGAGGTGGTGATATATGGGGGATGGGGGGGGGGCATCTAGCTCAAGCAGCAGCCGCAGAAAAACACCCTGCAGAGTCCGGAACAAAGTTCTCGGGCGATTTTTATATGAACTGCGAGCGTTCGGGAGAAGACGGCACCCGCACAAATTGATCCTTTTGTTTGAGATTCTAATTCAAACCAAAGATGTTATTAAGTTACAGGGAGTTTTTATAGCGAGCCTGTACACCAATAATGAGTTCAGTTCTGTTGCTCCTGTTGGTTGGTTGGGGTGGCATTGTGCAATATTCCAACAATTTGTTACAAGTCAGGTTGCTAGGCAATTGTGCATAGTAGGCTACTTTGATTTAAAACATGTTGTTAGACAGAATTAGTTCTTGTTCCCCTGTAGGGGCCAGCTTGAGAGGTGAAATGGGCCACAGACACAACCTGGACACATAGGGCGATTGGCACTGCCATAGAAATGCAAGATTATCCAATAAGTACAATAATATGCAATATCATCATATCTGGTATATTAATAAAGTGATTGTTCAATGATGAGTAAAGTGAATCTCAACGAAAACAATGTTTCAAAATTCCAGGTTACTCACGCATAAAAAAAACACTGTCTATAAGTAATTAAAACGTGCAAAATCTAGGCCTGCTCTTAAAAGTATTGAAGTACTGAAACAATATTGGATGTCTGAGCTCGCACAAATTAAACAAGCTCTATACCAAAGCAATACTATTCAATGTTTTCTAAATTATTTAATTTAACTTGGCCCTGGGTATTTTCATCATACCATCGGAAGAGAATTCAAACTTTATGTGTATAAAATATTTAAAAAAATATTAAACAAAAACCTTAGTTCAAACACCTGTGAGTGGAGGATAGATATTAGACAACACAATATTAGTATAAATGAGTTTACTGGGGGAGATTTCAGTCATTGGGAAAATCATGTCCCGACAGCGTCGTACTGCACGCGATCCTAAATTGAGCATAACTCATTGTGTGAATGAGTCACACAAGGTAGCTACAGCACAATACACTTGCCAGTATTTACCATTATGAACAGTCGGGACAGTCACTTCCACCTCTGCTCTACAGTACCGAGGCAAACCCCAGTGCTGGATCAGCCAATCTGAATATGGATGTATTGATCGAAATTGACCTCCCCCACCCCATCCCACCCCAGTCCCCGCTCAGCTGAAAGTGCTGATGCCCGTAATCAGGGCAATCAAACAGGCGCTAATTCCAGCGCGGCTGGCAAGCTCGGGAGCCGTCAGCTAATCAAACTCCAGCCGACACAGGCGAGAGCCTCTCTGAAAGAACTATGGCAAACACTGGGGTTTTCGCGGGCTCTCGACAGCAGGGGAGGTGCCAAGCCCGATTGGAAAAGGGGAGGGGGGAGAGGGGGGAGAGGGGGCAGACGGCGAGCTCACGCTGAATAAACAACATGATTCAATCTCTGCGCTGAAATACCTTGCACTAAAGCCACAGGAGGCCGCCCTCGTGTCCCCCCCTCCTGCCCCCCCCTCCCTGCTCCCCACACTCTCTATTCTTCAAGTGACGACTTAAAAAAATTTTAAAAATAAGAAAATTATTACAGAATGATAAAATCTGTACACCGTAGATCGTGTGCGCTGTTACTTTTGAACTTGACAAGTGTTGCAGCAGGTGAATTCCCACACTGTCTGTGTACACCGCACTGCACGTTATGTTCTTATGATGCACAACAGTGTTGAAACAGGAGACGTGTAGCAGCAGGAAGACGACGAAAGAGCACAGTAATTCTGCAGTGTCTGCCATGTGTTATTTTGTAGAAAGATTAAGAATGGAGGACTATCTATTTCTATTGTGGCCAGTTTTACTAAGTTCTGCTTTCTTTGTTTACACCACCTTACAGCTAAGCCTTGCGCCGGGGTGGAACAGCAGAGCACCCCCATAAACAAACCTGCAACTCCTGTTATAAGTGCAGCTACTCCTTCACTACAGTGCCTGCACACCGCACAATGTCTTTCGCCTTTTTCGCGGTAACGGACGTGAACGTTGCCGCGAGCAACGTGGCTCGTAAAAGTGTGTTTTTGCGGACGAAAACAAGCAACGGGTTCCGGCCTAAATTTAAAGTAAGAGTGTCTAGCGCAGGTCTTGGCATGAAGCGGGCACTTTTTGGAGAGCCTCTGATGTTTGTTATTTTCAAGCCGTGTTGGCAGATCATCCTAAAACAATAGGTTAACAAAGCAGCCATGTCAAAAGGAAATCATTTCCCTTGTTACCGGTGTCTCTCCAGGGCTATGTTTGAATATGCTGGCAGAACATTAGACTTGATAATTGGAAAGGGCCAAAAAAAAAAAAAAAACCCCTGGCACTAATTTTTTTGTTTCATGTTCTACTTACCTGTCAAGCAAGGGAAAATGCGATAGCACTTATGGAGATGAGTGAAGTCAAAGTTAATTAGACGTGAGGAGCTATCAGGACGAGGGAATTGAAATTAAATCATAGCGGATTGTTTGGCTGTCCTGGCCATAAATTAAGGCCAACATCACCAATTACTCAAAGGAGCTGCACTGTTGGGTAACACGATTTTGATGGACACGTATTCAGGTGGTCAACATTATGTGTTACTTTTTTGGCCGCTTTTTAGGAGACTAGACGGGGGACCAGAGCCATGAACAAGCTCTGAAAATCAATGACAGGAGGCCCTGCTCTGAAAAAGGTGGCCTCCGTGAAGCCAAGCCAACTTCGGGGCGAAATAACTAGAATGCTAATCATTTCCTGCAAAGCGCCGCTTTAGGGAGAAGCTCTGTTGCTACGGAAACATGAAAATGCACAAGGGGAGATTTTTTGGCTCAAGGTGTGAAGTACACAGTGACTTTACACCAAACGCTATTATTTTACATGATTTACGCCTGGGTTTCTAAATTTCTCCGCACCCTAGTTGCACACAGTGCACATTAAGAATGTGGTTTTTTCTGAAATAGCCATCATTCTTAAGGCAGATTTAGTTTGGACGTCTGGCTCCAGGTTTCCAATTCATTTTCTATGAGGATTGTCAGCAACAACAGCAAAAAGGAAAAAAAAGAAAAGCAATAAAAGGTGATGTGTGCTTTCACGACCATGGGAGCCAGAATAAATACAAAGAAGATCGCTTTGTCAAAATGGCTAAACCTTTGCGACTGCAGAGCGCCTACTACGCCACAAGAATGAAAGAACATGAGGTCAAAATATCTGGCTATTAGCCTACGGCCCATATACCAATTCTGCATTGTGTTTGAGAAACATGTGGTGGAAGAGGGGAGCAGAAACCAATGCATTGTGGATGCGCTTGTGTCCGTCTGTATTTCTGTCTGTCTGTATTTCTGTCCGTCTATGTTTCCTGCTGAGATATAGAAGAGGGATAGACAGGCAGTATGTAAACAGAAAAAAAAAATACCTCATTGTTCTGGAAGCTTCAGCTTCGACGCTCCTGTCCATTTTAAAAGTCATTTCATTGGTAGTCTTTGAGAAGAGCAATTGTTTATCTCCTCGCACAAGAAGGTCACTTTCATCCAGTAATACTCAATGCGGCCCACTCATTTGTTATTCTAAATAGGCTGTCATTTAGCATTTATGAAGATGAATAACATTTTGTATTAGTTAATAATGTTTCTGTTGATCACACAGGGGGGTGGGGGGGGGGGGGGGTGCATGGAATGAAAGGAACAAATAGTATCCAACTGTCATTTTTGAGGGGCAAGAGCATAACATAAGAGCATAACATTGATAAAATAACAGATAGATACAGACAGACTATAGGAATAATAATTATTATTTTGTACAGACTAAGAGTATCTATTTAACCCCCCCAGGCTTTCTGTTGGTACTATGGAGCCAGTGAAGTGCACTGTCTGTATTACCAGGAAAGTGCCCTGTCTTATTACCAGGGAAGTGCCCTGTCTGTATTACCAGAGAAGTGCACTGTCTGTATTACCAGAGAATTACACTGTCTGTATTACCAGAGAAGTGCATTGCCTGTATTACCAGGGAAGTGCACTGTCTGTATTACCAGGGAAGTGCACTGTCTGTATTACCAGGGAAGTGCATTGCCTGTATTACCAGGGAAGTGCACTGTCTGTATTACCAGGGAAGTGCACTGTCTGTATTACCAGGGAAGTGCATTGCCTGTATACCAGGGAAGTGCACTGTCTGTATTACCAGGAAAGTGCATTGCCTGTATTACCAGGGAAGTGCACTGTCTGTATTACCAGGAAAGTGCATTGCCTGTATTACCAGGGAAGTGCACTGTTTGTATTACCAGGAAAGTGCATTGCCTGTATTACCAGGGAAGTGCATTGTCTGTATTACCAGGGAAGTGCCCTGTCTGTATTACCAGGGAAGTGCATTGCCTGTATTACCAGGGAAGTGCACTGTTTGTATTACCAGGAAAGTGCATTGCCTGTATTACCAGGGAAGTGCACTGTCTGTATTACCAGGGAAGTGCCCTGTCTGTATTACCAGGGAAGTGCATTGCCTGTATTACCAGGGAAGTGCACTGTCTGTATTACCAGGAAAGTGCATTGCCTGTATTACCAGGGAAGTGCACTGTTTGTATTACCAGGAAAGTGCATTGCCTGTATTACCAGGGAAGTGCACTGTCTGTAAAGCCAGGGAAGTGCCCTGTCTGTATTACCAGGGAAGTGCCCTATCTGTTGAGCCAGTGAAGTGCAGTGCCTGTATTACCACATAAGTGCCCTGTCTGCATTACCATGGAAGTGCCCTGTCTGTATTACCAGATAAGTGCCCTGTCTGTAGAGGCAGCGAAGTACACTGTCTGTATTACCAGGGAAGTACACTGTCTGTATTACCAGAGAAGTGCAGTGCCTGTATTACCAGTGAAGTTCCCTGTCTCATTACCAGGGAAGTGCCCTGTCTGTATTACCAGGGAAGTGCCCTGTCCGTATTACCAGGGAAGTTAACTGTCTGTATTACCAGGGAAGTGCACTGAATGTATTACCAGGGAAGTGCACTGTCTGTATTACCAGACAGATTGTGAAAAGTTCACTGCCAGCCCTACTGGGGGTGTTTATATGGGTCCCATCTTTAAAGAGACGAGCTAATGAAGCCGTGCTTTCACCTGCACGGATTGTATTGGACCGCAGCCTAATCACCTGGCGTCAGATCAGCTGCTTGGCCCGTCTGAGTTGCTGTTCCACAACAAATGGACCCACTCAGGAACGAGTTCATCCGTATTCATTCGTTACATTCATTTGTTTTCTTTGAGTTTTATTTATTTATTTTTTTCCCCCAAAAAAAATAAAAATCTTGTTTGTTTTCTAAGAAAGGGACGAAAATAGGATTGTGGTGCTGGGGGAAGAGAAACAGAAAAGATTGTGTAAAACCTGCGTGTAGAACAGTGGCTCGCTGGCGTTCTTTGTTTAAAGCCGGTAATTAGTTAGAGAGGACAAAGTGGGTGAAAGGCTCTCGGGCGACTCTCTCTTCACGGCCGCAGTAAATCACCTCTGCAGGCTCTCCTTTCTGCCGTTAAAAACTCAAATAGACCATAAAAAGAAGAAAAATAAAACAATATGGCAAATGGGTGTTTTAAAGAGTAAGTGTACTCACTGTCTCAGCCTGTTTTCGTTTACTACACAATTTTGAAAAATGGTGCCTTTGGTGCGTCTAACCCATGCAGGGGTGGGCAACTCCAGGCCTCGCGGGCCGGTGTGTATGCATGTCTTTTCTGCCACCACGGCTCAATCAGCTAATTAGTCATACACACAATCACTGATTCACTCGTAAATTACAGAATGATAAAACGCTACAATACACGCATACCGGCACAAGAACATTAATCAGCTGCTGTTCATATCACGGATATGTAGATTAAAATATCAGATCATGTAAACGATTGGGCTAATTAAATAACTGGTAACTGGTGGCAGTAAAAACCTGCATACACACGAGGCCTGGAGTTGCCGACCCCTGAGTGTTAATACAGTATGTATGTCTATGGTCTAACCAATCAGGTGCCAGCTATTTCTGTTGTGGGCGACAACAATTTTCCATATGACGTAGAACGGTAGTCTGACATCACGAATTTGGCGGGGGCAGTGTGGGGAGCAGAAAGACAATTTAAACCGTTAGATGGCAGCACAAAGACGCTTAGTTTCTTATGACATATGATATTACTTGAGAATTGTTGAAATAACGGAATGGATGAATACGTTTTATTATAAGGTAGGCATACAAACACGTGTACAGCAAAAAAAAACGGCAAAGTGAATTTTTGTGTAGTTTCTCTTTGAAATCAAAGAAACACAGCGCATTGTACTTGTTTGGGGGTGGTTGGCAGAGGATGGATTCAGGAGTGAAACAAGAACAACGCAATCTCTCCAGACACGGTGATGAAGTGACGGTAAACACACAGATAAGAGTTTGCCTTTGCTGCTGGTATCTTTTCTGATTAATATATGCATTCACTACAATGCCCCCTTTGAAACAAACCTGACTCCGGGTATTACCCCTCAATCGTCGCCAAGAAACATAAGCCGCGCATCACTCTTTCGGCGGGAAATTAACTTTGTGACTGATGTGAGCGGCATTAAAACCAGCGACTCATAACTGCACGCGCCTCACTCTGAATATTTACCAATATTTATCTGTCTGCTCAGATGCCAAAGGGCTTAAACTTTTCATCATCTGCAGGCGGCTGGCTAAAACGTTTCTTTATTTTGTTAGGGCCCGCACCCCTCCCTGCGTTACTATAACCAGGAAGGGTATCACATAACCCAAATAGAATGCCACGCCACAAGTTGTGATGAAAATAAAGCGAGATTTTCTACAACACAACATAAAACATGACACTTGTAGAGTCAGGACACGTATACAAAGATAAAGCTACCACTATCATACGCGCGTAACAATCTTCCGGGGTTTTGTTCTGACCTACGAATCAATGGGAGTTTTCCACAGCTGATCTTCTACACTGCAAAAAAAACTAAGTCATCTTACCCTGCAATCTTACCCTATCAGTCTACTACCGTCAACGAGGGAAACTCTTCAGTCTACTACCGTCAACGAGGGAAACTCTTCAGTCTACTACCGTCAACGAGGGAAACTCTTCAGTCTACTACCGTCAACGAGGAAAACTCTTCAGTCTACTACCGTCAACGAGGGAAACTCTTCAGTCTACTACCGTCAACGAGGAAAACTCTTCAATCTACTGCCGTCAACGAGGGAAACTCTTCAGTCTACTACCGTCAACGAGGAAAACTCTTCAGTCTACTACCATCAACAACAAAAAACTCTTCAGTCTACTACCGTCAACGAGAAAAACTCCAAATACAAAAACAAGAGGGAGCCCTTAAATAGGTACCAATGCAGGTACAAGTGATCCCAAGGTATGATGATGTCATCATAACTCCACCCACCATCCACGCCGACAGGTCAGGGACACAGGAAAAAAAACAAAAAAAACTGTCAGGGGCTACCTCCCACCCCGCCCTATTTTCCTCCCACCCCCCCACTGTATCCCAATGTGACGATGGCTGTTTTTACCTGCCCGTCTGCCCACTGACAAAAACGAGGGTTTGATTCCTTTATCCAAATGAAAGCCACTGCCAGGCGATTGCCGGGGCTCCCGCTGGGGGAAGTTCCTTGGATGCCACCCAACGTGAGCGCTGTGGTGCTCTGGCGCTGTGAAGATATTGTGAATTTTTACACGTCAGGAAGCGGCGCTCTGTCCGGGCTTATAATTTGGCAGCGGCCTGGTGAGAAGAAGCCTTTTCCCTGCCCCAAGCCCCGCTGTTCAAACACTGTTCTTCAGCTGAATTGTGGGCTTTCTGTTCATCCTGAGGGGCAAGTTTTTTGCATACATGTGCGTCCCTCAATACACACACACACACACACACACACACACACAAGCAGAATATACACAGACACACATGCACACACCCACACCCACACACACATTTTGTGAAACGTTATTTTTTTCACTCTCCTGTGACCGCGGCTCTTTAAAAAACACTTTCAATATATATTTTTAAATATTCCACACAGCAAACCAATCAGCCAGTGGCTCAGCGACGGTTCTCTGTAAAAAGCGTTATACAGATAAAAATTCATTTGATTTGATTTCCCAAGACTTTCCACTGCCTCTCTTTAGACACTACCATCATCCATGCAGTTAATTCTAGCAAAATCATTTGTTAATGGAAAGGAGGAAGAAAGTACTTGACTAAAAGATTGGCCGTGCAAAGAACAAAACAATCAACATAGTTACAAGACACACAGGCAAGAAACCTTTCACATAAAGATGACTTGGAAAAAAATATGACTGGTGTGTTTTTCTGTATGTCCACTGAATGTAGACATACATACATACACACTCACATGCACACACACACACACACACACACACACACACCTACATACATCATACATAAAAACAGACAAACAGACAGATAGATAGATAGATAGACAGATAGATAGATAGACAGAGTGAGGTCTGAATTGAAATAACATCAGGGGGGAATGAACAAACATCCTTTCCACCATTATCAGCAATGCATGTAGGGAGAATCATAAATAATGATAACAGTGATGATTATGATAGCCACAGTCAGGTGTCCAGACAGCCAGCTGAGAGGCACAGATGGCTTATGGAGGATAATCGCACACAATTTGCACCAGAGTCACTCTTCGCTTGTGTTTGTGGCCAGGCTGTGTCCTCCTCTCTTTTCTTTATTTCGCCAGGTACACGCGATTCCCTCATCAGCAAAAACTGTCCTCAACAGAGGTCAGTTCTTCGATCAGTTTTGTTTATGTTACCAGTCAGAGGTGTAAAATTCAGGTTCAGAAAGTAAAAGTCCTTCTTTTTGTTCCTGGATTTGCTAATAAGCACAATTCTTCACCCAGTAGGTAGAGCTAATTAGTGGAATCAGCGTTCATGAGTGGAAGAAACACATGGCAGGACTTTAACTTTCTGACCCCTGGACCACCTTTCCACCTGTTACCAGTGTATATCTGATGAGCTCTTGTGTAGCGCATGTGAGAGGAATTATTCCACTTATTTGGGGATCATTCTTGACAAAGTTTTTTGGGGGAGTCTTCATTAAATTGACAGGTGAAGGCTGCATTGTGAGCAGGATCAAGCGTTCCTCTCAAAACTGATCAGGATGCGCTCAAAGTTTCTGAACATTTCCCAATTCTGAACATCACCCATTCAAAAATTATGTAACTGTGAGGTTCAACTGTATTTAAATGCAGATGTTCTGCTTCAAAATAGTTCCTATTATCAAAACTCTAAGAGAGGTTATATGAGTCTGACAGGGACTCCATGCACTATCAAAGGTACATGGGGGGAACAAAAGTTCATGTTACATTGAATATCTTGCAGTGTACAGTTGTACTTGCAGTGTACAAATTAAATAAATAAAATAAAAGTGGAGTCTCTCACATGTTTTTTTTGTTTGTTTTTGTTTTTATAATATAAATTTGGCACATCCAATTCCCACGTTAATTTGGAATATCCAATTACATGCGTGTGCATGCTGCATTGATGGAAAAAACCCCTGCCCATTCAGGAAAGCTTCACACCGCAGACTACAGCAAAGCGTGCATAGACTGTCCTTTCATATGCGACTTTCACATGCAGTCCACAGGCGATCGACCAGCTGGGGTTTGCTGTAGATTGAAAAAACACAAATCCATAACGACTGATCCCTCTCATAACCTAGGGATCACCGATCACGCATCGCCCGATGGAGCGACCGGCTACAGTGGGCACTGGCACGGTCTGGATTCGATCAGAGACCACGGGACTCATCTCTGCCCCCCAAGGAGGTGACTTAACCGAATGAGCCACCTCACAATTTGGAGATGATTTTCCAACACTAATACAACTGAGTAAAGTTCAAATTGGAAAGAAGCGCTTTTGATTCACGAATAGAAAACTCAAGGGGTTTGAAAAGGGGAAGAGGCAGACACAATACCATTCTGTCTGAAATAAGGCGTATCGCAGGTTCAGCTAAATACCACCTGCCCTCAAGCACCGGCGGTATAAAACAGGGGGCAAAAGAGTGAGACGGGGCACTTTATTTAGAGCCTAGAGCTGACTTCAACAAGGTTAATGAAGTCCTGTTAACTTTGATGGTGTAGTTTTGCAGACACATGCATCTCCATAAAGATCACTCTCATTCACATACTCCCCCGTCTTCAGGCCATGGGTGTCATTTCAAAATGCTTTGCCAATAGGAGCCTCGTGATGAGTCACATCCATCTCTCTCTCTCTCTCTCTCTCTCTCTCTCTCTCTCTCTCACCCTGTAAATGTCAGTGGATTACGGTGATGTTTTTTTCTCCTGCCGACCTCCTTGCTGCCCTGAGGTACAGAAATAAAAAGGAGTCATAAAGAACAGAGGAGGTCCATGACTTCTAATCACCTGTAAGGAAGGAGGAGGGGCTCCCAAGGACAGTGAGGCTTTGGGTCTGTTCCCAGCTCCAAATGCTCTGTGCTGTAATTCCTGCACCTGGTGCTAACGAAACAACAACCCCCCCCTCTGAGACAGGTTAATACTCACTCACTGACAACCCCCCCCTCTGAGACAGGTTAATACTCACTCACTGACAACCCCCCCCCTCTGAGACAGGTTAATACTCACTCACTGACAACCCCCCCTCTGAGACAGGTTAATACTCACTCACTAACAACCCCCCCTCTGAGACAGGTTAATACTCACTCACTGACAACCCCCCCCCCCCCCCACCCCCTCTGAGACAGGTTAATACTCACTCACTGACAACCCCCCCCCCCCTCTAAGACAGGTTAATACTCACTCACTGTTTGCGTGAGTGTGCGTGAGTGTGTGTGAGTGTGTGTGTGTGTGTGTGTGTGTGTGTGTGTGTGTTTGTGTGTGAGTGTGTGTGAGTGCGTGTGTGTATGTGAGTGAGTGTGTTGGCAATATCATCATCAGGAGTAGAGGTTTACAGGGTTTGGGGGCATGTGGCAGGTGGAGGGGGGGGGGGGGGGACATCACGGTTGCAAATGCTTGGTGCAGGATGTAATGAACTTCCATCTTTTCCATCTTTTATGTTTTTCTAATTCATTTAAACGGCAAAGTGAATTTTAAAATAATAAATAATTCCCAAGACATTTGTAAATTATTGATGAAAAAAAAAACTGCTGCTTGGAATCATAATGACAGGTTTCTTTAAAAAATAAGTGTTCTTCAATTCATTCATTCCCAACGTCTCATAACATACCCGCCCACAGTTCTTCAATTCATTCATTCCCAACGTCTCATAACATACCAGCCCCCAGTTCTTCAATTCATTCATTCCCAACGTCTCATAACATACCCGCCCACAGTTCTTCAATTCATTCATTCCCAACGTCTCATAACATACCCGCCCACAGTTCTTCAATTCATTCATTCCCAACGTCTCATAACATACCAGCCCACAGTTCTTCAATTCATTCATTCCCAACGTCTCATAACATACCAGCCCCCAGTTCTTCAATTCATTCATTCCCAACGTCTCATAACATACCCGCCCACAGTTCTTCAATTCATTCATTCCCAACGTCTCATAACATACCCGCCCACAGTTCTTCAATTCATTCATTCCCAACGTCTCATAACATACCCGCCCACAGTTCTTCAATTCATTCATTCCCAACGTCTCATAACATACCAGCCCACAGTTCTTCAATTCATTCATTCCCAACGTCTCATAACATACCAGCCCACAGTTCTTCAATTCATTCATTCCCAACGTCTCATAACATACCCGCCCACAGTTCTTCAATTCATTCATTCCCAACGTCTCATAACATACCAGCCCACAGTTCTTCAATTCATTCATTCCCAACGTCTCATAACATACCAGCCCACAGTTCTTCAATTCATTCATTCCCAACGTCTCATAACATACCAGCCCACAGTTCTTCAATTCATTCATTCCCAACGTCTCATAACATACCAGCCCACAGTTCTTCAATTCATTCATTCCCAACGTCTCATAACATACCAGCCCACAGTTCTTCAATTAATTCATTCCCAACGTCTCATAACATACCAGCCCACAGTTCTTCAATTCATTCATTCCCAACGTCTCATAACATACCCGCCCACAGTTCTTCAATTCATTCATTCCCAACGTCTCATAACATACCCGCCCACAGTTCTTCAATTCATTCATTCCCAACGTCTCATAACATACCCGCCCACAGTTCTTCAATTCATTCATTCCCAACGTCTCATAACATACCCGCCCACAGTTCTTCAATTCATTCATTCCCAACGTCTCATAACATACCCACCCACAGTTCTTCAATTCATTCATTCCCAACGTCTCATAACATACCCACCCACAGTTCTTCAATTCATTCATTCCCAACGTCTCATAACATACCAGCCCACAGTTCTTCAATGCATTCATTCCCAACGTCTCATAACATACCCGCCCACAGTTCTTCAATTCATTCATTCCCAACGTCTCATAACATACCAGCCCACAGTTCTTCAATTCATTCATTCCCAACGTCTCATAACATACCCGCCCACAGTTCTTCAATTCATTCATTCCCAACGTCTCATAACATACCAGCCCACAGTTCTTCAATTCATTCATTCCCAACGTCTCATAACATACCCGCCCACAGTTCTTCAATTCATTCATTCCCAACGTCTCATAACATACCCGCCCACAGTTCTTCAATTCATTCATTCCCAACGTCTCATAACATACCCGCCCACAGTTCTTCAATGCATTCATTCCCAACGTCTCATAACATACCCGCCCACAGTTCTTCAATTCATTCATTCCCAACGTCTCATAACATACCAGCCCACAGTTCTTCAATTCATTCATTCCCAACGTCTCATAACATACCCGCCCACAGTTCTTCAATTCATTCATTCCCAACGTCTCATAACATACCCGCCCACAGTTCTTCAATGCATTCATTCCCAACGTCTCATAACATACCAGCCCACAGTTCTTCAATGCATTCATTCCCAACGTCTCATAACATACCCGCCCACAGTTCTTCAATTCATTCATTCCCAACGTCTCATAACATACCAGCCCACAGTTCTTCAATTCATTCATTCCCAACGTCTCATAACATACCCGCCCACAGTTCTTCAATTCATTCATTCCCAACGTCTCATAACATACCAGCCCACAGTTCTTCAATTCATTCATTCCCAACGTCTCATAACATACCAGCCCACAGTTCTTCAATTCATTCATTCCCAACGTCTCATAACATACCAGCCCACAGTTCTTCAATTCATTAATTCCCAACGTCTCATAACATACCAGCCCACAGTTCTTCAATTCATTAATTCCCAACGTCTCATAACATACCCGCCCACAGTTCATCAATTCATTCATTCCCAACGTCTCATAACATACCCGCCCACAGTTCTTCAATTCATTCATTCCCAACGTCTCATAACATACCCGCCCACAGTTCTTCAATTCATTCATTCCCAACGTCTCATAACATACCAGCCCACAGTTCTTCAATTCATTCATTCCCAACGTCTCATAACATACCAGCCCACAGTTCTTCAATTCATTCATTCCCAACGTCTCATAACATACCAGCCCACAGTTCTTCAATTCATTCATTCCCAACGTCTCATAACATACCAGCCCACAGTTCTTCAATTCATTCATTCCCAACGTCTCATAACATACCAGCCCACAGTTCTTCAATTCATTAATTCCCAACGTCTCATAACATACCCGCCCACAGTTCATCAATTCATTAATTCCCAACGTCTCATAACATACCCGCCCACAGTTCTTCAATTCATTCATTCCCAACGTCTCATAACATACCCGCCCACAGTTCTTCAATTCATTCATTCCCAACGTCTCATAACATACCAGCCCACAGTTCTTCAATTCATTCATTCCCAACGTCTCATAACATACCAGCCCACAGTTCTTCAATTCATTCATTCCCAACGTCTCATAACATACCAGCCCACAGTTCTTCAATTCATTCATTCCCAACGTCTCATAACATACCCGCCCACAGTTCTTCAATTCATTCATTCCCAACGTCTCATAACATACCAGCCCACAGTTCTTCAATTCATTCATTCCCAACGTCTCATAACATACCAGCCCACAGTTCTTCAATTCATTCATTCCCAACGTCTCATAACATACCAGCCCACAGTTCTTCAATTCATTAATTCCCAACGTCTCATAACATACCCGCCCACAGTTCTTCAATTCATTCATTCCCAACGTCTCATAACATACCCACCCACAGTTCTTCAATTCATTCATTCCCAACGTCTCATATCATACCCGCCCACAGTTCTTCAATTCATTCATTCCCAACGTCTCATAACATACCAGCCCACAGTTCTTCAATTTATTCATTCCCAACGTCTCATAACATACCAGCCCACAGTTCTTCAATTCATTCATTCCCAACGTCTCATAACATACCCGCCCACAGTTCTTCAATTCATTCATTCCCAACGTCTCATAACATACCCGCCCACAGTTCTTCAATTCATTCATTCCCAACGTCTCATAACATACCAGCCCATAGTTCTTCAAAATTGTGGAAGTTTTTAAATCGATTTTATAGCTTTTTGAAAAGTTTGAAAAAAAGATAATTTATGTTATTAATGCAGTAAATATATGAGAAATAGAGAGAGAGATATATATCCTAGATATTTTGACCAGGTCAAGCATATTCTAGAGTAACCATACGTTGTATAAGAAATCTGATAAGACAAGATGAGGTTGCTTTTGGTACCATGGACAGCGCTCAGCTTCAAGTCTGGAACAAACAACAGAATCAAGGGATTCAAACCAACGCCCCAACTACATTACCCATGAATCAGTAGCGCAATCACCACACAACATTAAAAAGCATCTCATTGCGCTGGGCAGATAGCAGCATCTGCTAATGCCTAAATGTAAATGATAATGTACACACAGAATGGAGACAGGATGTGAAGAAACCGCAACTGCTTTTAACGTCGCCGCTGTTGTTTAGTAATTACATATGAACCCTATAATAAGGGATGTATCGTTTTTAAGAGCGGCGCCTCAGGGGGCTTTAATGGCTCAAGACAAAAACGGACCACATCCCAGTATCAATATTCTCCTTTGTGCCACAAGGCCTTTTTCCCATAATGTTTCACTTTCGGCAGAAATACAGGAATGAAGTGGATGCCACAGGCTTTCTTTCTTCTCTCATATTGAATGTTGCGCCATGAAAAACAGCACTTCAAAGTGAAGGTCAAAACTTTCAAAAATACTTATATTTGAGTATTTTTCTTCCTCCTTTTCTCCTTAAATTGAGATGCCAGATCTGTATTTTTTTTTGTCATACCAGCCCTGACTTTATGCCATTATGCCAGCATATCCATCTACTGCCACCTGCAGCTGTATGCTGTCAAAGCAATCACAACACCAGCCTGGTTCAAGTCAACCCTTTTCCCATTACTTTGACTAACAAATGCACTTGATAGAAGCAGCTTTCTTCACACATAACCGTGTTGGTGAGTTAACGTTGGCGATGGCTGAATTCACTGAAACTGTGCAAAGAGAACAGACAATGAAAATGATTGGTTAATAATCAGTCAATGTTAAGGACATCATCTCGGCCTGTATGTTGGGCTGAATCCTGCATAGACCCTAAATGTCATGTCGTAGGTTCATTTAATGGCTCCTACCCTTGATTGTGAGTCACTCTGGACAAGAGGTTTCGCTAATGCTAACGCTAATGATTAAATAGCCCTGTGAGACCCTGCAGAAGTCAGTGGGAAGCATCTGGACAAAGCAAGTAGACTTCACCACTGTGTCCCAGGGAATATTAGACTGCGTCAATTTGGGGGGGGGAGGGGAGGGGGGTGGCGTACACTCAATCAGCGGCGTTCGCGGTTCGACCATAAAGCCACTGTGTTTGACGGAGACACTTCCACTGGCGATGGAAAACCAGCCCTGAAAGAAACGAAAAAGCTGAAAAGTTTAAACAGATTATCTTCAAACTGTAAAATCAGGCGTCATCCCCCCACCACCACACACACTCTGCAATAATTAATTTCACAGTTTAAATCATATTCCGAAAACTTGTAATGAACTGAGGCACAGCGGGAGAGAGGATGTTGTTTGGGGGGGGGGGTGCTTATGCCAGCTCTCACTCTTCTCATAGAGAAGGGTGTAGCTAGGGGTGGAGGAGTGGGGCCTTTTTGTGGAGCGGGGCAGTCAGCGTAATAACAGTGGAAGACTCGACACGTTTGATGACGGATCGCCGACGAACGTGGCAGCTGGCGAGTTCAAGGCGGCGGTGTTTGAAAGGTAGCGCTGGGAATGTTCTGGAAGGAACAGGGACACATGCGGAGGGGCAGGTCGGTGGCGCGCCTGGGGGTGCGTAGGGGGGTGGGGGCGGGGGCTAAGCGCTCCGTTACTCACCTTTTGGCAGTGATATTCTGGCAGGTGTGTCAGGTCTTTATTCATCCTTGTCATTTTTATTCCGCCAGGACGTGAGTGATTGTGGGCAGCAAGGTCTGTGGACAGTAAAACATGGTCCCCTTCCGTGAGAGCCAAGCTTGTGCAAATAGAAGCAGGGAGGCCCCTTTCTTTTAGCTCTAATGCATTTTGTTTAACGTGCACATTTTCAACCTTTGAAAAATAAAGTGCTGAATTTTACTTCATTATTTTATCACCATTTGTCTGCAAACTGTAATAAAACAGGATAAAAGTTATTTTTCTTACATTGAATTTATCAATTCTGCAGGTGTTCTTATCCAGAGCGACTTTCATAAGTGCACACAAATCAGGCTCGCTATCTCTTTATCTATCTACAGTACTGGCACACATTATGGAAACACAGTACGTAGAGGAGAAGTTTAGTAATAATAACACATACTTATCAAATATACTGCTTTATTTATGGAAAATCAATGCCTGGTAAAACACAATTACTTTTCTATTTCTCCACTCTCCTACGCCATAATGTTGAAGATTGTTACCAAATTGTTCAAAATGTATTTTTATCACCTTTTTCCAAACTTCTACAGTCCAGTTATTTTTATCTATCTATCTATCTATCTATCTATATGTGTGTGTGTGTGTGTGTGTGTGTCTGTTTGTCTATCTGTCTGTCTGTCCATTTGTATTTGCAGATAGTATACAGTACCTGCCAGATGCCCATGTCTATTACCTTACATCACTGCCATTTTGGCAGATACTCTATTTCCAAAACTACTTACAACCTGGGAGACATTCTGCGAAGTTCAAATAGTGCAGCTCAAATCAGCTGACAACTAGTCGACCACTCTGACAAGTATTACTTTAAAGTTATGAATCCACATTCATAAAAAATAGAACAACAACAACAAATCAAGAAATCTTCCGAATGTGAATACAGCGTGGACCGTCTACCTCTAAATCAGACCATATAAGAAAGTGAATAAAAAATATACAGGATCCACGTACAAGCTGACAGAATATTAATGACATTCAATCCCTTGATGGGGGACGGTTACAAAGTTCTCTGCACTTTTAAGCATTCACCCAGCTTCAAATCACATTTTCCCTGTTATTTAAAAGGTAGGTCAACTGAGAACTCAGTTCTCTTCTGCAGTGAGTACCTGGGGAATCAAAGTGTGTAGAGAATATGAGGAATTATGTAGCAAATCAGATGTAGGGTTCGATAAGGTGTAGTCATTCAGATGTAGGAGGTGATTAGGTGGCCATAGACATAGGCTGTGTCCGAATCAAAGCCCTATCTACTGCGTCCTGTGTACTAACTCACTGCGTCCTGTGTACTAACATACTGCGTCCTGTGTACTAACATACTGCATCCTGAGTACTAACATACTGCGTCCTGTGTACTAACATACTGCGTCCTGTGTACTAACATACTGCGTCCTGTGTACTAACAAACTGCATCCTGAGTACTAACATACTGTGTACAAACCCCAGCTCCAAAAAAGTTGTGATAGTATGTAAAATGCACATAAAAGCAGAAAGCAGTGATTTGTAAAGTGTATTTACAATATATTTAATTTAAAAAAATTACAAAAAAAGATATTTAATGTTTTACCTTATCAACTTTATTGATTTTTGTAAATATATGCTAATTCCGAATTTGATGCCTGCAACACGTAACAAAAAGGTTGGGACAGGGCCAAAAAAAGAGTGGGAAGTTCAAAATCAAGAGAAACAACCCTTCAAGTGATCCATCCATATCTACTGCATATCTGGAAGCAGAGTGATGGTTTGAGGCTCGTTTGATACCGCAGACCCTTGATGATTTACAGCCATTTAGCCAGCCATGTGTTCCATACTGTACCAGTGTAATGTACAGCTTAATCTAGTCCCACACCCAAATTCCCATAGAGATCCATTCAAATGCAGAGAGGTTATAGTATCGCTTGTAAGCGTATCTGAAAATAAGATAATCAAGAGTCTTTTGATATCTTTTTATACCTAGTCATGATAGCATCACCTGTGGAATGTTCCAAACAGGTGTTTTTTTTTTTGCCCCTGTCCCAACTTTTTTGGAACATGTTGCAGGCATCAAATTCGGAACTATCGTATATTTACAAAAATCTATAAAGTTGATAATGTAAAACATTAAATATATTTTCTTTGTACTGTTTTCAATTAAATTTATGTAAAAGAGAATTTACAAATCACTGCTTTCTGCTTTTATGTGCATTTTACATACTGTCCAACTTTTTTGGAATTGTATCTGACATGCAGGATGCAAAAAATAACCTCCATACTATTATCAGCAAAAGCCTGGAAATAAGTATATCATACAGAGATTTTAACTAACTTACATTTAGAGAACATTTCGCCTACCTAACAACTTTTTCAACCAGTGTACTGAACAAGCATACTCAATAGTATGGAAGGGGGCTGATTCTGACAAAGTCATAGAGAGACGGTTTCATAGAAATTTGTCCAGGTGACCGGGGTTAACACCTTTAGTCTTTCAGAATGTGCCATGGAATTTTTAACGACCACAGTCAGCCAGGTCAGGATCTCAGTTTTTAACGTCTCACCCGATGGACTACACCTTCTGCAGCGTGGTGCCCTCATCACTGTGCTGGGGCATTGGAAATCTATGCAGTCCGGAGGGACGAGTGGCCCGTGCCAGCCTACCTCCCCCTCTTCCAGCAGCAATGTTTTTCTCAGGAGGATCCACTTCCACAGACTAACCCAGCCCTCACCTGCTTAACTTCAGCAGTACAGGGAGGTGTTTTCTGTGAATGATTTCCTTTGATGCGTTAATAACTGGGCATTTCATGGTAACTTAGAAGCGAATTCATCTCGCTCTCTCTCTCTCTGGTCTCCAGTTATGTCACTCTACCTCGGAGGCTTCTGTGTGTAACTACTAACAGTCCACTTTGTGACATCACTGAAACTCCATCCCATACACAGGTAAACACAACGGAAAACCGTGACAAATTGCTCCTCGCCCACATCCTGCTCCACGTCCAACCAGTCACATGCTCCGTAATCCGAGCAGCCATCAAGGGCCTGGCTCGTGTTTTCACAGAGATGAGGAAGATGAAATGATCAAAGGACTGCGGCAAGCTGGAAGGTAAACTTATCTGGAGTCATTGAAGATAACACTTTACTTTGTTTCCAAGTACTTTGTTTCCAAGTCGTGAGTCCAGCATCACATCACATGAGATTTTCAAATTAATAACCAAAATATCCTAAATTACAATGCAGCACTGGAGTAGTTTGGGTTGAAGCAACTGCAAAAAAAAGTGCCGTCACATACAATGTATAAATTAAATTATAACCGTTGTATATCATTGGTGTTGCACAAAAACCTTGAACACCCCCCACCAAAAAAAAAAGAAATAAAAATTTATTTTCAAAATTGTTATTGCATACAAAAATTTGGTCAAGGTCGGGACGTTTGTTGTTTCAAGAATTTTGCCTCAAAAAGTTAGAATTGACAAGGAAGCAAAATAATATTCTGCTCACTTAGTGCCACCATTTGGCCCCGGTGCTGTGGACGAGGGGCGTGTGTTCCCTAAAGGTCCCTAAGATCACAGAGAGAGTCTGAGCTGATGGAGCGTGGCCTCTAGGTTCAGACTCATTCCTCTCGCCGCTCTCCCTCCTGCCAGTCCGGTTCTCCGCCATGAGCCTTTGCCAGGCGTCACTGAGCAACCTGGAGATGAATGAGGGGGAAAACAATAAAGCTAAAAAAATTATATAAATCAGTAAACACGGTGGCAAGACGGCCGGATGTAATGAGACCGGCGCGTTCGACCAGACGGGCCTGTCTCTGGCCCCGCAATAATGTTGTTTTTTTGCGGCAGGGTGGGGTGGGCTTAGCCGCGTGAAGTTGTCATAAAATGGAGCATATGCTTTGTGACCAACAGGCCCGTGTGAAATTGAATATGCTGCGCCACGTGTCTGCCAGCTTCCATCAGCACATATATCACCCATTGCTTCACGGGATTCATTTAAATGCAATCATTGGAGGGAGAGAGAGAGAGAGAGAGAGAGAGAGAGAGAGAGAGAGAGAGAAAAAGAAAGTTACTGAGAGAGAGAGAGTGAGAGAGAGAGAGAGCGAGAGAGCGAGAGAGAGAGCGAGAGAGAGAGAGAGAGCGAGAGAGTGGGAGAAGAAAACGTAGCAATGAGCGTTGCTGAAATATGCGTCTCATTACAGATACCAGGGGAACATGGGCTACTGACGCGGTAATCATCGCCCCTCATATCAAACGTAATAGTGGCAAAACAGCTGTGTCTTTTAAAAAAATAAAGCCATTTGCGCGTAATGTCGTCGAGCTCCGTCAATATGTTCGGGGAATATTTATGTTGCGGCGTTTGGAAAAGTGGATTATTTCGACATGAGCGGGCCTGTTGAGATTCCTTCTCCTGGAGGAATTAGGAAATAAAACACTCTCTGCATCCTACCCACCCCTCCACCCCCCTACCCCCCCCCCCCCCCTCTCTCTCTCTTCTCTCTAATCCCCTCCAAATTCTCCTTTATCTTCTTCTGGAATGTTCTCCATTTCCAAGTCCAAAGTCTCACTAGTAAATAAATATGTCAGTGGACTTTGAATGAGACTGGGCCTGAGTAACAGGTAGTGATGTGGATGTGGTGGTGTTTTCTGAGTCACTCGACAAGCAAAAAGCAAAAAGAAAATGCCAGGCCCCTCGGACAGAGCCGCGATTTGGCTCGTACTTGTGAGACACTGAAGCAAAATGCTAAGCCTATTTTCTGCGCCTGAGTCAGCCGCAAGCAGATTCCCCATTTCTACACCCCTCCCTCTGTTTCTGGTCACCCCCTTTTTTTTTTTGGTGGGGGGGCAACCTGAGCCGGTCTGAGCATGACCTGGAGTGAGTTACTGCAGGATCCATTGCCATGGCGATGGAGGATCATTTCCTCAAAGCTGAGCATCATCTCCAGTCACGTGATGTTTTTTTTGGAAAGGTGAGCATTTTTCACCGGGCTGCTCTGGTCCGGGACTGATTCATCAACCACAATAACTTCACAGTTGTATACTTTCCCTTTTACTCTGCATTTCTCCAATCCGATTGAGTAATTATTTTCGGCTTGGCTTGGAAGAGGCATGTGGAGACATTGAGGTGGGGTCAGTCCAGGGTTGGATACGACACGCAAGGCGAAGAGGCATGTGGAGACGTTGAGGTGGGGTCAGTCCAGGGTGGGGTCAGTCCAGGGTGGGGTCAGTCCAGGGTTGGATATTTCTTCCGTTGCCTAGCCAGGGATGACATTGCGTGTGATGTGTATGAGGTGATGTGGCCAGAACAGAAGGCGGGATCTATAAACCATCCACCCAACCCCTTACAATACTATTTTTGTTTTACCATTGCACTGTAATTTTACTGTAATTATTTTTGTTTCCGTGAGTTTACAGTAACATATTGTATTGATTACTGTCCTGTAATTCTACTTGTTTTTGTCTTTTTTTTGTTCTTGTAAAAAACCTGCAATGGCAAAAAAAATAAGCTGTATATATGTTTTTCTGAAGCCTTTCTATTTTTGTGTTCATTGACATTTGAGTAGATGTACTGTACTGGAACAATCTTTCACAGAAAATTAAAAAGGTACAAAGGACTAAAGACAGCAGAGTTTTGTATAGAGTACATCAGTGTGTTGTTGCTACTTTGAAAGAGTAATTTAAATGGTGCATGTGTGTATCATTTTGTTGCAAATATGCCATTTTGAAAAAGGATTGTTAGATTTTGATTGCAGAGTTTCATTTTGAAATAGAAGTGAGATGTTTATCTCCAAGTGTTGTGTCTTATTTGGCTTGTGTGTAGAGTTTTGACACAATCAGCCAAATTCCGCAACAAGGGTGTAAGCAATCACCAAAAACTGTAATACAGGTAGAGTAAAAAAAGTAAGCATTCGGTTTACACACTCTTCTGATGCCACGCTGGATGTGAGACATCTCTCTCTCTGCTGGTCAGATGCAGCAGAAAGTAAGAATTAACCTCTTCAGCAGCCACAGGGGCCGTGCGCTTCCTTGAGTTTCTGGAACATCAGTTTTCCCACCCTCCCAGAGAGGCTTACTTTCAATGCTTTGGGAATTTGACACTCGGATGAAAAAAATAGACAGCGCACATCCAGCGCACATCCAGCATGACATCAGAAGAGTGTGTGAGTGTGTGTGTGAAGCCTCCAGCGCGCATCCAGCGCACATCCAGCGTGACATCCAGCGCACATCCAGCATCACATCCAGCCCACATCCAGCACACAATCAGTGTGACATCAGAAGCGTGCATGTGTGAAGCCTACAGCGCACATCCAACGCGTCATCAGAAGCTTGTGTGAGTGTGTGTGTGCGCGCATATGTGTTTGTGTGCGTATGTGTGTGTGTTTCTGTGTTTGTGCGTGCACGCGCACGTGTGTGTTTGTGTGTGCGCATGTGTGTGTGTGTATGTGTGTATGTGCGTGTGTGTGTTTGTGTGTGTGTGTGTTTGTGCATGCATGTGTGTGTGTTTGTGTGTTTGTGAATATGTGTGTGTGTGTGTTTGTGTGTCTGTGCATGTGTGTATGTGCGTGTGTGTTTGTGTGTGTGTGTGCGCGTGTGTGTGTGTTTGTGTGAGTATGTGTGTGTGTTTGCTCATATGTGTGTGTGTGTTTGCTCATATGTGTGTGTGTGTTTGTGTGTGTGTGTATGTGCGCATGTGTGTGTTTGTGTGCGTGCGTGCGCATGTGTGTGTGTGCGTCCGTGTGAGTTTGTGTGTGTGTGCGCGTGTGAGTTTGTGTGCGCATGTGTGTGTGTGTGAGTTTGTGTGTGTGTGTGTGTGTGAGTTTGTGTGCGCGTGTGTGTGTGAGTTTGTGTGCGCTTGTGTGTGTGTGTGTGTGTGTGCGCGTGTGTGTGTGTGAGTTTGTGTAAGTGTGTGTGTGTGAGTTTGTGTGCGCATGTGTGTGTGCGCGTGTGTGTGTGTGTGTGCGTGCGCGTGTGTGTGTGAGTTTGTGTGCGCGTGTGTGTGTGAGTTTGTGTGCGCGTGTGTGTGTGTGTGTGTGTGCGCGCGTGTGTGTGTGTGAGTTTGTGTGCGCGCGTGTGTGTGCGCGTGTGTGTGTGAGTTTGTGTGCGAGGGTGTGTGTGCGCGTGTGTGTGTGTGTGTGTGCGTGTACTCGTGTGTGTGTGTGAGTTTGTGCGCGTGTAATCGTGTGTGTGAGTTTGTGTGCGCGTGTGTGTGTGTGTGTGTGTGTGCGCGCGTGTGTGTGTGTGAGTTTGTGTGCGCGCGTGTGTGTGTGTGGGTGTGTTTCTGTGTGTCTGGTCTCCTGCCCCTTATGAAGGCTGCTGTTAACAAGCAATGCTTGAAGGGTGACATGTTTTAAAAAGAACAAGGGCTGAAATGAAAATTGAGCAGGGTCTAGTGATGTGTGTCGAGTCCTCGCACGCACAATTGGGCATTCCACACCGCATTTCCCATAAGCCCACTGCCTCAACCTCCTTTTCTGTTCAGTGATTCAACTCAACTCTGAGCCTGAGCCTTTCATTAAAGAGAATGAAGAGCGTAAACCCTTTGAACTGAATGATTCAATGCTATCATTTAGCACCTCTTTCCATTGCTGCTAATTCTCATTTCACAACTCAAAGAGAGACCTTCCTTTTGTCCCGTAGAGAGACTTCACTTTCAGTTATGCCATGCTGGCCTCAATCTGACTTGATTGGATCATTTTACTCCAGTGACAAACTCTACACAAAGCTGTGTGTCATCATCTTCTCACTGAGTGCAAAGGTACTTCTGGTGCTGAGAGATTGCCGATATCAACGCAGAAGAAAGCAATTTGTTTTTTTTGTTATTGTTTGCATTTGACATTTCACCAATAGCAAAGATTAGCAGAACCTATGGATGCAGCTCGATGCAAGAATTTATTCTAATAATAATCGAGGCTCTGTCAGAGAAGTTTTTTTTTTTGCAGGGATCACGGGACAAACCCAGATATACAGTCCTTACTGTGACATTCCAAGTGTTCTTGTATAAACACTTTTATTGACTTCCTAGACAAAAAACAAAAAAATGTGTTGTCCACATCAATGGCTGCATAAAGGCAGTTATGTTCATAAGGTTTTTTCTGTTTTTTTGTTGTATATTTTATGTTATTTCAATACTTTTTTTATTATTTGCTGCAATTACCATTTTTTCGAAATAACTTGTGAAGACATTATACCTGGCTCACTTATTCATATGAAACCTGGTACTTATTTCACAACCTTGCAGTACAAAAGAAAGGCAAATTTGTGGACCGGTCATTGGACAGAAGATAGAACAGATTATTTGATTGGCCAGTTTAATTACCAACTTTGTGATTTAAACAAAACAACAATAACAAACTGTGGACTTGAACAAAAAATTATTACCAGTCAACCTCAGCTGTGCAATGTCTAAAGCTGCCGCTGTCCATGGTGCTGAAGCTGTCCATGGTGCTGAAGCTGTCCATGGTGCTGAAGTATCCCTGGCTTTTGTGTTCACAGAAAACTGACAGGAGTACAAGAAGAGAATGAAGCCTCTGTGCTCCTGTCTAACCCTTCCAACACTTTTATTGCCTGACATCTGGTATCGAGAGTCTACATAGTATTTTTTAAGCAGGCACTTGATTTCAGAAATAGCTAACCAAAAATATTTGTCAAGATAGCAAAGTAGTTTGTCAGTTTTCCAAAATGTGTTCTCCTTTTTAATTTTAGTCGGTTAAATTGACCATTTAGTGAAAGACAAATTACATATATATAGGCAAATGGAATCCAATGAACATATATAACACAATGCCATGTGAGACATTGTGTTAAATTGATGGGTAATGAATGAAGGACTCAGATCAAACTCTGATCATGTACGGACACATGTAGTGCATCAGTGTGTTGTTTATCCAGGGTAATGTTTTTAATCTTTAGATAAAGATGGTTCAAAAGAAAGAAACACTGTTATGCTTGGGCATCAGCTCAAGCTTGCCTAGCTGTGGGGTAGATGACCTTGTGTGCTGTTTGGAGGACCCAAGCGACTGTCCCTCAAAACTTTCTGATAGCGCTGAACTGCAGTGAGGTCATCTAACCTGGACTGGAATGTGGAATCACTCCTGACTGTGCAGCTGTGGGGAGGCGGACTGAAGCGACAGACTCATCATAACAAAGCAAACAACCCTCAAAAAACAATAAATCCCTGTTTCCCGGTCACAGCGTTAGACCTGTGATGCATCCCGGCTCTATCCCAGAGCGCCGAATTAACGGCCGAGCGTTGTGTTTTCCGCTGGCAGACGACCGCGCGTCCGCGACCTCGTGGCGACGGGAACGCCGATGGCTGCCAGCCTGGTGCTTCCTGCGGAGCACGCGCGGCTGAACGGTGATCGCGTCTGCCGCTGAGCAGAAACCGCCGTCTCCCGCCGCATGGCTGTTCCCGCGATCGCGAACCTGCTGTCCCATCCCGTCAGGTCCCCGGCCACTTAACGTTATCCCCGGCACATCGGACGCCAACCTTACACCCTCAGAACCTCACCGCCAAGTCCCATTCCCTTGACGCCTCGATGTGGCTGACACCCTCAGAGTGTTCCGGAACATATCTTGAAATAATCTTGCGTGGAGCATCGCTGGTCTACCCCCGGGCAGTTTATCGTATCTGGGTTAGATATCCAGCTTCACAAATAGATAACCTGGGAGATTACAAGCGAAGTAAACTCCCCCAGGCTAAGCAAAACATTAATAATTCTCTGTAATGATGGTAAGGCCACACTGCCTCGAGGTGCGCTAACCAGACTGCTAATAATCTGTTTATCGCTAATTGTGAGCCTTGCTTGATTTTCAATAGTTTTGCATTTCAGTCAATTTGATTTGGAAGCTACATGTATCCCCATTTTGACCTTTCACATCAATGCAAGTGCTATTTGTTTTCTTCCCAAGTAAAAACAATTATTTTAATTAACTTTGGCGATTGCAAAACTTTGAACTGCATCTATGAATATTAATATCATTGTTTGCATATAGATTTCCGCTCACTATGCGGAAACAGGAATATGAGCAGCACCTGGTATTTCGTGGAGTATGAAAAGAGCTCCTCCGGAATTTGACCATTGCCATGAGAAGGACCATAATTCGGGATACTGTGTTCATGTAAATGTAGCCACTTTCCTCATATAAGACTTCAGCTGTGTCTCTGCTGGTGTACCTGCCTCAGGTATAAGAGCTGTGTATTTTTGGAGGTACAATAGTGCTTATGAACGGGCGACAAGAAACTCACTGCTTATTATTTGGACACTCGAACAGAAGTGAGAACTTGTGACTGATGATGGTCAAAGATAAAGAGACAAGCAAAAACAGTCTGGCCTTGAATAGGCGTACGTGAAAAGAAAAAAATGTAATAATAAATCCACCAATGACAGGAGCTCAGATGGATTCAGGCACGCTGAAAAGAGGCCGGGGTCCACACGTCACCGTAATCGCACTCGTTTGAGAAACGGCACCAAGGCCGGCCTTTTTTGTCTTTGTCTACCTTCGCTATTGAAATAAATGTCTGAGGTTTTGCTTACCTGTACATTTGGACAGGTTTATTTTATCACTTCCCCACTGTTCTGTTTGTTTTTTCTGCGCAGTTCATGAAGAGCGCTGGAATACGATATCTCATATCTGCCCTGGCGAATAATGGTCTGTCAGAAAAAACAGCACAAGAGTCTAGAGCTTATAAGCCTTCTGCAAACCCAGTGTAATCCTGCAGCCAATTCACCTGTCTCATAAGAGCTTCTCCAGCGCTAATAAACAGCTTTGAAAGGCACATGCTGGACAGCCACATCGAAGCCTGCAAAGATGTCTATCATCAGTGATGTGGAAAAAAATGGTTGGAACACCTCTCGTTAAAGGACGCTGCGTATTTAAAACTACCAACTACAACAAAAAAATACCTGACAGACATGCTTTCTTTGAGAAAATTACTACTGTCTAAGACTTTGATGAGGGTCTAACAGCAATCATCACCAATCCCCCGTCACTAATGAGCACTGAGGTTTGAAGAACAAAATCGATTCAGCAGAAAATACTTTTCCTGTAAAGGAGCTTTTTGTCGGAGATAACAAATAGTATCTTTAGATTGTGTTCCATGTCAGCGATCTTAACTGGTCATTAGGTTGCCATTATCACAATCTTTGTTAGAGGATAAGGGGAAATATCAACTCTACTTAGAATAGATACAGTGCGTAGGATTTAAAAACTCTATACAAACTTCTATAAAATCGATGTTGAACAAAATGTTAAAAAAAACATATAATATAATACAGGATTTCATATCAATCATCTCGCTCTTGAAGATAACAGTACCTAAATATACAGTGTACACAGATAAGGTTTTGACATCGGAAGACTTATGATAATCAATCAAAGATGTACACCACAGCCGTGAGAATTCAGCCACTATCTAATCATTATCAGTGTTTCAGTACCAGATGCTGATTGACTAAAAAATCCACACACCTTCTTCTCAAGGCTTTTAATTGGCTGCTAATTGAAGGGGAAATGAAGGAACACACACATATGTGCAGGCGCTGTGCCTTGAGTTTAATAGCCATGGTTTACATTAGATGAGCTGCAGTAATGCAGGGAAATGGAGCTCTGGCCATGCATGGGCACTGCTGCTTCTATTTGATACCTTTGGCTAATTAACGTCACTGATTAATCAGAGATTCCACTCATCTGGAGTCCCAGATCTAAATCGGTCCCTGATCAGAGGGAAACAAGGACAACTAGCAGTACTAATGGCCTCGTGGGCCAGATTTTACCATCAGTGACTCACTTCACTTTTTTTAAAAATTGTATTTTCCTGTAACAAATTAAATAAATGTATTTTTATGGATGGCAATGTATTGATTTTTTTTTAAACATTTTGTTAAGAGAATACTGTGACCCTGTTCCAGCAGACCTTCATTGTAAAAATGTAAAACGTAAAGGCAAGGCAGACAGGAAACACAAACATATACATCGCAGCCTCTTCCTCTTTCAAGTGCCCTTTCATATTTATTTTTAGGATTTATTTTCTCAGTGAATAGAGAAAAACTTGGGTGGATAACCAGGATATGTGCGGTCCTTCAGTTGAAGACAGGAAGTAGGAACGACATTGTGTCCCAGAGCTCTAAACTGTCTGTCGTTCAAAGGCATGGAGCAGAAGCTGATTTAAAATAAATCTGATTTTCATTGTGAATATCACCCCGTTAAAATGATGCATTTCAACCCCCCCACAGCACATCACCCCATGTAGTGAGACCTGAGGCTTGAAGCCAAAGAGTTAAATGACCTTCGGCATAAATAAATAAAGCACTTGAATTTAAATCGATTTTTTTTCTTGAAGAAAATAAAATAAAATAAAAATTCTACACCAGGAAAAAACATTTTGTCAAAAAAAAACCCTCAATCACTTTTAATTCATTCTTTCTTTCCTGCTTTAATTGGTGTCTGATCAATGATATAATTCAATTCTCTGGCCATAAGAAAGACTTAGTAAAGTTCCAGTGTGACTGTCACAAAGCCTTTCTTTCTGCAGTCCTTGTGGTTTTAATTTTGTGGGAGGCAGATACCAGACAGATAATTAAAGGAGTAATAAAAGCCCCTGATATTGCATTTTCACTGTGAGGCAGTCGGGGAGACTCTATATCCATTTAAATAGGGGATAGAAATGAAGAAAAGTCAGTGCGGGGGTTTACAAATATTTCTAATAATTGAAAGTGTGGTATTTCTTTTATTACTGGAGCAATGCAGTGAACTGAATCACTGCAATTTATTACTCACATAAATGCAGTGAACTGAAGCTCTGCAATCCATTACTCACATAAATGCAGTGAACTGAAGCTCTGCAATCCATTACTCACATAAATGCAGTGAACTGAAGCTCTGCAATCCATTACTCACATAAATGCAGTGAACTGAAGCTCTGCAATCCATTACTCACATAAATGCAGTGAACTGAAGCTCTGCAATCCATTACTCACATAAATGCAGTGAACTGAAGCTCTGCAATCCATTACTCACATACATGCAGTGAACTGAAGCTCTGCAATCAATTACTCACATAAATGCAGTGAACTGAAGCTCTGCAATCAATTCCTCACATAAATGCAGTGAACTGAAGCTCTGCAATCCATTACTCACATAAATGCAGTGAACTGAAGCTCTGCAATCCATTACTCACATAAATGCAGTGAACTGAAGCTCTGCAATTTATTACTCACATAAATGCAGTGAACTGAAGATGTTCAATTCATTACTCACATAAATGCAGTGAACTGAAGCTCTGCAATCCATTACTCACATAAATGCAGTGAACTGAAGCTCTGCAATCCATTACTCACATAAATGCAGTGAACTGAAGCTCTGCAATCAATTACTCACATAAATGCAGTGAACTGAAGCTCTGCAATCCATTACTCACATAAATGCAGTGAACTGAAGCTCTGCAATCAATTACTCACATAAATGCGTGTGAAACAGAGACGGATCACTTGACATGATACCTGCTTTGATTGTGTTTCTCTCAGTATTTTTTCCATTTTTTTTCTCTATCTTTTTTTCAAAAAAACAAAAGCAAATGCTTCCCCCTAATTTCAGTTGACCTTTGACCTAAACGTTTCCCCAAACAATTTTACTTTTGTGTAGATACGAGCATGCTTTATTCCCATAAATCCTGTTTTCCGTTTCTTCAAAATGAAGAAAACTTCGGTTCTCTCTCTCTCTCTCTCTCTCTCTCACTCCTTTTCTATCTCTCTCTCTCCCTCTCTCCCTCTCTTTCTCGCACCCTCCCTCTCTCCCTCCCAAATTGGATTATCTGACTGAGAAAAGCAGAGGAAAAGAACAGGGATGATTCTAGGATGGGCCGACGGGGAGTGACCGAATGATTATAACGTGCGTAACCACCCCGGGGGGCTTCGATAGGGAAACGCATTAAAAATGAGATCTTGTTTTTAATTAAGAGATCTTCTCCGGTGTCCCCCTGGTGCGATGATGTGGTGTCTGTAAGCGCAACCGTGAAGATTATGCAAATTGGATACCCCTCTCCTCCCATCCCCTCTTCACACCCCACTCCCCCCCCCCCCCCCCCCCCCCCCCCCCCCCCAGGGCAGCAGTGCGCTGTCACCTGAAATGAGCACATCTCCCAGAACCCGTGAGTCTCTGAATTCGGCAGGTGTTTATTTCTGCGCAAGTGGGAACCGGGGACCCACAATCCGGATATTCGCCCCCCTCAGAACACCAGCCACCAGCCACCAGCCATTTCTAATGATATGTAAATCTCTTTCGTTTGTTTCTCTCCCCCCGTCTCACTCAGATAGCGATTAGGGAGGCCCACGCTGCTTCCCATATTGGGACAAAGGGAGGTACGTACCCCCTCGCGGAGGTACGTTTAGCCCCGCTCAGAGACAACACACAGGTCCTCTCCCTGACTCCCTCTCATAAACCCCATCATACGGCTCTCCGGAGCCAGCCGCTAAGTTAGCTAACAGGCCGCAACAGGCTCGTTCTGCTTAGACTGCTCTAATGGACATGAATGCGCTTTTAAGGCACACGTACACCGATAACCCATGCAGGATGTATGTGGACTACTGTGGGACTGTAGGATAAAGGTGCATGGATCTCTAATGTCTGTGCAGAGATCTCTAATGCCTGTGCATGGATATCTAATGCCTGTGCAGAGATCTCTAATATCTGTGCATGTATCTCTAATGTCTGTGCATGGATCTCTAATGTCTGTGCAGAGATCTCTAATTCCTGTGCATGGATCTCTAATGCCTGTGCAGAGATCTCGAATGTCTGTGCGTGGATCTCTAATGCCTGTGCAGAGATATCTAATGTCTGTGCAGAGATCTCTAATGTCTGTGCATGGATCTCTAATGTCTGTGCATGGATCTCTAATGCCTGTGCAGAGATCTCTAATGTCTGTGCATGGATCTCTAATGCCTGTGCAGAGATCTCTAATGTCTGTGCATGGATCTCTAATGTCTGTGCATGGATCGCTAATGCCTGTGCAGAGATCTTTAATGTCTGTGCATGGATCTCTAATGTCCGTGCAGAGATCTCTAATGCCTGTGCATGGATCTCTAATGTCTGTGCATGGACCTCTAATGCCTGTGCAGAGATCTCTAATGCCTGTGCATGGATCTCTAATGTCTGTGCATGGATCTCTAATGCCTGTGCATGGATCTCTAATGTCTGTGCAGAGATCTCTAATGTCCGTGCATGGATCTCTAATGCCTGTGCATGGATCTCTAATGTCTGTGCATGGATCTCTAATGCCTGTGCATGGATCTCTAATGTCTGTGCAGAGATCTCTAATGTCTGTGCATGGATCTCTAATGTATGTGCAGAGATCTCTAATGTCTGTGCATGGATCTCTAATGCCTGTGCCGAGATCTCTAATGTCTGTGCAGATATCTCTAATGTCTGTGCATGGATCTCTAATGCCTGTGCATGGATCTCTAATGTCTGTGCATGGATCTCTAATGCCTGTGCATGGATCTCTAATGTCTGTGCAGAGATCTCTAATGTCTGTGCATGGATCTCTAATGTCTGTGCAGAGATCTCTAATGTCTGTGCATGGATCTCTAATGCCTGTGCCGAGATCTCTAATGTCTGTGCATGGATCTCTAATGCCTGTGCATGGATCTCTAATGTCTGTGCAGAGATCTCTAATGCCTGTGCCGAGATCTCTAATGTCTGTGCATGGATCTCTAATGCCTGTGCATGGATCTCTAATGTCTGTGCAGAGATCTCTAATGCCTGTGCCGAGATCTCTAATGTCTGTGCATGGATCTCTAATGTCTGTGCATGGATCTCTAATGTCTGTGCAGAGATCTCTAATGCCTGTGCAGAGATCTCTAATGTCTGTGCATGGATCTCTAATGCCTGTGCAGAGATCTCTAATGTCTATGCAGAGATCTCTAATGCCTGTGCAGAGATCTCTAATGTCTGTGCATGGATCTCTAATGTCTGTGCATGGATCTCTAATGTCTGTGCATGGATCTCTAATGTCTGTGCAGAGATCTCTAATGTCCGTGCATGGATCTCTAATGCCTGTGCATGGATCTCTAATGTCTGTGCATGGATCTCTAATGCCTGTGCATGGATCTCTAATGTCTGTGCAGAGATCTCTAATGTCTGTGCATGGATGTCTAATGTATGTGCAGAGATCTCTAATGTCTGTGCATGGATCTCTAATGCCTGTGCCGAGATCTCTAATGTCTGTGCAGATATCTCTAATGTCTGTGCATGGATCTCTAATGCCTGTGCATGGATCTCTAATGTCTGTGCATGGATCTCTAATGCCTGTGCATGGATCTCTAATGTCTGTGCAGAGATCTCTAATGTCTGTGCATGGATCTCTAATGTCTGTGCAGAGATCTCTAATGTCTGTGCATGGATCTCTAATGCCTGTGCCGAGATCTCTAATGTCTGTGCATGGATCTCTAATGTCTGTGCATGGATCTCTAATGTCTGTGCAGAGATCTCTAATGCCTGTGCCGAGATCTCTAATGTCTGTGCATGGATCTCTAATGTATGTGCATGGATCTCTAATGTCTGTGCAGAGATCTCTAATGCCTGTGCAGAGATCTCTAATGCCTGTGCCGATATCTCTAATGTCTGTGCATGGATCTCTAATGTCTGTGCATGGATCTCTAATGTCTGTGCAGAGATCTCTAATGCCTGTGCAGAGATCTCTAATGTCTGTGCATGGATCTCTAATGCCTGTGCAGAGATCTCTAATGTCTATGCAGAGATCTCTAATGCCTGTGCAGAGATCTCTAATGTCTGTGCATGGATCTCTAATGTCTGTGCAGAGATCTCTAATGTCTGTGCATGGATCTCTAATGTCTGTGCAGAGATCTCTAATGTCTGTGCATGGATCTCTAATGCCTGTGCAGAGATCTCTAATGTCTGTGCAGAGATCTCTAATGCCTGTGCAGAGATCTCTAATGTCTGTGCATGGATCTCTAATGTCTGTGCATGGATCTCTAATGTCTGTGCATGGATCTCTAATGTCTGTGCAGAGATCTCTAATGTCCGTGCATGGATCTCTAATGCCTGTGCATGGATCTCTAATGTCTGTGCATGGATCTCTAATGCCTGTGCATGGATCTCTAATGTCTGTGCAGAGATCTCTAATGTCTGTGCATGGATCTCTAATGTATGTGCAGAGATCTCTAATGTCTGTGCATGGATCTCTAATGCCTGTGCCGAGATCTCTAATGTCTGTGCAGATATCTCTAATGTCTGTGCATGGATCTCTAATGCCTGTGCATGGATCTCTAATGTCTGTGCATGGATCTCTAATGCCTGTGCATGGATCTCTAATGTCTGTGCAGAGATCTCTAATGTCTGTGCATGGATCTCTAATGTCTGTGCAGAGATCTCTAATGTCTGTGCATGGATCTCTAATGCCTGTGCCGAGATCTCTAATGTCTGTGCATGGATCTCTAATGTCTGTGCATGGATCTCTAATGTCTGTGCAGAGATCTCTAATGCCTGTGCCGAGATCTCTAATGTCTGTGCATGGATCTCTAATGTCTGTGCATGGATCTCTAATGTCTGTGCAGAGATCTCTAATGCCTGTGCAGAGATCTCTAATGTCTGTGCATGGATCTCTAATGCCTGTGCAGAGATCTCTAATGTCTATGCAGAGATCTCTAATGCCTGTGCAGAGATCTCTAATGTCTGTGCATGGATCTCTAATGTCTGTGCAGTGATCTCTAATGTCTGTGCATGGATCTCTAATGTCTGTGCAGAGATATCTAATGTCTGTGCATGGATCTCTAATGTCTGTGCAGATATATCTAATGCCTGTGCAGAGATCTCTAATGTCTGTGCATGGATCTCTAATGTCTGTGCATGGATCTCTAATGCCTGTGCAGAGATATCTAATGTCTGTGCAGAGATCTCTAATGCCTGTGCAGAGATCTCTAATGTCTGTGCATGGATCTCTAATGCCTGTGCAGAGATCTCTAATGTCTGTGCAGAGATATCTAATGCCTGTGCAGAGATCTCTAATGTCTGTGCATGGATCTCTAATGCCTGTGCAGAGATCTCTAATGTCTGCGCAGAGATCTTAACATTTCTGCACGTGGATTTTAAAATGCTTGCAATTTATGTTCACTTCTTTTTGTCATTTATTGCTCCAATAGTTTCCCTCTCTGAAATCCAACACAGTTGATAGAGAGGAGAAAGTAGGAGCCACATGGTATACGCACACACTTGCACACGCATGTACACACACACACACACACACACACACTCACACACACACACACACACACACTACTCTTTTCACTCTAGCACTTTAAACATCAATCAATAACATGCAGGCAATTTTCCAGCTCAAGGAAGTTTGCTTTTCCCCCAGTCACCTTTTGCACCAGAGTGTGATGTCACATAAATGGGTAATCTCCAACATGGTAGCCGAGCGTACACACTGCACTAAACAAACTGCCATTCACCCTCCTATGAGTGCCATTTATGCTTGAGTATGAAAAACGGTAGACTTTTTCATTGTGTTCAAAGTTATTTTTGTCAGCTCTCCTAACTGATTATTGATTACATGAGCCTTTGTCTGTGGCGTTCTTCACTGGCGGTTTTCAACAATTCATTCTAAAGTGGAATGGAGTAAAGTGTAATTAGTAACTTCACGCAGGTTTAGACAAGGTACTGTTTCGGGAAATTGGCTTGACCTAGAAGGAGGCAGTGTCCAAAGGCATTTGCTAAGAATTTATTTTTGGTGATATTTTTTGTTGTTGATAATTTGTGCATAGGACTCTGATGTTGTCCACACGCTGTGTTATTAGCAATTTGTTCACTGCAACGATCCCTATTGCAAGTGCAGAAGATGCCAATATCACTTACAATGTGTTACAGAAGAGAAGTGGGAGGCTATTCAAAGCTACTGTCAGAGGGACTTGAGAAGTGAAGGCACAAAACACTGTGTTCCTGCATCAACACTATCCAATCAGAAAGAGCACTGTATTCCTGCATGAACACTCTATCCAATCAGAAAGAGCACTGTATTCCTGCACGAACACTCTATCCAATCAGAAAGAGTGTTCTATTCTTGCATGAACTCTTTATCCAATCAGAAAGAGCACTGTATTCCTGCATGGACACTCTATCCAATCAGAAAGAGTGCTGTATTGCTGCATGAACACTCTATCCAATCAGAAAGAGTGTTCTATTCTTGCATGAACTCTTTATCCAATCAGAAAAAGTGCTGTATTGCTGCATGAACTCTTTATCCAATCAGAAATAGTGTTATATTCCTGCATTAACTTTTTATCTAATCAGAAAGAGTGTTATATTCCTGCATGAACTCTTTATCTAATCAGAAAATGTGCTGCATACCTGCATGAACACTCTATCCAATCAGAAAGAGTGCTGTATTCCTGCATGAACACTATCCAATCAGAAAGAGTGTTCTATTCTTGCATGAACTCTTTATCCAATCAGAAAAAGTGCTGTATTGCTGCATGAACTCTTTATCCAATCAGAAAGAGTGTTATATTCCGGCATTAACTTTTTATCTAATCAGAAAGAGTGTTATATTCCTGCATGAACTCTTTATCTAATCAGAAAATGTGCTGCATACCTGCATGAACACTCTATCCAATCAGAAAAAGTGCTGTATTGCTGCATGAACTCTTTATCTAATCAGAGTGTTATATTCCTGAATGAACTCTTTATCTAATCAGAAAGAGTGCTGTATTCCTGCATGAACACTATCCAATCAGAAAGAGTAACTGCATGCTATACAACTAAGGGTTGACACAAACAGGAAGGACAATACTGGGTGGTATACTACGAAGCAGGATTACTGAGTTAGCTGGATAACTGCACTGAGTAAAACTCGTAGCCCTCCCAAAAGTTTTACTCAATGCAGTTATCCAGCTAACTCAGCAATCCTGCTTTGTAGTATACCCCCCTGGTCACTGGAGAATTGTTCTATCATTTGTGACGTACGTATTAATTCACTATGTGTCCACACATGCTACAAAATCACACGAACACATACATTTTTTTATTTTATTAATGATTGTATTTGTTGTAATTTTTCATGCGTTGGCAATATGTATGAGTGTGTGTGTGTGTGTGAATGTATGATTGTCTCTAAGAATTGTCCTGATGTCAGGTCCTGACTGTTTTTTTTTTGGTTATGGAGGGGGGAATAGCCTGGCTTTGTGCGTAGCTGTACTGGAGCCAGTAGCCAGTAGGGGTCGCTGTTGCTTGTTTGAGGGAAGAAGAGCAAATTTATTTATTGATTTCCCTTCTGGGACAAAGCGGCCTGGGGCAGCGCTCTGAGACTGCTGTGTTCCAGAAAGTCGGGCCACATGGGTTTTATTACGCTGCAGAGGGATGTGGCCATATGTACTGCAGCGATGGGGTACAACAACATCCCCCCCTCCAGCCTGCAAGGTAAAATGAAAATAGAAAATATGTCTATGTGTTTCTTCATGATTTGCTGCAGTGTTTCAAACAGTCTGCGCTCTGTGTCCCAACATGATCTTAGATAAAGATCATCTTAGGCTATTTTGTTTTTATATTACTTTCATTGTTTGTTTGTTTGGCCAGTAACACAGCTGGTGTTAATTCCCTCCCTCTAATTCAGCAGCCGATTTAGCCCTGGGACACAAGAAGAGCGGAGTCTCTCGTCAATCACATTAATCAATCATTCAATTATGTATCAGACAAACCAACTGTGCTACTACCCTCACAGGGCGGATTAGAGTACCCCTTTAATAGAGCAACGTGCAGTGCTTACTCATTTAAAGTAACCTCCATCACTGAACCGATAAATATATGACTTCAAAAAAACACACCTAACAATCAATATTTCATATTTCTCTCATAACAACAGCAATATGCCAATGTTAACTGCACAGCAGGGACCTATTGGTTTCCTAAAATGTGCACAGTGCTAATTTACAGCAGTCAATCATTGCATCAAAACATTTATTGCTATAAAAGGACACAATTAACAATGAACAGTTATATTGCTGTCATAACAACAGTAATATAACGATGTCCATCTGTACAGTAGCTACATAGTGCCGTCTCACTCTGGCACAGTGCTTCCTGAGTTACGTTAACGTGTCATTGCTTGAGTACGTTCCAGGCTATGAAAAACTTTTATTTCCTCTAGAACAGGTCTATAGTTCTGTGTTGTGAACTCTGGGTCGTGTTTATAGTGCTGGATTAAAGCATGGTTTTTTCAGCTTCGCCACACAATAGTCTTTTATGATGTGTATTATTCCTTGTACAATAAGCCTAATATGCACCCCGCCAATCTTCTGATGCAGACTGTTGACACCTTCAGAATGCACCATGGGTCCCCACGCCCTGTTTAGATACACTTTATATTTCTCTTTCTTTCTCTGGATTTCACTTTGGATAAGGTTATAGGAACAGCTGTGTAAAGATAGGTTATCTGTCTCATCATACCTGCTTCTGTTACAACTACAAATTGTTGGTCGGTTTACAGTAGACTTCCATGATTATAAATTAGTCTCTTTGCCTTCTTGGTGATACCACATTTTAATATTCCTGAGAGTAACGTCTTGATGTTCTCCACTACCGTACGACACTCAACAGTGTTATTTATCTTTTGTCTCAGAAGGATGAAGAGGCCTCTGCATTATCAAAAAAAATAAATAAATGAAAACACAAGTTTAAAAAACAATAATAACACAACTTTGGTGCACGTACTAGGGGGCTACACTTTTCTTCTCAAAAGTTTATATTCATGGGATGTTGCAAAATGGCAGCCAGTTAGGATTGACAGCATGACCTTCCTATCATTGTGATTGTGCTCTGTCAGCAATTGTTGTCCTTGTTGCCTCGGTAATATGGATTGAATGCGTCATTCCATATTTGCATTGCAGTTTACTCTGGATAAGAGTGTGACAAAAAAATTCCATAAAATAACAGGCACACAATAAGATTCGCACAAGCTTTATGGTCATATGAGGTGTGGAGTTCTGAGATTGAAACAGTGTGTAACACAAAATAAACCTGAATTCAACATTGCTCCAGTGAAGATGTAGAGGAAAGTGGAAATAACAGAATGGAAGCAAAAACAGATTCATTTTGAGCCCAGGTTTCTGTTCTGAGGCAATGTTGAGTGTCTTTACAGGATGAAACCTGTTTACCTGCTGTAACCTGCATGTGGGCTGAAATCCTCGTCAAAAGTAGGTATGTATACCAACAAAAAATGCAATAAATAAAATGAAATAAAGATTTGTTACTGTAAATAAAATTTTGTACTGCTGAATCATGTGTTGTCTGCCTCTGGGTTTACATACAGAATGTTTGAAAGTGTACTGGTAAGCTAATTGTATTTTTGAGCTGTCCAAATGCAGAATTATGTTTGGCCCAGCCAAGCAGCGAAACAGCAAACTGTATCGACAGAATATCTTTATCCTTTTGGTGAATAGAGGTTGCAATGGAAAAGCGTAGCACCGTGGTTTGTCAGAAACAAAAAAGCTCAATTGCACTCAGAATCGGGCGATAGCGGTCATTCCCTAAATTGGTTTATTTTGCTCTGATCCTAGTTGATTGCGATTTATACATCCGCTAGCTAGCAAGACAGTCAAACAATTTTCCTAGCTATCATTAACTGCTATTTATGACTTGAATGAGCTCACTGGCTTAAGTTAGCTCACTAGTAGGCAATCTCAATTGCAACTGGTATGGAATTAGCAAGGTAACTGACTATAACTTTTTTTTTACTGGGACATGCTGACATTGAGTCGGCTACATGGAATCATAGTCATTCAATCACACATTCATTAAACCAGGCAACACAGGTGAGGTTCAGGCTTCAGCATTTATGCAGAAAAGTCAAAACAGGCAAAGGTCAGACCTACGGATCACTCTCAGCCTTGACAGGAGACGGTTAGGCAAAAGAATCAATGTTTTCATTCACATGAATATTTTCTGTGTATATGACTGTGCTTTAGCCAATTATACAGTCACCCCATCTGGAGGTCATTCCGGCTGCTGTTTTGAAAGGAGTCTGTGGGGGAAACGAAGGTCAAAACAGACATGTGCTCCTTTCAGAGTGTGCGAGTACCAGCTCGGATGGTGTTATTACGTAAGCAGGGCCGTACTAATCTTTTCATCTCTCTGCAATTTTTTTCTCCCGCATTTCTGTATATCCTCCTAAAACCGGCCCATTAATTTTTGTCCCCTGTATGGGACATGAGTCTCTTGTCTTCATCTCAATAACCAAATACACTGCTCAAAGAAATTAAGAAAACACTTAATCAACACAGTATAACACCAAGTCAATTAAACTTCTGGGATATCGATCTGTCCAGTTAGGAAGTGTAAATGATTGTGAATCAATTTTACCTGCTTTGGTGCAAATTAAAGTGACAACAGATGGACAGGAGAGGCAACAGCAAGACAACCCCCAAAAAGTAAATGGTTTTGCAGGTGGTGGCCACAGACCATTTCTCTCTCCTTATCCTTCCTGACTGATTTTTTTCTAGTTTTGCATTTTGCTAGTGCCCTTGTCACTACTGGTAGCATGAGGCGGTACCTGAAGCCCATTCAGGTTGCACAGGTAGTCCAGCTCCTCCAGGATGGCACATCCATATGTGCCGTCGCAAGAAGGTTTGCTGTGTCTCCCAGCACAGTCTCAAGAGTGTGGAGGAGATACCGGGAGTTGGGCCATTACACCAGCCCTACAAAATGACCTTCAGCGGGCTACTCATGTGCATGTTTCTGACCAAACTGTCAGAAACAGACTCCATGAGGGTGGCATGAGGGCCCGACATCCTGTAGTGGGACCTGTGCTCACAGCCCAGCACCGTGCAGCTCGATTGCCATTTGCCAGAGAACACCAGAATTGGCAGGTTCGCCATTGGCGCCCCGTTCTCTTCACAGATGAGAGCAGGTTCACACTGAGCACATGTGACAGATGTGAAAAAGTCTGGAGACGCCGTGGCGAATGTTATGCTGCCTGCAACATCATCTAGCATGACCGGTTTGGTTTAATTGACTTGGTGTTATACTGTGATGATTAAGTGTTCCCTTAATTTTTTTGAACAGTGTACATTCTGAGGGCTGAAACCCTATGCTGAAACCTACACCAGCAGCCATACCACCATGCACTGAATGGCTGAAGTTAAGCTGGTGTGGGCTTGGTTAGTACTTGGATGGGAAACCTCCTGGGAAAACTGGAAGTGGTGTTGATGGGCCAGTAGGAGGCAATCTTCCCTCTAGTCAAAAAAAAACAACACAATGCCCCAGTGCAGTGATAGGGACACTGTGCAGTAGGAAATGCCGTCTTTCAGAAGAGACATTAAACCAAGGTCCTGACTTACTGTGGTCATTAAAGATCGCAAGAGTAGGGGTTTCACTGCCAAATTCTCAACATGGCTCTTTCCATCTGCCACCTAATCATCCCTCAGTTTAACTGGCGAAAAAAAATAGCTCTCCACCTCAGCTGATGTGTGGTGAGCATTCTGGTGCACCTGTACCAGGTGGATGCTACACATTTGTGGTTGTAGAAGCGAGTTTCCCCCTTATCACTGCAAAGTGCTTTGAGTCACTGCCTGGTGAGTAAGGTGCTACATAAATGCAAGGCACTATTATTATTATCATTACACTACATGGGTCATTCGGTAAAAATAAGATAAATAATATTTTTTATAACTGCAACATGTTTTCGTCATTCAAGACACTGGTATTATGCAGGATCTCAGGAGGATACACACTCTCTCTAACTCTCTCACTCACTCTTTTTTTCTTTCTTTCTCCCTCACTCTCTTTCTTTCTCTTTCTCTCTCTCTTCATCTTGCTGAATTGCATCTCCTTGTCTTTTCCTCTCAGTACTGGATGCCCCACTGAAGGAGCGTGGGTAGCTGTAGCCACAGGTGTCCAGCCTTTAGCCCCTGTGGGAAGTTTAGGGAACACTGCCATGTCTTTGACGGTTTGCCGTTTCCCGCTGTAGTGTCCTTCAATGACCCGCCGCACTGCCCACCTTAAGATTCACACAGTGACTCAGTGACCCGCCGCACTGCCCACCTTAAGATTCACACAGTGACTCAGTGACCCGCCGCACTGCCCACCTTAAGATTCACACAGTGACTCAGTGACCCGCCGCACTGCCCACCTTAAGATTCACACAGTGACTCAGTGACCCGCCGCACTGCCCACCTTAAGATTCACACAGTGACTCAGTGACCCGCCGCACTGCCCACCTTAAGATTCACACAGTGACTCAGTGACCCGCCGCACTGCCCACCTTAAGATTCACACAGTGACTCAGTGACCCGCCGCACTGCCCACCTTAAGATTCACACAGTGACTCAGTGACCCGCCGCACTGCCCACCTTAAGATTCACACAGTGACTCAGTGACCCGCCGCACTGCCCACCTTAAGATTCACACAGTGACTCAGTGACCCGCCGCACTGCCCACCTTAAGATTCACACAGTGACTCAGTGACCCGCCGCACTGCCCACCTTAAGATTCACACAGTGACTCAGTGACCCGCCGCACTGCCCACCTTAAGATTCACACAGTGACTCAGTGACCCGCCGCACTGCCCACCTTAAGATTCACACAGTGACTCAGTGACCCGCCGCACTGCCCACCTTAAGATTCACACAGTGACTCAGTGACTCTCACACAAAAAAAGCAGATGAAAAACAGCAAATCAGAAAAAAAAGAAACAATTCAAAGCAAACAGTTGCAGTCATGACGACGAGAGGGCAATTTAAGAGCCTCCATAGCAGCTTCACTGCGGGCAATTATTAATCATTTATTGTGTGTGTGTGTGTCTGTCTGTCTGTGTGTGTGTGTGTGTGTGTACGTGTGTGTGTGTGTGTGCATTTGTGTGTGTGTCTGTCTGTCTGTGTGTATGTGTTTCTGTGTGTGTGTGTTTGTTGTAGTTTGATAGTTTGGTTTTCCCATTAGAAGCGCCAGAGGCTCGATGTCTAACGCGACTCGAAGCGGTTTAGCGGAGCGGTGAGGAGCACCGTCGGCAGCGCGCAGGTGTGTGGCTGGGAAACCCAGTGTGGCTCGCGCACTGTTGCAGGGGAGCTCGGAGCAGACGGTGTGAACCCAGCTGAACATCGCTGGGCGATGCTGAGTTATCAAAAGCATGCAGAGCAAGAACTCAGCAGGCACACCGATCCCACTCAAAAACACCATCATTTCTACATGGGGAGAAAGAAAGAAAGACTTTTCAGTTCTGGACCGCTTGAGAGTCTCTGTTTACAAACAATTATTTCTACTACACTGCAGGAGATAGCTACAGGCCATGGAGTTCTGTTTGTCACAGTATAGAGGCAAAAGTTTTTTATAATACATTACTATACGTATGTTATATTGCATCATGGGAAATACATCATAAGTGAAAGAGCAAGTAACAACAGCAGCAGCAATAATAACACTAATAATAATGATAATCAAGGCAATAGTGATCACTGTCTTTCTCATCCAAGGTTGCACGTGTGTGCACGTTATTAATACAAGACGATACCCAGAAATAGGTTCCAACTAAACATTCCCTTCCTTGAGATGTCATTAGCTGTCATCAATTATGACACCCACTGCCATCCTTACCCCAGGCCCCACCCCTCACAAAAGCCTCAGAAATTCCCCCCAAAAAAGAGTAAAAAGTGATATTTATCCTTCCAGTGAAAGCCCTCTGAAGTATAAAATATGTATGAACTGAACAAATAAACACACAGAAAAGCGCAGGCTGTGAGCTACTGTGACACATTAACATTTTAGTTCCTGTTGCAATTAATTAAGCCGTAAGATGCAGAAAAGGCAGCTCATTAATCAAGTAATTTTTACTGGGTTATCTACGGGTGCATCCAGCGCTTCAGCGATGTGCCGCGGTAAGAACTTTCAGATACGGAGGCTAAAAACACACTGTGCATGCCGCGATCAGCTCAGCCGTTCAAGTTCAGAGTTCCACCTCTTCTTAAAAGCTTTGAGATTTTTTTTTTTTTCAAGCCAAAGTCAAGTAGCACCTCTCTGTCTAGTCTCAACAGTGCTTACAGAAATCCTTGGTGGACACAGAAGCCGTGGCAGTGAGTGCAGTGTACAGCTGCACTTTGTAACCGGCTTCCACCGACAACATAAAACCACAGAAATGGCTGTGATAGCACAATGACACCTCGAAATTAGAGAAGACGAGGCACCGCGATGGTCCTGCCAGATCCGAGCATGGCCGGTGCCTTGCGAGTGTGGCAATTGGCGGCCGCTCCTGGGGTGGGGGGTGGGACTCGGGCGAGCTGGAATCGCGGTCAGGAGCTCGGAAGAGTTGCGCTCTGAAGAGGACGCAGTGGCCTCTTTCCTTCTACTGGCTGGTGGGGTTGTAGCGGCTAATTCACAAGCGGTTGCTAAAGGGAATTGAATTACATAGGAGAGCATTTGGCTACCAAAATTACAATTTACAAAAACATTTGAGAAGATCAGTCAGTGAGTGGGTGTCGTATCTCTCGACAAGTGAGAGCGGGTGAGGCTTTTTTTTATTCATGTACTGTTTCCATTACAACAGCACCTCAAGAACCGTGAAGATTAGGGAGTAGGAAGTGACTGGGAAAACATCAACGGTCACGTTTAAGACGTATATTGTGGTCTTTGTTTTTATTTATTGTATTTCTGCCTCAATTATTCAGCACATACAAACCACGCTGGCCACACATTGGTGGTCCAGTAACATATTAAGTGATTTATGTTATTAGTTATAATTTTTCTACCTGTTGGTTATGTTAGCTGAGCCACGGTGCAGTGGTGCCAATCATGTTCTTAGACATAATGAGAACAGTGTTAACAGCACTAGATGATACTGGCAAATGTTCAGTCTACTGCAGCTGAAAATGCTAGGCTGAAACAGCGCTCTTCCATACTATTTAGTATGCTTGTTGAGTACACTGAAGGAGAAAGTTGTTAAGTAGGGGAAATGTTCTCTAAATGTAGTGTACACAGGACACATTAGATAGGGCTCTGATTAGAACACAGCCATAGTGTCCATAGGTGTGGGGCTGTGTCCGAATCAGAGCCTTATCTACTGCATCCTGTGTACTGCTTACTGCATACCGTTTAGTGATAGGCAGTATGCAAAAAATATTGTCCATACTATTACCAGCGAAAACCCGGAAATAAGTATATCATTCAGGCAACAACGTTCTCATCCAGTGTACTCAATAAGCATACTCAATGGTATGGAAGGGCGTTGATTCGGACACAGCCTGTGACCCTCTGGTGAGAAGTTCAACAGTACAACCGCAGCTCCCTCTGCTGGTGAGGGACTGAACTACATGACCACCACAATGCAATGTTTTATGTTATATATATATTTTTTTTTGTTGGTATTTCCTAACGTTGGAGAAAACCAAAATGCATATAAAAATCTAATTGTCATGAATAGAATAGCTTACATGCAGTTAGCCCTTGTCTGTTCTAGCTCAATTAACGATAGCATTAAACCAGCGACACACCAAATTCCCGTACTTTTAATACTGCCATTGCTGCTCAACCCAAGCGGATTTCATTAAGAAGTAAAGGACCTGAACTTTTGCAGCCTTTTCCGGTGTACAGAGCGATTAAAATAATGACAAGTTGCCGGGGTGTGAAATACTGCATAATCTGGCACTTCAAGGCCAGGGCTTATCCCAAAGCTAGTGTCAATGGCGGTATGCAGGAATAAAACGCCTGGACAGAAGGCCCGTCTAGCGCACAGCCATCCGCCCAATCTGTCTCTCCACCGCGTCGTGCCAAGCATTGTGACAGCGAGCTGGGCATTTGAAGCCTTTGGCGCGACTCTCTCGGGAACTAAAACTAAAACTAGCGCAGCCCTTTCGATGCCGAGGCTCTGAGCGCGAGGACACAGATCCGGCCGCCTTTCCGATGACTTACTGATATCTGAGCGTTTGTACAAACGGCTTTTTTTTCTTCAAGCCGCGCCAAACACCCGTTCCATCCCTCGTGCTGTTTTTACAGCCCTTCAGGGATGTTTACGGACAACCGGAATGGATTCCAGCTTGGCTGTAAGTAAATTTACGGAGTCAGAAGTACGGTTGCGTGTGACACGAGCGTGAATCGTATGTTCACTGGAGAGGCTTGCAGCATGTTGCTCACGTGTTTGGTGAAAAAGAAAGAAAGATCTGTGCTCTTTAATCTTAGGGGTTGTAGGGATTGCACAGAGAATTACAATTTTGAAGCCGCTTGTTTCGGCACTGTGATACAAGGGTCATGATACACAGGGCAACAGTGTAGTACAGAGGTTAGGGAACTGGGTTTGTATCCCTGTGCCTGCAGGTGCAGTTCCCAAGACGGGCACTGCTGTTGTACCCTGAAGCGAGGTTTTTGGCCAGGTCCCTCTTGAAAAAGAGACGACGGTCTCAGTGCTAGGGCCCTCACCAGCATAAATAAAGGACAAATACATAAAATCAAGCTTAACCTGGTTTTCTTTAGCATACAGTATATCCAGCTGTACTGTGTAAAAACTATAAAATTGTGTACGTTGCTCTGGACAAGGTAATGGCAGCAATATAATATTTGATGGCATGTCCGCTATAAAATCCTGACTGGAACCGTTTCCATCTGGCCCATTGACACCGCGCAAAATTTGCCCTGAGAGAGAGGAGCTTCAATTGGCAGGATTGTACAATATTGCCCCCTGTGGTCGATTGGGAGACTGCATCAGCTGCTCATGAATCATCGGCTGCATTCGGATGAAAATATTATGCTTTCTTTCTGTCGTTCCCTTCCTTTCCGTTGCTTCAAGTGGGGAATCCCTAAAATGCCAGGATGAAATATGGCAACCACACTAACTGGGATTCGGTTCCAATTTAAGAAAGGGGAGGGAGTAATTATGTTCCCTCGTTTATCCTCCCTTCCACCAAGGGTATAAAATGCAAGCTTTCAGCAAGAAGAAAATCCCACAATGCAATGCTCCACTCGCAAAGATTGGGCGGTCACGTTTCAAGTGTGGGGGTAGCACTTCCTATATCGGTTGCGAGGGGCTGTTCAGTTCCGATTTTGTTTGTTTCTCGTCTAGCCTCCCTTGCAGAGCACCTGTTAAGTTCACTTGTTGCACGTCACAAATTTCGTCACAAAATAGGTCACTTGAGGGAACAGAGCAAGGGAAGGGAATGTGTGCAGTTGGATCTGAATGCAGCCCTTCAGAACGGCCGGGTTGCAGAGTGAACAGTCAGTGGCTCGCATTGCGCGATTTGAAGGAGATGTACTTGTCTGCACTCTCCTGAATTAACTCAGCATATTGCAGGGATGGATCTGGAGTATGTATGAGTATCATTTGGCATTACAAACTGAAAATAAATTAATTGTGGATCAAGAAATTATAATAATTGGGTAAAAAGAAAAAATAAGTGTACACACCTGCCCCCTGGTGTTTATCACTGGACACTATGAAAGCACGTGACTGGAGCTGTGAAGAGTCCCTCCCCCCTTATTATTTATCTCTCCATGATCTAATTTAATTTGAATCATTTTTGTTCTTCTTTCCCTGTGGGGTTTGGGGGAGGGGGAGGGTTTTGAGGGGCTGCAGTACTGTGGCTCTGGAGTGGGTTGGAAAATGAAGGGGGATTGTGGGCCGAGGCGGGGTACCATTGCTGTGTGAAATAATATGAAAACAAACTGAAATTGTGGGGGGAAAAAACAACTAATTTAGATTTGAATGATTTACACTGCTGTACTTGTTCATTGAGGCAATAATGGAATAAACTGTGTCAATCGAGGTTGAAAATAAAATTAATTATACATGAAATCCTTAAATGTCTCGGACGTGTACTGTTTCTTTTTCTCTGTAGAATAAACCCACACTCATTTCGGAATTCACAAACAAATGTTGCTGTGCGCTGTTTTGATTCGGCTGAAGGACTTGGAAGCGTCGCAATAGAGCAGGGATCTCAAAATCCAGTCCTAAAGGACGGCAGCGTTCCGCAGGCTTTTATGGCTCCCCTTCAATCCGAAGCCGTTTTTCTGGCCTTGAGAAGAAGGTGTGTGGACTCTTAGCCAATCGATGACTTAGGTAAAGCGCTGAGGCGAGACGTGTGGCACACAGCCGTTTGCAATTCCCCCCGCGTGGGCGGGGTTTGATCTCTGCCACGGCCCTGTATCAGCTGCGCTCCCTCCTCTATCTGTTACCGTCTCTGCTTTCCCTCTGTCAAAAAAAAATATGAAAAGAGGGCAGACTGTCCTTCTCTTCTTTTTGGGAAATAAATAAAGAAATAAAGAACGAAGCACACCAGACCCCATAAGACACTGCAGTTCTCCAGGACAAGAGTCTGATCGTCTGTCTATCATTGCGACAGACTGTTGCTCGGGAATCAAATCAGCTCCTTCCTTTGTTTGTCTCTTAAAACGTCTGCCAACCGTGGGGAACAAAATAACAAGAGAAACTTTGAATTATGAATCATATGTAAAACAAAAAAATAAGCCCTTTTATATGAAATTAGTCGATTCAGCTCTTCAGAAAACAAATTTTGTGGATTATTGAGACAATGCATTTTATTGATTTGTTATTTTGTGTTCTGATCAAGTTAAAACATCTATGCCTATTGTCTGACTGCACACTGTGTGTTTTCCTGACCATGAACCCCTTGGCCATTCTTTGTCATAATACACACAATTAAATTGTTGTCAAAATTTTTTTCCATGTATGGAATAGTTTACAAGGTCATGTTGTAGAGATAGAGGCCCCTAGGAAGGTCAAGTCCAGGATGGAGAGCTGTAGGCGTGTGTAGGTAAATGGTGAGCATAGAAGGGCTACATAGCCTAATCCTGTTCCTCATGTATTGTTACGTTCCTAAATGCATTGGCTTTGTCATGAGGTGTACATTGTAGAGTGCAGGCCGGAGTGAAGCCAGAAGAGATTGGCATGTGGGGAGATAGGGGACTATTAGCTTTTTGATTATGAAAAGACACAATTTGGCATCACACACATTAACCATTAGCAAACACACACGCATGGAAATAGAAGTACACGCACATGGACCAACCATAGACCGCAGAAAAATATGGACGACGTGACTGTGATGTTACCCAACGACTTTCCATGAGCTTGTGAAACGCGTTTTGAAGCTGTGGAAGTGCTGCCATGTTGTGCAAAAATTAGATCCAGAGACTGTGCAGTAGGAAGCAAGGTGACCCTTATATGGTCATTACGTCCCACCGGGTCTGGTTCATCCAGTGATGTGCAGCAACCAGGAAGTGCTGCAAACTGTCCCGGATTGGTCCAGGAAAGATTAAATAGTGCCCTAACTTAATAGATCGGCACATGGAGAAACATTAGACAAAGAAAAAGCACCTATTGCGACTACATGTTCTCGTGGGAAAAGACTGAAACTTATCTGGCTCAGGATTTTGAAAAGTAACAAAGCTGGTTTGTTTGTAATACCTTCCGTGATGTTAATTGCTTTCTCATGTACTCGTGCAGAAAATAACCAGGGGCTTGAAGTGGACCAGTTGTGTGGATGCCTCAGCATCCCGTTTGATTGCTTTGTTCAGCGCATGCATATTTGAACCTGTTCCACATTTTCTGGCTGTTGGTTTGTGTAATCCCATGGAGTTTGGATTCGGAGAAAGAAAACACTAACTAATGCAGCCACAAATCTGCAAACCAAAAAAAGGCTTTCTAAAGTTAATTAATTTTTCATGCCAGCCAGTCACATAAATACAGATCGAATGCGTCCTGCTTACCTTAAAGTCAGATTTTGTTCCGCGATTGTGGACCAGGGGAAGCGTGCCGCGAACTAGCCGGATCCACACAAATAGGTCCCGGAACACAAAGAGAGTCCAAAACTGAGAGAGGTAGGGGGAGTCCACTATAGATCCCAGCCCGTGGGTAGGGTGTTAGGGTTAGGGTTAGCCTGTGGGACTGAGCCAATGTGTGGTGTGAGAATGAGATTATAACTGTCAGTCACTCTCCACAACACTCCCCAGAACACAGCCTGGCTGATGCACATGTCACTTTGTAATCAGCGTAACCGGAGGTGCAAATGCCAGGATCAGTAACCACGCCAAGGTCCCCTGGATGCCCACTGGCTCTGCATTGGCTGTTGTTGAATATGCAAAAGGTTCAGGTGATTAATCTTTTTTTTTTTTGTTGAAAAAATTTGTTACCTCACTGTTCATTGTTCTTTTGTGGGGTAAAAAATCTCAATACTTTTTAATCTACACATGCAACAGGGGGTCCCCAGTCCTATTCCTGGAAAGCTGCAGGGCTATGGGTTTTTCTTGTTATTTAAGCTCCTAGTTGATTAATTCCAGCAGGTGAGTAAATTAGGCGACACAGTGGACTCCCCTCAACAGGTTTATCGGGTATAAATAACCCTGTAGCTCTCTGGGACCATGTTGAAGACATGCATCTTATCTTGAATTTCTAAATTATGCATACTAGTGCTGCTCAATACACTGTGTGGAAATACTGTATTTATTAAACTATTCAATATTCAGACGGCTGCGCTGCATATTACATTGTTACTTTGAACTGGACTCAGGACGACGGCCATTCAGCCATCCACGAGACTTGCACTCCCCCTGGTGGCCAAACACTATTATGTTTTTTAATTAAACCTTTATTTAAAGCTGGAGTAGGCTTCTCAACTTTTTATTTTTTCGGTCATGCTTAGTTGGTAGCAATCATAGAAAGAACTGTTGTGAGAGAAATCCAGCACCATACACTGCGTTTATACCGGTTTATACCCGCGAATTCTGCAGTCTAAAACCAGCGATTTGGCCTGAATTATTTTTTTGCCCAAAACAAAGTGGCTCATGATTCTAACAATCGAAAACATAAACCGGTTCACGTCGCGAACCAATCAACAATGAGATTGACCTTGCGCGTTCACGTAAGGCCAGTTTGAAATTTCACCAACAATGGCGGACAAACGGCCCCTTACATCTGCGCTATTTCACGCAAAGAAAAAGAAAAGAGCATTGGATAAAGCTCGCTGTAAAACCAGAGTAAACATGGGTGCTCATTTGAGAAGGTGGGGGAGCCGATTGGTTTGAAGACAGACGTGGAGCTCCCATTGTTTCTGTTGGACAGGTAGGAAAAGTTTCAACACGAATTTACCTGGACTTCCTGCTTCACCGCCAACTGTAATTACCTAGTAGATAGTTTGCTATTTTTGATAACGTTACTTCGGCGGCTAGATCTTGGAAGAAGGACTTGTTTGCTAACGTTATCTATTTTCTAGATCGCGTTAGCTAGAACCGGCTACTCGGCTGTAAGGGCGCATGCCAGCTGTAGTCAGATAACGCCTGGTTCAGGTTCCGGTTCAGGTTCACGACACGTTCGCTACATTAACTCCGTGTGATCTGTCTCGTGCTATATATCCGGTGTCTTTATACAAGTGGCTAGCTCTGCTCTGCGATGGATTGGGCCAGGGTATTCCTGCCTCTCGCCCAATGGGATAGCTGAGGTAGTTCGGCTATAAGCGGGTTACATAATGGATGGATGGATGGCGGGTTAGACAATGGACGGGAACCAATGCATGCAATTCAGTTTTTTTCTGCACAGAACAGACTGACTCTGCATAGCTCCAGTACTGGTTGCAGTCTTGCAGAGTGAGGATTGTGCATTAGACAGGTGGGTGCTGCACATTAGTGGTGGTTGAGGCGAGTTTCCCCCTCATCATTGTAAGCGCTTTGAGTCACCGCTTGGTGAGAAAGGCGCTATATAAATGCAAGGCATTATTATTATTATTATTAGTCAGGCGGCAGGAGGAGGTGCCGGTGTTCCTGAGAGTGTAGTAGAGTAGCCTACAAGCAGTCCTTTCCACACAATATCCACTATAGAGATTTCCGTTGTAGCAATATTGTTATTTCGGTTTCATTTCAGCATGCTGGATGTATTTTTCAGTCAAAAAGTGTGTCCTGTTACGGTTTGTGTGATTTGTGAGCGTTTGGTGGGGCTGTTAGTGTCACCACTGGGTAGGGAGGCTCTACAGTGAAAAACGTGCTTTGTGCAAGCAGTTCTGAAGCAAAGGTGAGTTTCTTTTACAAAAAAAAATGTATATAATAACTGGGCTCACCAAAAAATTAACAACAAAATAAGAACAAAAGCAAACAAACAAAACATGAAACAAAATGCATGTCCCCCTTTTTTTTTTTTTTTTTTTTGTGGGGCTAAGTCCCTTTTTATCATATCAACTCAAAAATTATCCATGTCAAAAATCCTTAACTACAATCCAAATTTAAAACCATTAATCCAATCCTAATTCAAAAAGCCAATTCTACCATTTATAACCTTACGTTCCACCCCGAGAAATGCGGTCCGGGCTCACTGTGCAAGACGCGGAACTCGAAGCGACCTTAGCCAGACCTATCGTATTTCGGTGGGCCTTAACAAGTATGTTGTTGTGACCCCAGAGTGCTCCGATGTAAATCACACTTCAAGTCAAATTGTGTGGCCCAGGAATGGTTGTGGCCCTAACCGACTGCAGAGTGATTATGCCAGTGGCCGGAGCTGACCTTAGCATGCGTGACTGGGTACTGTCCCATACAAATTGGCAGCTACAGCTGACTAGAATCCTGGCTGCTTTCTCCAGCTCACTGCACAACGGAGAAAGCCCTGGCTTATCGGTGGTGGTTGTCAATTTTTCTTAACGGGGGGGGGGGGATGGCGATGGCATCCCCTTGCATCTCCCCTCAAATCAACCCCTGCTTATCGGACACCTGGGGACTGCCTGCACCAACAGTCTCTGCGCCTGGAGCTGGTGGGTTTCAGAGGGGAAAGAATCAGTGACCGGCTGGGCCAGATTTGGAGGAGGATGTGCCCACTAGTGAGCACCTCTGAATTGACGGAGGACAGTAAGTTACATTCGGGAATTTGGCAGACAGATGCTCTTATCCAGAGCGATTTACACAGATACATTTTTTTTTCTGTGCAATCCATTTAAACTGCTGGATATTTTACTGAAGCAATTCAGGTTAATTACTTTGTTCGGATCAGAAACATTTCAGTTCCAAGCCCAGTTGTGTAACCAGTATACTACCACCCTGTGTCACAGCAATGGGGCAGAATTACAGTTGTGTTTACACGCATTCAATTTAAATTAAATTCCACTTTCTGCCATTTGATAATTTTGTTTATATGATTTATTCATTTGTTTTTTTCATTTGTTCAGTCTTTTTTTATACAACAAAACTTCCTGCAAAGTCAAGAGAAATCAACTGTAACCACTCTTAACATTGCAATAACAAACTCTCCCAAACAAAGCTGTACCAGTGTGGGCCCCCTGTCTGTTTGGAAGTGCTCTGCATGTTTTCCAGAGAAAAAAAGAGAAGCAAAGGAACGCGGATTAGCGTTGTAACATCTGTCAGGGCTCAACAAGGAAACACTCCCAAGATGGGGAAGCCTAGTTGGACAGGGGCCTAGCGGTGAAGGATTCATTATTTAAGAAACTTAAGCGAAGCTGGCGATCTCTGTGGACGGAAAGCGATTCAATGGGGGAGAGAAAGGAGAACAAATCTCATTCAGAGGATTAAGTGCTCTGTAAAGACCAAAACAGAGCTGCTGTCGTAAACATTGTTTACTAATCTGAAGCGCCACAAAAGCTTCCTGTGAGGAATTGTGAAGCCTGAGCTCATTGTAATTGTGTTCTTAGACAAACATTTAAATGGGGCCAGGCCAAGCGGTAACAGAGGGACACTCTTGCTGTATTTAGCCCTAGTACTCATGTTCTATCCAAGGCTGAGTAAAATAACAACTGGTATTATATAAAGGCTACATTAGACTACAAACTGTGGGGGGAAAGGTTTGGGGGCAAACTAACTTCTTGGGGGTAAAAGTTATTTAAAAAACAGGGCGGTAACGGAAGGACGCAAAAAAAAAGTGTTTTTAAAAGTTTTTCAGACATGCATATTATACGGTTCCTGATGTGAAAAGGGTTATCATTCTCTTTCATATTGTACTATTACCACTTAAATATGAACATGCTAAATGGTAAGCCACTTGTGCTGCTCAATTATTATGGGGCGAGGTTTAAAGTCAGATGGTCATGGTAACGGAGGGACATTGACAAATGGTAACGGATGGACACATTTTCACTTGTCTATTCAGGCAGCCATTATACATCATATACCTGTTTTTTGCATCAATTAATGTATTTAAATATATTTTGGCAACAGTGGAACACTTTTTCACATAGTTTCAAGGGTTTTATGCAGCTTTATAATTGAGCCTGCACCACTTTAAATAGATAGTTTTCAGTTGATGAAAGTGGATGCAATGTGAAAAAATGTTCCAGTGTAACCTAAAATGAACTCTAAATTGATAATATAATTTGACTTTAAATCTTAATTCAATAATTACATCATGATGTGAAAAACAAAGAGACCATCATGATGTGGGTTACAGCCTTAAATGATTGTTTGCTGTAATCCAACCTTGTATTTTCAGTACAATTCCAGGTCAAAATGACAGAAAAACTGAAAATGTTTTGAGCAGGTATCACTTTTGGTGGTATGGTAGGGTTATAACAAAAACACTAATTATATTATGGTAACGAAGGGACAGGCCGAAATGAGAATCGAGAAATTTTTGAATACCATGTTTGTTTTTTTTTTTTCATCCTAAAAATATATATATTTTTTTATCCTAAACCATTCACTCTACTGGGATGCCTATTCATATCATCATTAGAAAAATGCTATTTATTCATACTTTATTAAAAATATTTGCTCAGTAAGACTATTGTTACAGGATAGAATCAGGGGGAAAGTGCATCTGTTCAAGTTCGTCAACTCCAATGGATTCAAAAGCCCATAACCTTTTTTCTAGTAGAGATAATTCAAAAACTTTTTTTGTTCTGTACACCCTGGAATGTTGGCTTCAGGATCAGGTAGATAGGAAGTAATTTCATAATGTTTCAAATTTTGATACTGATGTTCCTCCCCTTGGGCTGGCCCAAATGCCTCAAGAAAAAAATATTTTTTGCAGCAAATCTGAAATTTTATTCTGATTAAAGAGGGGAAAATGAGCACTGTTACCTGATAAATCATAATGGAAAATGTAAGACAATTCATCAGTTCAACGCTGTAAGACAATTTTCTTAATTTAATTAATTTAATTTTACATTCATGGCACTGGCAGCATACGAGTGTCACATTTCACAGATACAATCTCAATACTGAAATTACAATACACATTAAGCAATACATCTCAAAGTGTATTTGTGTTTACAAACTTTTATTTTTGCCAATAGGCACTCCATATCATTACATGAACAGATTACCCAAACAGGAATGTAAAAAAGCTAAACTCCGGTAACGGCAAAACTCAGACATGTGTTTCTTGCAGCGTGGCAGGACTTTTAATCAAACCGAACTGTACCTGAGACGGCGGAACACGTTCGCTGTGCTTTTTGGCTGAGCCGTTGTGAAAGAGCGAAGCGCGGACGCGCTGGCGTGCGGGGGTACCGCGGAACCATCTGTACTGGAGGCTCAGTGGGAGGAGCTAATTCAGCGGTATTTCCGCAAGGAGCATACATTAGCATAATGAGCAGGTCTGTTAGTTCACCGTGACTGCAAATAGCACACTGCCTCCCAATAGGGGTTTACCAAGCAATGCGTGGAAATGGAGTTTGGATCCGTGTGCTTCACCTCTCGTGCCCCCACCCCCCACCCAACCCCACCTTCCCGCGCAGAACAGAGCTTTTCCAAAACTCACTTGGCCGACTTTTACCAGTTTTCAGAAAATCGGCTTTTTTGTTCATTTAAAATTGGTGGATTTTTTGTATGAATTTTTTATACTTAAATCAATGAAGAATAGTGTAAAAGTAAAACTGCAAATATCTAACCATTTATCAGAAAAATTATACCCACCTTAAAACATGTTTTATCAAATCTGGACTTGAGTGAGGTTTCGAAAAGCACTCAATTTTAACAGCATAATGGACAAAGAGACATAAACGTCCTGTTTATGTAATTAAATTTGTTTGTACAGGCGGTTTGAAAATGTAACTTTCAATCAGTACTCGCTCAAATTGGCATTTGTTGTAAATGTCCGGGGAGCACAGGGACTTTCCACATGAAAAAGCGATAGGTTTGTTAAGAAGAAAAAAAACGTATTTTTGCAAATTTTTTTGGATTTGTGTTTCTTTTTGTGTTCATAAACATTATGATACCTGACCTGTACATCCGTTTCTAATGTACAAACTGGTTATTACAAATTCTGGGGGCCTATACCTTTTCACCAGCAGATGTCACTATTATCACATTTGTTCCAAGTATTTTCTCTTGAGGAATGGCAGCCCACAACAGCATTCATCCTTTATGGTTCTGATATCCGGGGCTGCGTTCGGATCCAGAATGTATTCTTCCTGTTGTTCTCTTCCCTTGCTTCAAGGGGGGAATCTTCAAAATGCCAGGATGAAATATGGCAGCCACACCAAGTGTGATTCGGATCCAATTTAAGAAAGGGGAGGGACTAATTATATTCCCTCGCTCCCTCGTTTATCCTCCCCTCCACCAAGGGTATAAAATGCAAGCTTCCAGCGAGAAGGGAATTCCACAATGCAATGCTCCACATGGAAAAAAGTGGGCGCTCACCACAGAACTATGTGGCGGTCACATTTCAACTCTATAAGTGTTGCTCTTCCGAAATTTTGGCAGGGCGGTTTTGTTCCGTTTTTGTTTGTTTCTCATCAATCCTCCCTTGCAGAGCACCTTTTAAGTTTGCTTGCTGCACGTAGCAAATTACGTCACAAGATAGCTCCCTCGAGGGAAGTAAGCAACAGAAGAAAGGATACATTTCTGATCCGAACGCAGCCCATGTCTTTCTGCAATAACTTTCTTTTACCATGTTATGAGGGGTGTAGAAGTCCTGCATGAGAAGTTTTAATTGTTCTGTATTCTGTTACTGTGGGTTCTGGGTTGTGTAAAGGGATGCCCTACTGGGGAGACCATTTTAACTATTAGGTCTCCCCAGTAGGGCTAATATAGCCTAAACTTTATAGTAACGTTATGCGTGTTGCTATTTGTTATATTCAAAATTAAACCTATCAATTGTCACCTAGAAGCCATCCATCAGTAATGTCAGGAAGCGGTGATACAAATTGCTTACTCAGTTGCTCCAAATGTAGCTATTGTGTGTGCTCCCATTTAGTCCCAGGGCATCACATACAACTTGTACGCAGTGTTTAACGAGTGTTGGGCTCCTTTATTCACACACAAGTGTGTTCGTTCTCAGTCGATGCCCTGGTGGGAATTTGTGACCCGTCAATTGCACCAAGGACTTTTGGGAGACCACTCAGTGCGTAAACGTCCCCTTTCACTTGACCTCTGTGTTGCGGTCTGAATTACTCCGTCTCTGGTACTGGCCTGAAAGTAACTGTAAAAGTGTTCTCCATCCATGTGCCCATTCACAGTCATAGCTAATAAGCTAGATCATAAACATTAATAAATGTGACATTTTAAATTATTGTTCAAAAACAAGCGAGATGCTTCAAAGATACCACAAAATTAGATGTAGACGAAAAAACACTGTAGCAGTTCGAATCAAGGACGCACAGTTGTATATCTGTTTTAATTAATGGTAAATGCCCAAGATTAGTAACACAAAATTAAATCGTTCATTTAGTGAACATTCAAATGTTTGCCTATTTAGAATTCCATTTAGATTTTAGCCTACCTATAGTCCAGTAGCCTATTCTATTCTAACTTCACCCTATTGGGAATGTTTTTGAAACTTTGTATAATAAACAAATGATATTTAAGTGGCTTTTTTTGGGTGGGGGGGGGGGGGATTCTGTCCTGGGCCCTGGGATTCCTAACGGCAGGACTGGGTAGTTTACCTTTTATGGACTGACATGATGGACTCTAATGTTATGCACTGCTGCTGAAAATCACGCACTGATTGCTTCTATTCCGCGCATTGTTACATTAATGTACTGACTGTTCAGCATTGTCAAGTGGTTTTAAATCAGTGTCCCCTATGGGGATCACTCAATCAATCAAAGTTAACAATCAATACTTTTTAGTTGGATCCAAGGGCAGTGGCATTCAGTCACACTTTTTTCATATGCCCTTCAAAATAATGATAAATAGAAGCTCCGAGGTATGGAAAGGCGTCTGACGTGTAGCTAATTATGCGTTTGCACGCAACACTCATATCAATCTTCTTATTTGACAAACGACATTTGGAAGGACTCATCTCTTTATATTCAGCCAATAGCTTTCTCATTCTCTCAGAGATACTTTGGACCTTGAACCAAGGCACGACCTTAGAGTCAGGAGGTACACACATCCCATCCATTTTCTTGAAGTCTTCAGAAGCCAGGCACTCCTGGAGGTTACTGAGGTACGGCTCCTCGTACACCAGTGAGGTGAAGGTGAACATCAATATAAATTCATGATCTGGATCCAAAAAAAATGTGTTCAGCTCAGGTCCAGGTGGCACAATTGGAACCTCCCCCAGAGACTTGATGTAGCTTTCCAGCACCCCTATTTCAGTCTCTTTCCCATCAAGCCATGCTCTCATATAGTTGGGACTGAAAGATGACTTATCATGGAACTGCAGGATGTTAACCAGCTTTTTTTCCTCCTCTTTCCCCGCCCGGATATCTGGCAGAACCCTTCTTACATTCTGCTGGAGGGCCATTGTGTAAATTTCCAGTGTGTTTTTGAATTTGACCAGCTTGTCTTTTATATCAGTGACCTTAATGGCATCACACTGCCTGATGTAATCATTGGCTCTCATTTTGGCCTCTTGCAAGTCGCCCATCACGGCTTCCACACGAGACACCAGCTCCACACTGATGTCCCTCACCACTTTGGGAGCTTTGGGTTCCAGGTTCTTCAGAGGATAGAGCCAGACCTTCAGAGGCACTGCCTTCTTCCCGTCCTCCCCCAGCATCTTCGGGAGCCGTTTGTACAAAAGCACGGCCTCCTCGTAAGAGGTGGGGTTCTGTTCCAGCTCGTAATCGCCATAGAACGTGCAGCTGAACTTCTCCACCTTCTTTTTCTCCTCGTTTGAAAGGATCACGTCTCCTAAACCGCTGATCGCAACAGTAGGGATGTACTTGACCATCACATTCAAGTTCCCCTTGATATCTTGCTTGTCCTTCTCATTTGACGCCGTCTGATCAAAGACTATGTAGGCCTCTGCCCCGTACAGTACTGCTGTGACCACGTGGGTGGCAGTACTCTGGTAAAGCACGTTGGGGTACGTCACATGTCCCAGCTGGGTCATAGTCAGGTGCTTGAACACAGTCGTCTGTCTGTATTGCAGCGTGACCCTGCACTGATGCATGGAGGACATTTTGTCCATCAGATATTTGCCCGACCCCTCCACCTCCACCAGCCCTGCCAGGAAGCTGGCTTTCAGGGAGGCGCTCACATCCATCAGATTGGTCTTCTCACTGAATGAGTTGGACGCAGAAAACTGAAAATGTGTCTGGGGCTTTGGTTCTACCTGCATATTTTTTTGGATATCTGCTTCATCCCACAGTGAGAGTTCTAACAGAGAAGAAATTTATGTCATTTATCATTATACTTATTAGCATCATTATTCATGGATTTAAAAAAATCTATAGCATTTGAAATAGTCATTTCTAATGAATAATAAATATTCTGTATATACAGTGCCGTCCTATTATTGGACCCCCTGGTAAAGATGAGTAAAAAGGGTTATACAAAATTAAACGTTTGGTGAATTGGCTTAATGTCACACTGAAAACATTAGAAAAATCCAACCTTTAATTGAAGTAAATTTATTATAAGAAAAAAAATCGCATCAAGAAATAATAATTTAACAAACGTGTGCCACAATTATTGGCAGCCTGCATTTATATATAGTAATCATTTTTAATATTTGGTTGCCATGACTTCCTGATGTCTGTGACCCAACAACATCAAAAGATTCTTGATATCTTATTTGCTGGAACTCTTACAAGTGATACTATAATGTATCTGCATTTGAATGGATTTCTATGGGAATTGGGGGGTGGAACTAGATTTAGCTGTAAATTATGCTGGAACCATATGGAATACATGATTGGTAAAATGGCTGTAAGTCATCAAGGGTCAACTGTACATTATCTGGGATATAGGTGTGTTTAACAGGTACATTACCTGGGTTATAGGTGTGTGTAACGGGTACATTATCTGGGTTATAGGTGTGTTTAACAGGTACATTATCTGGGATAAAGGTGTGTTTAACAGGTACATTACCTGGGTTATAGGTGTGTTTAACAGGTACATTATCTGGGTTATAGGTGTGTTTAACAGGTACATTACCTGGGTTATAGGTGTGTTTAACAGGTATATTACCTGGGTTATAGGTGTGTTTAACAGGTACATTATCTGGGATATAGGTGTGTTTAACAGGTACATTACCTGGGTTATAGGTGTGTTTAACAGGTACATTATCTGGGATAAAGGTGTGTTTAACAGGTACATTACCTGGGTTATAGGTGTGTTTAACAGGTACATTATCTGGGTTATAGGTGTGTTTAACAGGTACATTATCTGGGATATAGGTGTGTTTAACAGGTACATTACCTGGGTTATAGGTGTGTTTAACAGGTACATTATCTGGGATATAGGTGTGTTTAACAGGTACATTATCTGGGATATAGGTGTGTTTAACAGGTACATTACCTGGGATATAGGTGTGTTTAACAGGTACATTACCTGGGTTATAGGTGTGTGTAACGGGTACATTATCTGGGTTATAGGTGTGTTTAACAGGTACATTACCTGGGTTATAGGTGTCTTTGAGACAATTATACAGCATGCCAAGGTACAGAGGTCGTCCAAGGGCTGCCGTTTCAATATTATCCGTGACTGTGAACAAGAATACAATCTGCTCAGAATTTGTCCTTGCTATACAATACTGGGACACAAACTGCAAACTTTACATGGCTTGAAGTAGTATTGAATAGTTCATATTTGTATTTGTAACTTGACATAATTCACAATATGCACGTACACTGCAGTGGGCGGCAGTGTAGTATAATGGTTAAGGAGCTGGACTTGTAACCGAAAGGTTGCAGGTTCGATTCCCAGGTAGGACACTGCCGTTGTACCCTTGAGCAAGGTACTTAACCTGAATTGCTTCAGTATATATCCAGCTGTATGAATGGATAAATGTAATAAGAAGTTGTGTAGAAGTTTAGCAGACGCTCTGGATAAGAGCGTCTGCTAAATGCCTATAATGTAATGTAATGTAATGTACACTGTATATACAGTGCAGTATTTGCACTGCGCTATAAAGCCGCCTTAGCTTTGCGGTTAGTGTAACGGCCTTCCATGCTGGAGATCAGGATCACAAAGGTTACATTTATTTTCGTCAAAAACCATGCATGTCGGCTCCACACCGCTGTGGGCTTCAGGGTAAGGATAAAGCCCCACAGAAAACGGTGAAACCACCTGACATCGCTCTCGCCTCCCACAATTGGTTGCTTGTGGGCGTGTGTTTTATTTTTAAAACACCATGGGCTCCATCTTGAATATCTTAGCGCTTGGTTTAAAGCCCATGGCGCAAGTGCATTTAGGGTGTTTCCAAGTCCAGTTTTGCTAGTAAGACGGCGTGGTATAAGCGCTACGTACAGCGCAAGGTGCATATGGGGTGAACTTAGTCTCTTCATTCATTTTGCAATAAACCAACCAAAATGTCAAATCCCATTCCCTTTAAAAGCCATCTGCTTTGCATATTGGCAGATTGCTAATATTATGGCTGACAGTAAGACTGTGAAAACAGTGATTTATAGCTGGCGAAACTCACTCGTGCATGTAGTTAAAACGTGCCAGCAAGCAATAGGCTATATGGATCAATACTATGATCAATATTATTTGGACTAACCATTATAACGTGTTTTGATAAATGCAATAATAATCTCCTTTCACATAAGGGTTTAACACTGACACGGGTTCCCGGTAATTCCTGACCAAACTATTTCCCAGCAAAATAATAACGTAAAAACAGGAAAACATTTTCCATTAGCTTAGACCAGTGCTGTTACTTAACAAAATATATGCGTTTTAATTTTGTCATAATACCTGCAGCTTCTGAGAATGAGCTCCCAGAACATGGCTTCTCTCTCACTTTAGAAAACCAAATTAGCCTACTTGTTTAATGAATTTTGTTTTATTATACAATGAAGCATTGTCAAACACCAATTTCATGACTGTTCTCACGGCAGACAGATCACAGGCAATTAATTTGGCTAGCGAAGTTCAAGTGTAATCTGACGTTCATATTAAGTGCATTCTAATATTTATGAATAACATAAATAGCATTATTTCGCCTTAATGATGACACTAAATACACTAAAGCTGTCAGGTTGGGTTTACGTGGATTTTACCTCGTTTTCAGTTGTCCTGCTTATGGACTGGTAAGCTTTTAAAAATTATTTATTTATTTTTTAACCAGTTTTTACTGGTAGTTTAATGCTTTAAAACAAGCCCACTTTCCCCGCGATTCCAGGGACAACGTGCGTGTATTCCGGGAAGTGTCGGGCAGTAATGCGTCATCAGTGATAATATTACTGTTATAATATTACTATTTTCAGCCACGAGTAATATAACCACTTACTATTGAAATTTAAGTAATATTATTATAGTTACTAATGTGTTAAAGTAATGTAAGTATCGCCATTTAGTGGAAAAAAAAAAAGCATTGGTAATAATCACAAGACCGACCATACTGATCCACAGAAACGTAGACTTAAATGCATGGCAACATCGCTCTTGTACTTGCATGCACAATTTCATGAAAGTCTGCCATAATGAATTTTCTGCTAATTTGCATAATATGCTAAAAAAAAAAAAATCCCGAAGGCTTTTTTTTTTCTTGACCAATTTGGACCAGACTTGGTGCATATCATTAGTGTACCTAATTATACTTGCTAACTATAACCCAGCTATATCGGACAATAACTACGGGAACTGTGAGCCAATCAATGTGAGATTGGGCATAGCCTATCAAATAAATGCCTGTAATTCATTGACCCAATTTGAACAAAACTTGAGAATAACGTTTGTGAGATACCACTGAGGATACCAAAGTATGTCCAAATGTCCATGGGGGCCGCTATAAACTTTTAAAATGTTTTTATTAATTAACGGCTCAATACAATCCTGAAATTCAAACTTGCAAAAACTAGTCCTGCCTTTTAAAGGATTGATATCAAAACGTGGCCAAGTAACAACTAACAATATTGCCTATCGTAGCTCACACTAAATAAACTAGCTCTATTCCAAAGTTATAATATTTGCAAACATAATTTTGTGAACACAAGGATATCTATGCTCTGTATGACCACACAGGTTTTGATAGAAATCCAAATATTCCAAATAAATAAATCAATAAATACATAATAATAATACATTTTATTAATTATGTGCTTTTCATAGACCCAAAGCAGTGTATGCAATTGTTCAAACATGCCCTATAGTGTAGCAATCTTTCTGTTTAATTTCTAAGTGCAACACATCTGAATATTTTCCAATATAAATAATTCTTATTTTGAAGTTTGATGTGGAACATAGTTTCATTGATCACATTATTTTGAGATCGTAAGATGAACACAGGGCCAAGTTGCATTAAATAATTTAAGATTATTGGATAGCATTGCTTTGGAATAGAGCTAGTGTATTTAGTGTGAGCTATGATAGGCAATATTGTTAGTTGTAACTTGGCCACATTTTGATATATACTTTTCAAAATATATCTTTATACTTTTAAAGGCAGGCCTAGTTTTTGCAAGTTGGAATTAAGGATTTATAGGCAGCGCTCTGTAGGCTATGCGTGAGTAACTTGGCTTTTTTAATGAGATTTTATATCTCTTCACATTATTGCAAAGGCAAAGACATGTAACTATATTCTTACCCGTTTGCAACCTTAATATGGACTGGATGGACTGCACTTATATAGCGCCTTTATCCAAAGCGCTTTACAATGGCCTCTCACTCACCCGTTCACACACACATTCGCACACCAATGGCGGCAGCTGCCATGCAAGGTGCTAGCCTGCTCATTGGGAGCAATTAGGGGTTCAGTGTCTTGCCCAAGGACACTTCGACATGTGGACAGGAGGAGCCGGGGATCGAACCGCCAACCCTGCGATCAGCGGACACCCCGCTCTACCTCCTGAGCCACAGCCCCCCAAACAATAATATAAGCAATGTGAGATGTCACACCAGCTTTTAACCTCCAAACATTGTTAAGGTACATCCTACCTAACGGGCTATATCCCCAAATTTGCACAAGTATGAAAAAAGTAAGATAAAGGCACAACGATGCAGCATTTCCCGCGACACAGAGGAAAAGTCCACTGCAGTCGGCCACGCTATCTTTAGCATGCTGGGAAGGATTGATACAGCTAGCTAGACTAGCTATTTTGCAGAAATAATTTAATCATGTCATGATGGCGAAGATCAACTGCTTTGAATTAGCTAGTTATGCTCATAGCTAGCTAGATTACTGCTGTCTGTCCTGTCATATCTAGCTAGCTAATGTGCAAGAGCTAGCTAGTTACAGCTGTGATTTCAAGCAAGATGAGTGAGAAAATGGAAAAACTATACAGAATACATGTAAATATACAATGATACATTATAATCAATATTTATTTAAAAAAATATATATATTATATTTTTTTCCACTTTTATTCTGCATCTTTCATCAAGCTCTGTGGATGTATTATATAGAAATTTTATTTGGTCTGCATAAAAATTATGTATAGCCTTTAATGTTTTATTAATAGGGTCATAACACCAATTTTAGTGTGTAATTTACAAATTAAAATAGTTTGAATAGAGAGAATAGTGTTTGATATTATTTCACAAATCTATTAAATGTTCCAATACTGTTTAGTGGTCATTAAGTTATTCATGTTTTTAGCTTACCAACCTTCTTTGTGGAGTTGGATAACATGCTTCTTCATCGTCGGCAGCAGTAACGTTAGTCGCAGGGACAGCAGCAACAGTAACAGTGTTTTTGGCACTGAAAATAAATAATTTTGCTTTAGCAGTGCATATGGGGTCATTGTCCTGTTGCAAAGTGAAGCATCGTTCTATGAGTTGATAAGATGATTCTGTACACTTTAAAATGAATCCTGCTCATGCCGTCAGCAGTCACATCATCAATAAAAACAAGTTCTTTTGTTCCTTTGCATCAGGTTAATACTGGTCTCATCTGTCCATGTGACTTTGTTCCGGAACTCTGCAGTTTTTTACGTACTTTTTAACATACTCTAACATGGCTGTCCTGTTCTTGAGGCTTACCTGTGGTTTGCATCTTGCAGTGAACCCTCTGAGGTTAAGCTGGTGTAGTCTTCTCTTGGCTTCTCTATGGTAGTCTTTGACACATCTATGCGCACATCCCAGAGAGTGTTCTTGATCTGTTCGACAGTTGAAAAGTGGTTCTTAACCACTGAAAGTATTCTTTTGCGGACTTTTGTATCTTTCGGTTAAGCTAACTGTAACTACAATCTTCCATAATATTTTTTTTTCTCCCATACCTGCAACAAATAACACTTTACAGCAGGGATCTTCAACAGGGGGTCCGCGACCCCTAGGGGGTCCGCAGAGGTACTGCAGGGGGTCCCCCAATTTTTGTGGGATTTTAAAAAAATTCAATCTAACAATTTTTAAATGTATTTTCGACAAAAAAATATAATATTGAGTAAATTCAAAGCATTAATAGGCAATAATAAGCTACTTTTGTTGACAAAAACTATATAAAAAAAGAATGATTCCCATGATGTAACCACTTGTTTTGTTTTTTAAAAATATCTGGGGGTCCCCGCTCTGTTTCTATCGGCTAAGGGGGTCCTTAGGCTGAAAAAGGTTGAAGACCCCTGCTTTACAGTCTTGAAACATGAAGCAGCCGGGAAGGGATAACAAGGGATCCCTTTCCTTATGGAATTTTTTATTAAAAACGGCTGACTATGTCCAATATTGTCTGTCAGTATTATTTATCTGAGATACCATTTTTTATGGATTTTCTTTGTGCAGAATGCAAATACGTTGCAGGAAACCTGATGAGTTACCAACCTGTTGAATGACGTGTCCGGTCTCGTTTGGGCTCAGGGTGTCCTGTCAGTGTGACTGTCAGTTTGTTGTTCTGACTTCTATACCCATATGGGGGAGACACAATTACCTTTATCCCACCAGGGATAAAATATTAACTATAGGGTAGGGTGGAATTTGGCCACACTTGCTTGTTTGACCACTGTCACAACTCCCAACAGATATGTCAATGCCAGGGATTTATTATTTTTAGGGGAATGGGGAAGGACCGACTGGGAACTGTTTAACCTACTCCAACAACTTTTTTTTTTTTCCTTTTTCAATTTAAATTATCTGTTTCTTTCTGATAAATACATTTTGCACTGAAAAAAAAAAAAAACAACCTTGGAATTCTATGAGGTGTTTAAATCTGAAACCCTCTTTCTTAGCTATGTCATGGGCAACACTCAGCAGTTTGATACAGGCTCTCCTGTAGTAATGTACAGGCTGTGGTTTGTAGAACAGGGCTTTATAGGAGTCTAAGCTGCAGGTCATTAGGCTACTTGTAGCTCAGCAGTGATTCAATTCACAATTTCAAGAGAAACAACAAAAAGAATGGCCACCAAAAACAAAAAGCTGTGTTCCTGTAGGAGGCAAGGAGGACACACACACACACACACACACACACACACACACACACACACACACACACACACACACACACACACACACACACACACACACACACACACACACACATATACAGTGCCCTCCACAATTTTTGGCACCCCTGGTAAAGATGAGTAAAAAGGGTTCTGGTGAATTAGCCTAATCTCACAATGAAACAATTTGAAAAACCCAACCTTTAATTGAAGTAACTTTATTCTGAGAAAAAAAAATCCCTCATCAAGAAATTATTATTTTTAACAAAATCACGTGTGCCACAATTATTGGCACCCCAAGAAATTGTGAACAAAATGTAACTGAACCATTTTTTCCATTTTATATTAAATTAAAAATTTATATAAATTAAGTTTATCAGAGTGTTTAGGAACTTTCAAGCGGTAATCCATGACTTATTCATGACTATAAATATGAGGTGACACAGATACCATATTTCCTTATTCATACATCAACATGGGAAAGATAAGAGAACACACAAATCAAATGAGGGAAAAGTGTGTTGAGCTTCATAAGTCAGGGAATGGCTATAAAAAAAATAGCTACTCACCTGAAAATGCCCATATCTACCATTAGGGCAATACTTAAAATGTTCAAAGCAACTGGAACTATTACAAACGTGCCTGCAAGAGGACCCAAGTTTATTTTCTCCCCACGCACAGTGAAGAGAATGGTAAGAGAGGCAAAAAAATCCCCAAGGATCACTGTTGGAGAATTACAGAGGAAAGTGGTATTTTGGGATCATCAAGTCTCCAAAACTATCATTAGACGTCGCCTCCATGCCAAAAAATTATTTGGAAGGCATGCCAGAAAAAAGTAATTTCACCACAAATGTAAGGGCCTGGAGTTCGCTACTGGAACTTTGACTAGAACCGTGTTCTCTGGTAAGATGAAACAAAAATTGAGCTTTTCGGCAACCAACACTCAAGGTGGGTTTGGTGCAAAAAGAAGGATGGCTATACCGAAAATAACCTGATCCCCACTGTTAAGTATGGTGGAGGTTCCGCGATGTTGTGGGGCTGTTTTTCCTCCAAAGGCTCTGGGAATCTTGTTAGGGTACATGGAATCATGAACTCCATGAAATACCAGGAAATTTTAAATCTGAATCTGGCTGCCTCTAAACTAAAACTGGGTCGTCGTTGGATCTTCCAGCAGAACAACGATCCAAAAAATAAGTTCAAATCAACACAAAAATGGGTAACTGAACACAAAATCAAGCTTCTGCCATGGCCATCTCAGTCCCCTGACCTAAACCCCATTGAAAACCTGTGGGCTGAGCTGAAGAGGAGTGTGCACAAGAGAGGACCTAGGACTTGCAGGCAGCATAACATTCGCAACGGTGTCTCCAGACTCTTTCACGTCTGTCACATGTGCTCATTGTGAACCTGCTCTCATCTGTGAAGAGAACGGGGTGCCAATGGCGAACCTGCCAATTCTGGTGTTCTCTGGCAAATGCCAATTGAGCTGCACGGCGCTGGGCTGTGAACACAGGTCCCACTACAGGACGTCGGTCCCACCCAGGTCCCACCCTCATGCCACCCTCATGGAGTCTGTTTCTGACAGTTTGGTCATGCACATGAGTAGCCCACTGGAGGTCATTTGGTAGGGCTCTGGCAGTGCTCCTCCTGTTCCTCCTCACACAAAGGAGCAGATACCGGTCCTGCCGCTGGGTTGTTGCCCTGTTCAGCTCTCCTCGTGTAATGTCCCGTCTCCTGGTATCTCCTCCACGCTCTTGAGACTATGCTGGGAGACACAGCAAACCTTCTTGCGACGGCACGTATGGATGTGCCATCCTGGAGGAGCTGGACTACCTGTGCAACCTGAATGGGCTGCAGGTACCGCCTCATGCTACCAGTAGTGACAAGGGCACTAGCAAAATGCAAAACTAGAGAAATCAGTCAGAAAGGATAAGAAGAGAGAAATTGTATTTTTGGGGTTTGTCTTGCTGTTGCCTCTCCTGTGCATCTGTTGTCACTTTAATTTGTAATTCATTAGCTGTGAATTACATTGGTACAGTATGGAACACATGACTGGCGAAATGGCTGTAAGTCATCAAGGGTCTAAGGTATCAAACGAGCCCCAAACCATCACTCTGCGGCCAGATATGGAGTAGATGTGGATGGATCCCTTTAAGGGTTGTTTCTCCTGACTTTTTTCCCCCATAGAGTTCTATAGGAAAATGAGTCGGGAGAAATAACCCTTGCAGTGATCCATCCACATCTACTCCATATCTGGCAACAGAGTGATGGTTTTGGGCTCGTTCGATAGCTCAGTATAGGCTATCTCCTTTGTGTCTATTATCTTCCACAAGGTACTACAATATACATAAACTAGTATATATTTTATTTTGTTTTGCTTCTCGAGTTAGCAAGCGAGATAACATTAGCTTAGTTGCGGCAAAAATGTTTTATAGCCGCGAGCTTGCTAGCTAAAGTTGTACAAATATGTTACATTAGCTTATGCAAAATTAATATCGTAACACAGTCGAGAGCTTGGCTCACTTGATGCTTGAACAATATATCCATTATAGTATAGGCTACCACAGGGTTTTCACAAACATACTAACCACGTCTAATCTCTTCAGAATCGTGAGGAGATAGATACAGCCTCTGTCTCGAAGATGCGCTCGTGAATTTGTGTGACTGTCTATGCATGCGCGTTTGTGTGTAAGCAGGGGGAGGGGCAGCGAGTAAAGTGATGAGTCAGAGAGGCGTTTTTTGAAGCGGCAGGGCTACAGTACGCATACATACGACTATTTTTATTTTTGATCAATTTGACACTGTGGCGGTAGAAATTAAACTGTGGTGGGCCGCCACAGTTTAATACATTAATGGGAAACACTGGTCATCGTTTTTACATTATCGTCTTTATATCACCCGAAATCTGATACAGATTGTGCAAGTATGTTGCAACAGCTGTGAGTTCACAGAGGAAAATGACTGTTAATGTTTTACTTACTTGGTTCCTCCTCTGTCACTAATGTTGATACAAATGACAAAATTAGCAAGCAGACAAACTGGAAAACATGCTTTAATAAGTAAAGATATCCTCCTGACACCCGAAAAAAAAGGCGTCGCAGCGATGGCAGTGGCTCTCCACCGCTGGCGAAGCCGGTCCAGGGTCATGTTCACCCCCAAATTACCTCGCATTGTTAAAAAAAAAAAAAAAAAAACGACGACAGTTGTACCAGGGCAATTGTTTGCTGTAGCATCAATGCTGCCAATTTAAATTCCAGGTCGCATAATTTAAATATAGGTCACCTAGGCAACCCAAAACATTTCACCTTTGTTTGTGTGGATTACAGTGTTTTTAATGGGTTATTGTACACGGTCGACCTACTAATGGTTTGTATGTCACTAGATGATCTATAGGCCTAGGTAACATTATTAAAAACTTGTAGTTTGCAAGGTAGCTACAGTAGCCTAATAAAAGTACTTAACACTAGGGATGCCACATCTGTCAATTTGACTGCTGTCACTTTAAGAAAAGCAAAAGATTTGCCATCATGAAATCCATACTACTCTCCCTTCCTGAGACTGGAGGCAGTACTCGGGCTCTGATACAGCCCTAGGGTTTACTACTATAATAAACTGGGTCTGGTGAGGCTTCAGTAGAGAGGTTGTTATGCTAACCACTGCACCAAAGATTAATTCATTGTTAGTGGTGGACATGGTTATTGTAGGAAACAAACTAAAATCAAAAAACATTTTAACTGAAATAAATATAAAAACTAAACTACCTTTAAATACTAAAACAAAATTAAAACTAATGTAGTGTTGCAAAACAAACTGAAATAAAATATATATTTTTTTTTTAGTTTTAGTTTCTGATCCTCCTCCTGACTGTTGATAGCACAGAATGTTTTTTGTTTGGATAATCCGGATTGTATATAGGCTTCAAACCTAGGATCTCCCAGTAGAGAGGTTGTTACGCTCACCACTGGACCAAAGATGAATTAATTGTTCCTGGTGGAGTTAGGCCCTCTCTTGGCTGATTACAGTGCTATAATCCTTTTGCCAGCACACATAACCCAAATTAGCTGAAACAAATAGGAATTAAAGTTATCATACAAAATACATTTCCCATCTCCATCTGTTCATTCATGTTAGGACTGAGACCGACTGCACTTCCTGGTTGTCATGAACAAGCATTTTATCAAAGACCGATGGCCATGGGTTGCGCTAAAGCTGCTATTGCAAATCCCTGGGTGGTGCTCTGCTGTTTTCCCCATTATCCAGGTGTATAAAAATAGCATACAAGTAAAGATATGGGAGATACAATATCAATATACAATATTTCATTAAACTGCCAAATTATAAAAAAGATTAAATCCATTAATTTTTTTGAGTGTATAGTGTTTTATAGTGTTTTAATTGGCAAGAATCTTTACAGAAAGGGTCACAACATCAAGCAGACACATAGTTCATCTCAAGCTCTGTGGAAACACTTGAGAAGAATATATTGATCCAACTAATTGTTCACAAATAATTGGTACTAAGGTACACTTGGCAAAATCCTTGAGGTAATACAATCTTGCACCTGTTGCTGTTGCTTATGACACTGGACATCTCAGGACAGCGGGGGATATTTCTAATTTTGGCTATTCCACTTTAATTCACTTAATTCACTTGATTAATGCAATTATTCTATTGAATCTCTTTATTTGATATCTTTGTTTGTGTGTTGTGGGTCTGCCCCACTGTCTATGTAATTTATGCTGTTGCTGAGGCTACAACTGAAGTTCCCTAACGGGAAAATAAAAGTTATTCTATTCTATGAGTCCAGTAAGGCAGTTGTCTCACATTCTGACCAGCAGAATTCTGTGGAAATTATATCACATAATTATATCATATAAATTATATCTGCCATGGCGCAGAAAGAGATATGAAAGACTTTTTATACTTGTTCCTGCATAATTGAAACGGGTGTGTCAGAGTCCATTATAAATAGGATGGGATTGTGGAGTCGGTGTGACAGTAACGACAGTGAACAGCTCCCTGTAAAGACAACGGCACAAAGAGACCAGGTAAGAGGCCTGTTTTTTACTTGATGAAGATCACTGTGCCCCCATGTGTGTGTTGTGTATGGTCACTGTTGTTATGTCCGTCAAGCTTTCTGTGTCTGTCACAGCATAGATTACATTCTCATCCATGAAAGTATATTAACTGCCAAACAAATATTTAGTATATTTTGGGAAAATGGATCTTCAATTTCATATTTGTCGTTTAAATGCTAGTAGATGAAGTAGATTTTATGATGCCAGCTGCATTGGTTCTGTCATAGCGTGCTGTGTCACTTGCTAACTAACAAGCTACGCAGTAACCGTGCAAAGCTAATGTTACAGATATCAGCATGGGGACTAGTTGGCTATGTATCAAATGGCAAACCTTATCTCATTCATGAAGACAACGTTGGTTAATTTACGAGATGGAGTCTGTTAACTTTATTCAATGTTAGCTAACATTTTGAAAGCACTTACAAACACTTGCATATGGTGTTTTATATGATTTACTAAGCGAACTAAATGTAAATCTAAATCCGGTTTCTTTCCTTCTTTTAAAGTTTAATTTATTCTGTCCTTTTTAGGTATAACGGCTATAACAGCTGGCATCCATTACAGACAGCCGAAACTAAAAAGTGATGACGTTGCATTTTATACCATTGGAAGCAGTAGATATGCAACAGGCTGCAGAATTATTTGCACCCCTGACGGGAAATCAGGGCTGGACTGGGACAAAAAATCGGTCCTGGCATTTTTGGCCCGGACCGGCCCACCACAATCGGTCGGACACCACCGACCAGTACACCATCCTTGCTGTCCCCTTAAATATGCGTACCTACTGTACTATTCCCCCAAACCACTACAAAGCTGAGTAGTAAGTGCCGTGGACAAGTGTACCAGTACAAGTGGACTAGTGTAGGCTACTCACTCGCTCTTGACTGACTCCCTGGTGATCAGAGGTGGCCGTGGAGTACACAATCTCCATACTCAAGTACAAGTACAAGTACAGGTAATTTTCAAAGAAAAAGCTCTGCTAGAAGTCAAAGTATCATTTCAATGTATTTAATAAAATTTAAGTATACAAGTATAGCACCAAACAATTTGAAGTTACTGTAGGTAGAGAGCTACCCCACAGATAGTAATAACCGTAATCCATACCATATACCACCATACCTGGCTGAAAATAAACATAAAACAACTTTGTTGCCTGTTATTGGAAATGAAAACGTCTTTTATTTCCTGTAGGCTAATACATAAGCAGGCATACATTTTAGCACAGTAGAGCTACAAGTGTTATACAGCCTTTTTGCGCATCTTTATCAAGGGAAACCTTACCCTAATAATTTTAATAATATTATTTTGATACGATATGGACCTAGGTCACTCACAGCAACGTGGGATTAGCCAACGCGATGCTGACAAAACAATGTTGGCTAGTTAACGTTAGAATAGTCAGCCGAAGTTGCGACTGCATTAGGGAACTATGCTAGCTACAAAAACAATGCCAAATAGCTTATGCTGCTCTCTTTGACATTGACTGACTGACCACCAGTCTCACTTTATGATAGCGTTACAATTATCTTATCTTATTATCATCTACATTCATTTAATTAATCATCATCATGGCATGGCGCACACACACTACCGCTCTGCTCCCTCCCTGCGAGTCCCTGTTAATCATGTTAGCCCTCTGTTAGCCCTCTGTCCTTTGGCCCTGTCGTGCTCACTCTGTCCCTTGGCCCTGTCGTGCTCACTCTGTCCCTTGGCCCTGTCGTGCTCACTCTGTCCCTTGGCCCTGTCGTGCTCACTCTGTCCCTTGGCCCTGTCGTGCTCACTCTGTCCCTTGGCCCTGTCGTGTTCACTCTGTCCCTTGGCCCTGTCCTGCTCACTCTGTCCCTCGGCCCTGTCGTGCTCACTCTGTCCCTCGGCCCTGTCGTGCTCACTCTGTCCCCTGGCCCTCTCCTGCTCACTCTGTCCCTCGGCCCTGTCGTGCTCACTCTGTCCCTCGGCCCTGTCCTGCTCACTCTGTCCCTTGGCCCTGTCCTGCTCACTCTGTCCCTTGGCCCTGTCGTGCTCACTCCTCTGTCCCTTGGCCCTGTCCTGCTCACTCTGTCCCTCGGCCCTGTCGTGCTCACTCTGTCCCCTTGGCCCTGTCATGCTCACTCTGTCCCTCGGCCCTGTCGTGCTCACTCTGTCCCTTGGCCCTGTCCTGCTCACTCTGTCCCTCGGCCCTGTCCTGCTCACTCTGTCCCCTGGCCCTGTCGTGCTCACTCTGTCCCTTGGCCCTGTCGCGCTCACTCTGTCCCTTGGCCCTGTCGTGCTCACTCTGTCCCCTTGGCCCTGTCGTGCTCACTCTGTCCCTCTGCCCTGTCCTGCTCACTCTGTCCCTCGGCCCTGTCATGCTCACTCTGTCCCTTGGCCCTGTCCTGCTCACTCTGTCCCCTGGCCCTGTCGCGCTCACTCTGTCCCTCGGCCCTGTCGTGCTCACTCTGTCCCTTGGCCCTGTCCTGCTCACTCTGTCCCTTGGCCCTGTCGCGCTCACTTTGTCCCTTGGCCCTGTCGCGCTCACTCTGTCCCTTGGCCCTGTCGTGCTCACTCTGTCCCTTGGCCCTGTCGTGCTCACTCTGTCCCTCGGCCCTGTCGTGCTCACTCTGTCCCTCGGCCCTGTCGTGCTCACTCTGTCCCCTGGCCCTGTCGTGCTCACTCTGTCCCTCGGCCCTGTCGTGCTCACTCTGTCCACTGGCCCTGTCGTGCTCACTCTGTCCCTCGGCCCTGTCGTGCTCACTCCTCTGTCCCCTGGCCCTGTCGTGCTCACTCTGTCCCTCGGCCCTGTCGTGCTCACTCTGTCCCGTGGCCCTGTCGTGCTCACTCTGTCCCTCGGCCCTGTCGTGCTCACTCTGTCCCTCGGCCCTGTCGTGCTCACTCCTCTGTCCCTTGGCCCTGTCGTGCTCACTCTGTCCCCTGGCCCTGTCGTGCTCACTCTGTCCCCTGGCCCTGTCGTGCTCACTCTGTCCCCTGGCCCTGTCGTGCTCACTCTGTCCCTCGGCCCTGTCGTGCTCACTCTGTCCCTCGGCCCTGTCGTGCTCACTCTGTCCCTCGGCCCTGTCGTGCTCACTCCTCTGTCCCTTGGCCCTGTCGTGCTCACTCTGTCCCTCGGCCCTGTCGTGCTCACTCTGTCCCTCGGCCCTGTCGTGCTCACTCTGTCCCTCGGCCCTGTCGTGCTCACTCTGTCCCTCGGCCCTGTCGTGCTCACTCTGTCCCTCGGCCCTGTCGTGCTCACTCTGTCCCCTGGCCCTGTCGTGCTCACTCTGTCCCTCGGCCCTGTCGTGCTCACTCTGTCCCTCGGCCCTGTCGTGCTCACTCTGTCCCCTGGCCCTGTCCTGCTCACTCTGTCCCCTGGCCCTGTCGTGCTCACTCTGTCCCTCGGCCCTGTCGTGCTCACTCCTCTGTCCCTTGGCCCTGTCGCGCTCATTCTGTCCCTCCTCGGCTTCCCTGTCACACGCCTGCTCCTCTGCCTGGCAGTGGCCATGGCCAGCCACCTCTCTTCTTTCAAGTTCCACCTGTTGCTGTACAATGTCGGGTAGGCTACTGTAGAGGTTGAAGCTACTGCAGCCCCTACAGCAAACATTTCTGTTATTTTTGCACATTTGGCGGCGTCCGCCTCTAGATTTTTAATTTATTTGGCCGGCAACTTTTCCGAATCCCCCCTGTGCTTTTGTTTATCCATTTTGACGCCCTCACCACAGATGTTAGGTTCTGTCTGAGCCACGGCATCTGACACGAGAAACAGAGAGGACAGAGGGGGAGGGGTGGGCCCTAGTAAGAGATGTGATTGGGCCAGCCCAGTGTCAGTATAGAAAACTAACCAATGGGCCGCTGTCCATTATAGACCGGTCATTGGCCAATTTTTTTTTACATTGAAATTATTATTATTATAATTTTTATGATAAATTAAATTATATCGACCCCAAGGTACGTCAGCCCACCGGGAAAATTTCCGGAATACCAGTCCAGTGCAGCTGGCAATGCACAAAATTACTTGTATAAAATAGTCAAAATGCAAAGATGTGAAATGCATTGTAGTTTATTAATGGGACCAACCAAAATAATACATTTATTTAATAATAATAATAAATTTAACCAAAATCAAGGTTTCATAATTATTAGCACCCCTGGTTTAGTACTTTGTGCGACCCCCTCTGGCAAAGATAACAGCAAGGATTCTTCCTGCAATGTTTCAGAACCCAGGTTAAACAACCCATTTGGTGGGATTTAGGACCATTGCTCTATGCAGATCCTTTCAAGATTCTTCACATTCTTGGGTTTGCATCTATCAACTGCCCTCTTCAGTTCAGCCCGCAGGTTTTCCATTGGACTGAGGTCCTCATCTATCAACTGCCCTCTTCAGTTCAGCCCGCAGGTTTTCCATTGGACTGAGGTCCTCATCTATCAACTGCCCTCTTCAGTTCAGCCCGCAGGTTTTCCATTGGACTGAGGTCCTCATCTATCAACTGCCCTCTTCAGTTCAGCCCGCAGGTTTTCCATTGGACTGAGGTCCTCATCTATCAACTGCCCTCTTCAGTTCAGCCCACAGGTTTTCCATTGGACTGAGGTCCTCATCTATCAACTGCCCTCTTCAGTTCAGCCCACAGGTTTTCCATTGGACTGAGGTCCTCATCTATCAACTGCCCTCTTCAGTTCAGCCCACAGGTTTTCCATTGGACTGAGGTCCTCATCTATCAACTGCCCTCTTCAGTTCAGCCCACAGGTTTTCCACTGGACTGAGGTCCTGCAACTGAGATGGCCATTGCAGAACATTGATTTTGTTGTCGCTGAACCGTTTCTGTGGATTTTTGAGGTACGCGTTGGGTCGTTGTCTTGCTGGAAAGTCCACCTACGGCTAAGTCTCAGCCTTCTGGCAGAGACGACTTGGATTGTCAACTAAAAGTGGAATCCATTATGCCATGGATCTGAACCATTGCCCTTGGACCTCTGTAATTAAAACGGCCCAAAACATCTCTGACCCACCCTCATGCCACCAAGGCCTGCAGTTCTTTCACTGTGATTTTCTCTTTTTATCCTCCTCCCTACCATGCTTTTGCATCCTCTACCTGTAAAGTTTTGAACTATTCCATATCTTTAGAATTTTTTGAATAATTGCCCTGACAGTGCTCAGTGGTATTTTCAATCATTGGTGCATCTTCCTGTAGCCATTTCAGATGTATTTAAGGTCTATGACCATCTTTCTCTTTTGAACTGGCAGTTTCTTTTGTTTTCTTTATGGTGCTGGATGACAAAGGGATATTGCAATCATGTTACCTCATTTATGTATGTAATGACACAATATAGTTCCTTAAAACTTAGAAAAACTTAAATAAGTGGAATTTCATTCCTGGTTTAACTTTGGTAGATTTTATTTGCAATAATATTTAGGAGTGCCATTAATTGTGAAATGTTGATTTGGAGGAAATGGTTTTTAATAAAATATTTGATTGATTGATTTCCTTAACCGGTGATATGCCAATTGAGAATAATGCTCTCTTTTACAATGAGAATACAACAATCCAATGATAAAACACAACAATAAAACAATAAAAATAAAGCCCTCAATATTAGTCATTCTGTCCAATTTGAGGGTAACCATGAGTAATTCCATTTTAAAAGGTGCATAGAAGGCAAAAGCAGCCTTTCCAGGTTCAGTATTCACACGTGGGTTACAGAGAGTGAAATATTCTTCAGAACGAGTATACTGCGCTATAGATCTAAACTCTAAAAGGGAACAGATATAAAATGGCAACTTATTTAACACTGCTTTATAAATGAACATAAGGCAGTGGTATTCCCTTCTGGCACTAAGAGAGGTCAAGCCGACATTTTCATATAACATGCAGTGATTTGTTCTGAAATTAGCACCAGTGATAAACCTGAGTGCACTATGATACACTGCATCAAGTGGTTTGAGGGTACTGGCAGATGCATGCATGTAGATTATATCCGCATAATCCAACACAGGATTTTCTTTTTTTTGTGATCAAATTTTGATTAGGTTTTGACAAAGATATTACAAAAATCACATTTATTCAAGCTCACAGTTTACAAAGTTGTAAAACAGTTTTTGTTCCTGTAGAAAATAATTTATATTTTAGTTGTTTCACCAGTTCTTCCACATGTTTTTTTAAAAGACAATTTTTCATCTAACCATATGCATAAGTACTTCTAATACTACGACAGAGGATCACACACGCTGCCGGCTCTCAGGCCAGGTTGGGAGAGGGTAAGCAGTGGAGGGCAGCCAAAGTATCAAGACCAACCCCAGAGCCCCGGTCATATGCGGTGGAAGCAAACGGTCAGCAGTACAGGCGAAATAGACGAGATCTAATCAGAACTGACGAAGAAACCCCTACACTGATTGAAGAGGAAATTGAGGTGGAAAGACGTTACCCGTGCAGAGAGCACAAACCCAGAGAAAAACTGATGAACAGTGGTTATTTCCTTTCTGGATGAAGTAATTCTTAGGCACCTGGAACGTACTCTTACAAGATACTGCCAATTTAAATATATTATAGCTTATATGTTATTATTTGCCCCACTCTCTGTTATGTGTTGTTACATCTCCCTTCTTCTTGGGGAGTGTAATGATATGCATAGTATACCAGGACACTAGGGGGCGCTGTTGTGTGTTAAACTGCATGGCACACACTGTCATATAGAAAGCACTCGTTGATTAAAGGTTATTATTCAGCATTCAATGGAATCAGCAGTCATCTCATTACAGAAACCAGTGTGACGTAGTCACTTGAGTACTCTATACACCGGGCTCAAGTGAGCAGCGTGTTTAGAGCCGCCAGCAGCCTTGCGCGTATTTTATGAGATGTAGACTTAGGATAATTTCACAGCATTTCACAGACGCTGTTATGCAGAGTGTTTTACTAATTTACCGACTTCTATTAATCTCTGCTTATTTTCAGGTCTTACGGTATCTTAATCTTGTGTACTGGTTTTGTGCATTGCATTGTAAATTATGTTTTGAAGCATGTTGTATATAGCCTAAGATGGAAAGGTGCTATACAAATAAAGATGTTATTATTATTATTATTATTATTATTATTACAGTGTATTAAAGTAATCACATGATCAATTTGTTGCTTCATTAAATATTTTTGACGTATCTGTCTGTACTGTTTGGTGCTGAGCTGATTCACAGACAGCAGTAGTAGCCTGGACTAAGAACATAAAATGTTAAAAATGTTCCCTCATGAAATTAATGATATTCAACTAATCACACTTCTGTCTATTACCCATACCAATATGGAACATTTTCACTGTAGAAATCATAGGCAATAGGTTATTTTCAGAGCTTACACATAAACAGAAGACATGTACTGTACTACTCGTGTTGTGGCGTATAGGAATGTATGTGCACTCTGTCAGTATGGTTCAGACCTTTCAGTGAGAGTGCAGAGGCTTAGCTGGAGGGAATGGGCCTAGCATGGCACAGTGGGAATGTTGGAATGGTTTAATGCTGTCCCTATCTTAACATACAGTCAAGCCGGAAAGTCTGAATACCCCTTTCACCTTCTCCAAGTTTTATTACATTACAGACATATTCTACAATGGATTGAGTTCATTTTTTTGTCTCAAAATTCTACACAAAATAGCCCATAATGACAAAGTGAAAACATGTTTTTAGAAATTTTTGCAAATGTATTAAAAATCGAAAACTGAAATCTCTCATTTACATAAGTATTCATACCCTTTCCTTTAACATATTTTTAAAGTATCATATTTAATATTTGGTTGCGTATCCTTTGCATGCTGTTACTTCCTGAAGTCTGTGACCCATCAACATCAAAATACTCGATACCTTATTTCCAGGTACTGTTACAAGCGATACTATAAGCTCTCTGCATTTGAATGGATCTCTAAGGGAATTGGGGGGTGAGACTAGATTCAGCTGTAAATTGCACTGGTACAGTATAGAACACATGACTGGCTAAATGGCTGTAAGTTATCAAGGGTCTGAGCTATCGAACGAGCCCCAAACCATCACTGTTGCCAGATATGGAGTAGATGTGGATGGGTCACTGCAAGGGTTATTGCTCCTGACTAATTTTTCTATAGAACTCTATCTGTAGCTATTCGATCTGGCCCATTTTGATTCTCTAAAATCACCAGATTACGCAATTGCACAAATGAACTGACCTTAGCAGAGACACACCAGCGATCAAACAGACTCAACGTCACGAACAAACTCAACATAAGTTTGCTTCTCGCTTTTTTTTAGGTTTCTAAATTTTTGCCAATAAGCCTCAGGCACTAATTCATAAGCTCTCAAAACGGCAGTTTTCACAGTTACATAGTCGAGACTCGTCGGGCGAAAGGGAGAAATATACCTCTTGTGCTTTACCCGTGAAGACACACCGTAACATTAGTTCTTGTATCACGCAAGTTTAGAGTTGCTGCAACACGTTCGAATAGCAGAAAGAATTTATCAATGTTTTTCTCATTAAAAGGTGGAATTAATCGCAGATTGCAGGTAAGATCAAAGCTAGGGAATTGTGAGGGAGAGTGAGAAGGCGGAGTGGCGCAATCCAATTTTTTAAACTCAATCCTGGCCTCAATTTCCTTCTTGGGCCTGCAGCTCCAACTTTTTCAGTTCGATCTCATGGACTGCTTTTTCTCTAGCTGCCGTTTTTTCTCTCTGGCCTCAATCTCCGCAAGTCTCTCCCTCTTTTTTGACTCCAATTCCCTCAGCTGGTATTTCAATTTTTTTTTTTATTTGAGCGCATCACACCTTGCCGATGCCTCGAATTCCAGCTTTCGCAACTTCATCTCTCTAAGCTGAATGGACTCTTTCGAGCCGCTGAAACCAGGACTTCGGGAAAGACCCTCCCCCTCTGGATGAACTGGACGAATCCCCTGCTCAACCAGGTTGGATTTTAATATTATTTTAATTGTATCTTTGAGTATTTTTGCACTACTATGTATTTCTACCTTATAGAGATCTGCGAGTTTTAACAACTGGTCTTTTGTGTAAAGCTAGCAGTTCCTCCGACGGATCCAAAATAAAATCATCAATATTTGAAGCCATTTTCGAAACACAGGTATGATGTACAGGAGTAATGGAACTAAACACATCAACACTCTTTAAAAAGGAGCGCTACAAAACTCAACCTATACTCTATTCTCAACCAACCCGGATAACAGCAGGCAAGCGAATACACAGCCACAATGGCTAATCAGCCGATAGACTATCCTATCTGAGACTAATGGCTAACCAGCCGATAGACTATCCTATCTGAGACCAGTCTCCCCCCAGTGTTTCTATCCAAGAGACTAAACTAGTCTTCTGTGATTGTCTGGGCCCGGGGCAACTTTGAACGCTGAGCTCGCCACAGAATTCCCATAAGATACACATAATCGCACAGTAATTTTCTACAATAATCAATGTAGTACTGTACAAAGTATCTCACTATTGGAAAAATGCCATTGATTCTAAATTCAAATCAGTATACTACTTCCTCTGTGTAGATTTGTTATTTTCGCAGATGGAAAATCCACCTAGTTGAACATCTCAGTCTGCTGAACATAGAGCAGAATGAGCAATAACAGAATGGCAAAAAATCAAAGACCAAAAAAAAAATAGAAAAGGTCTGCCCCCTTGCTTTGTGCTGCAATATCCGAGAGACATTTCACCTTGCAGACTTTTTATTCTTTGTGTTTACTGCAGTAGCGCATTGATGCAGTAGCGAATTGATGCAGTAGCGAATTGACCCTCTGCTGATCTCCAGACTCAATATTTCAGAGAATGACGGCTCTTTGCAGCGGTTGCCAGGGGGGAATTCTCGCCAGAAAGATTGGAAGGCTCAAACTTGTTTGATGATTCATAAAGACCCCTAACCCAGTCACGCGTGATCTGCCATGTGTCACGCGCTCGACGGCCAATGGCGGAACCAATGACTGCCTGCCCAGGGAGCAGTTTGGAATCCTTACAAATGTAGGTGAAGGGAGATCCAGAGCTGCTCCAAATAGACCACACAGCAGCTGCTCTGCACCCTGTGATATGCAAATGAGCAATATCACTGAACTGGAACTTAGCGGGATAACGGCTAGCGTTCTCACTGTTGTGTCCCTCATTCAGCCTCTGCATATACATGATGGCTGATCTTACATAAGCAAAATAAAGGTTTTTGTTTTTGTCAAAACGGAGTGTTTATTCTTCATTTCGTAGATGAGTTTGGCCGGTTTTCTAAAGACTAATGCATTAACTGAGACACTTTGCAATTCAAAGTAAGCTGATTGAATAATTGAATGCACCATTAGTGGAACATATAAACAAATGGATGAATTGGCGTGAGGTGGAAAAAAAGAAAATTGTACATTTGTATAAATTATATCCTAATTCTTATTTGAGGTATCAACCATTGTGTCAACTTTCTGCTAAAGCATCTATAGCAAAATGTTATTACTGACTAACGGGTACATGTAGTGTGGGTAATTCTGAAATATATGATCATAAGATTTGTAAGATACTGCAATACACATTTACCCTGTAAGGTTTTCCAAGGTACACTATTTTTTGTTGTTGAGAATTTGACTATTTGGGGGGGCTACCATGAAGCTAGCAGTGGATTACTCGCCTCTTCCAGCTCTGCTTAGTATACGTGTCCTGCTCTGAAGTTGCATCGACCCAGCCATCTTCCCGCTAAATCATCTAACTTTAATCATTGCTTAGGGGTGCAGTTTGTGTCGATCAGTTCTTGGAATGGCATACGGAACCCTGGGAATGCGTTGAGCTCGGCCGATTGGCTGCGGGAAGCCAGGACACGGCGAATCGTACAGCTGCGTGATGCCCTCTGCTGATCAGAGCTGCTTCAATGCTACGGTGCTCAGAGCTATTCTTAATTAGACCAAGAAGGATCCAATTTGTGCCCATGCTTGATTCACACAATACATTTTTCATGTGCTAGAGGGCTGAAAAGACCACAAGCCTTTTATATTGAAAAAGTTGAAGACTTGTAGCCTTATATAAAGTCAATAGCCTACCTGAAAATAGAGGCTTGATTGACGTGTAACACCTGTACAACTCTGGTCCTGTTCTAGAGTTGAGTATAAAACATTGGCGTTTTATACTCTGCATATAATGTGATTTCAGTCGGGAGGAAAGCATACTGAAATGTTCAACTCTTTAGCCTCATCTAAGAATCTAACAAAACAATTTTGAGTGCAAATCTTTTATGAATATAGCGTACATTAAAATAGAATTTAAAAACTTTAAACCTTAACTTTTATTTCATGTTTCATTTATACATTGTAAAATGATCAAACTCATTCCAGAATATCTATATATATTGTACACGTGCTGCTATTTTAAATGCGTTAAATTGAAATAATACTAGATCAACATGTAAATAATGTATTCTGCACTCATACAGCCTGCATGAGTCAGCAAGTGAGTGTGTATGGCTGTGTCTGAATACGACCCCTGTTCCCTATCCACTGTCCCCTGTCCCCTGTCCACTCAGACCCCTGTCTGCTATGTGCCCTGTCCCCTCACTTTGCAAGCAGTGTGCCAAAGAAATCCCGCAAAACTCTTTCCAAACTAGTGAAGTAGTTTGTAAAATAACATTTTATTTTCATTGAAAATATCAGTTAACATATGATGATTGTTACGAGGTGTAGATTATGAATAAAGATAGAATTAACAAAAATAAAAAAAGAGTAGAACCTATCTTGTACCATAGATACGTCTTTTACGTTTTTACTTCCGGGTCACTGACTGAAATTGTCAGATGAGTGCACCGTTCTGCAGATGAGTGTGCTCCTGAATCCCCTCAACAAAACCCCGGAAATAAGGGGTTCATCCTGGTATTTTAAATACCCCCATTTGTGAGAAAAAGTCGCCCACACAAAAGCCTTTTGACAAAGTGGACTCAAATATGCGCCCTCAAAAACACACCTGTCTTAGTGCACATGCGCATGTGTGCATGCAGCATGCATGTAAACATGCGTGTTTGCGTGTGCATGCACCCCTGTCTGTTGCTTTGTTTGAGTGTGTGTTTATGTTTGCCGGTGTTATGTACACAGCCATGTGCCTAACCATTTTATTAACAAGTCAATCATTTCCACTTGAGTTTCTGATTATATTAATAATTAATTTAGTAATTAAATAATGGTGGGGAATCTTCCCTGATGGGGCACATTTGTCCCAACAGTGAGTGAATGTCAATCAGACATTACCTAAAGAAGAAAGTACCTTTGTGCAACTGATAATTTAATTTAATTGTGTGCAATTATTCAGTATGAAAGGCTGGCGTTTAATTGAAGACTCACAAGTGTATTTGTATTTTTAATTACAGTTGTGCCATCTGTAAACATGCTATTTTAAAACCATGTATATAACGTCGGGGGTTGTAATATAGTGCATTTTCACATCCCGTACCCGAGGTTTGTGGGAACTGTGGTACTCACCTGAGGAAATAATTTAACTTGGGAAACCGTTTGGTTGAATTCAACGACCCTTCTCTGTTGTATTCAGTCCAGAAGCACACAATTAAATGCAAAAAATATTTTTAAAAATATGAGTTATTTTATCTTTACTTCATATGCCTTGCAGTGTAGGTTTCAGCCTCGTAGACCACATGGTTCTTGAGATTAAGACCAGAAACCCATGTCTCCTGCAGGAGACACAAATTATTTGCTTGGTCTTAGGTAATTTAATAAGTAAGGCTACATTTATTTTTTGTTGTGAATAGTACCTCTCCAAGGACCACTTTGAAAAAATAAATAAATAAAAAGAAGCTTGCTACATGGTCCAACAATTCAGAATGCGGGCGGCACATTGCCTAACTCATACATAAGAAAACTGCAGTGTTCATCTCCTTGGAATTCAAGGATGTTTAGCTTTCAGTGTCTTTGCTACATACAGAACAGCAGCTCTTTGTTTCATGACGTGCAGTACCAAGGCTGTTAGCAGCTGAATACATAATAATGTGTTGGGTACTGCAATGTTGAGTATAATGACATGTAGCAACATCACACACAAGACAATTAAAAATCGTATTCTTCTTCATTGTCTTAGTTGTGTTATTATTCTTCTTCTTCTTCTTCTTCTTCTTCTTATTATTATTATTATTATTATTATTATTATTATATGGATATTACAAACGTCACAATACTAGTTTCATTGCTGATGATAGGTAATGATTTCCAGACAATACAATTCAGTTCAGCGCAACAAAATCAGTAATGTAAAATGGGCCCCGCAGTTGTCTGGGACAACAGTTTAATTGAGACCAGCGACCCCTGCTGATCAATTGGGCACCTAGAAGTCCGTCTTCCTCCACCTCATGTCTGTGCGAGCATGAGTTTGCTTTTCTGTGTTAATGTAACCTAAGCAATTTAAAAAAAATTTGCATGGCCAAGCAGCCAATCGTGAGATTACCGCAAAACACTAATTATCGGCATTTTATATGTATGGTAAGGAAAACACTGGATAAGAAGCGGTGGCTGATGTCACATGCTTCGGTGGAGAGCGGATGCTGGTCTCGTGCTCTCGTCAGGTCTGAGGACTGAGGTTTGTGGTGAGCGTTGCGGTGTCAGCAAGGTCGGGCATCCCAAATTAGGGAGGAAACTACTGAGCTGCCTCCTGGTTTTCAGGGGGAAGAATTCTAAAAGGGCTGATGCTAAAAGGGGCAAACTGGTCCTTCAGTGGGGGATACTGATCGATTTCAGGAGCCCCCTACTACCCTCCTCATCTTCATCACGGCACCAGTGAAGAGCGCACAGGGGATGAGAAAGTTTGTATTCATTGACGAGAGAAAAGTCGAGCGGTTCATAAGAAACATCTAAAGTCTACACTGCATACCCACACACTCAAAAAAAAACCCAGGTTACTTCTCTGTAGGGATGGGATTATTTTCTCTGTGCAATAAAGAACGCGCACACACACACACACATACACAAATGCATTTATCCATGTAATGATGCATATCAAGCACACACAGCATTGGTTTCTCTGCTCCTATGGCAACGGGCAAGCCAACAAAGAATAAAATTCATTAACAATGTAATTTTAAAAACGGGACTGTAATGGAAAAAAAAAAAAAAAAAGAAATACTGAAGATTACTCATCTTGCAGGTTGAAAATAACTCCTCCACCCGCCCTTATAAGTCCTCTGGTTCTGTGTCTTCACTCTGAGGCAACAGCAAGCCAGTATTGCCTCTCTCATTACCACAAGGCCCTCCAGCATAATGTGCGAAAAATGGGTCCTCTCAACTGTGTTCCAGGCAGATTTACCTTTTCTTTAGCCGCCACTTGTTTTTACTCATCCGCCCACCAGCTGAGCTGGAGGAGCACGCTTAATTAATGACACGTACATTTCATGTTATTGTTCGACACGTGCAAGTAACGGAAATTATATTTAATAAATTGTGCGTGTAATCTGACCACTGTGACACGTCCACCTGAAATCGGATTAACCTCTTTGTGCGGATGCCAACTTTGGTCAATTCTCGCCTATTCACAGTATGTGCTGTTCTGCTTAAGGCTTTATAACTACAGGTGTGAGCATCAAAGACATGTGGAAAATGGCTTAAATTAAGCAATTTTCATAATTTTGGTAAAAATAGTGCCACAAATGCAAAATAATCTTTGCAAACATGCAAAAAACAAAGTCGTTTTTTTTTTTAGTTTGCAATGACATACTGAGAGCTACGGGTAAAACCATACATTTTCTGGATCATATATTCCTTGTCCACAAGTGTGCAAAATGAGGGTGATATGCAGAATGACTAAAGATCTATGATGCAAAATGTAAGCAGTGTACCCTGTTGTCCCTTAGTGTCTCCAAATCTATTTCAAATGGCTAAATTGTGCCCAGTTGTAAATCATATATTTACTACAAATCAACTGTTTTGACTCATAAAAATGGTTAACTGAACACAAAATCAAGCTTCTGCCATGGCCATCTCAGTCCCCTGACCCCATTGAAAACCTGTGGGCTGAGCTGAAGAGGAGAGTGCACAAGAAAGGACCAAGGACTCTGGATGATCTGGAGAGATTTTGTAAAAAGGAATGGTCTCAGAGGACCAGATGTGACTGACAGGGGATTCCTATAGTTCTACACAGAGGTGGAAACAACCATTAACAGGGAATGGAGAACTAAAAAAGGAAGATTAAAGTTTCCGGCGAATATTTTCCAAACAAACAAAAAACGAAAAACTGGTGTGTATTTCTCAAACAGATTGTCAAAAACAATAAATGACCAAATGAACATCTCTGTGTAAAACCAATGGTAGGATTTATTTAATATTTAGTAGCAGATATTGCTAGTTGAATGACGTGCTATAATGACACAATAATTTCCCGTTTATTTAGCATTTGAGTGAGCAGGGCTTTCCACTGCTTTTTTGGCATACGATCAGGCTATTGTTGGGTTGCTATGACGTAATTCAAATTTTATATGATGAATAAATATATTTATGAGCTCACACATAGACGCTATTGTCCACTATGTCACGCATGGGTACGTATAGTTGCAGGCGAGACTGGGTGGGACTTGCTACGGAAAAATAGTGACACATAGAGTGATCACGAATCGTGTACCAATAAAGATAAAACATGGAGTTTGTGGTTTTACCTCATAGTTTGGCTGCAGGAGCAACGGATGTCTCAGTTGAGCAAAACTTTGCTGCCAGCGCCATGACCTCCAGGCATCTGCGCAAAGGGGTTAAGTCTTACCTACCTTTGTGTTTGACTCAACAGTTAATATCCCTTTAGTAAACAGGTAAGTAGAATCACAGCATTTATTATTTATTTCAGGTTTAAACATTAAAACATTTTCAGAATAAATCGGTATAAATTTATGTCCACATGGGATGGATTAATTACGTTTCCCTGACCTCCACTTCGATTTCAGTAGTGGGACATTCCAGAAATTAATTTAGCATTAATCCACCACATTGCAAAAACTTTCCACAGAATGTTAATTATTTGTGCTTTTCAGCAATGTTGAAAAAGATTACAGAGACATTGAACATATAAATTAATGACAGGAAATGCAATCTGTCGTAAATTTGGGCTTGTCACATCAATGAGTCTATCTGAAACAAGTTAAGAGCATCCACGCTTAACGTATACCCTGGCAACAAATGACATAGCAGGATATTAGCAGTTTTATTGGTACTGATTTACATTAACTATCTTCATAAAGCATTCATTATACATTCATGAGTTTTGCGAAATCATTTCATTACAATTGCATAGAGCGTTATGAATGCATTATGTGTGCTGTATTTCTAGATCTATGAACCTCAGGTGAGATCTTTCCCAGGTGGTGACAAAATGCATACACACATTATTTATGGTCGTAATGAATGCATTTTGAAGAGTTAAATTTATGAATATGCTCTGTAGTCCACAGCGTAACACTTCATGAGATGATAATGAAACATTATTACATTACATTACATTCATTTAGCAGACGCTTTTATCCAAAGCGACGTACAGTAAGTGCATACAGAAAGGTCATCGAAGTAACTACAGAACAGATAAGAAAGCACATTCTTCCCATACAGTAGCAGCTATCCCTAGTAATGAACACTGAATGCAGTTCACAGTGAACTGGGTAAATCAGCTCTAATACAATTCTATTCTAAATATTATAAACTTGAATACCTTGAATACACAGTTCAACAAGAACACATACCATGAGGTCCTAGATAAGTATTAGTCCAGGTGGAGTCTGAAAAGGTGCGTTTTTTATATTATAAAACATTCATAACACACTTTGTAATTGGAACGTAATGCTTTTGTAATGCTCACAAAGGCATAATGAATGCATTATAAAGATAGAACTGTAAATCGTTACCGTTTTATTTACTATTTCAATGCAAGTCAGCGGCAGAATCCATTGAACACTGTTAGCAATTAAACGCTATTGGTAATTGGTAAACTATTGGTAATTATATTTAACTGGTATTTGTATATTAACGTTTTTTTTGGGGGAATGGGCTGCCAACATCCCCATTGCAAGTCTGTTTCTTCGCTTCACGACTCCTGAATCGCAGGAATCACACGTTGTGCCTGAGAGCAGCACGACCCCAAAAGCAGCGATGTGCCCGGCTTCCTTAACGGAACAATATTTTTGTAAGACATGAATCGAGCTGTGAGTCTCTTCCCCACTCCCGTTTCCATTGGGGCCGCACATGTTGTGCTTGAAATGCTCTGTGGACAGAAATGCTCAGAAATATGTTGTTCATTATTATTGTTTATTACAGATGGGTACATTGTGAACTGGAAAATGACAAACAAAAAAACCCACATCTGTTACTTCTCTGTAAGGCATGGGATTTATTGGGTAATAGAGCGCTATTTTTTCTGCATTAAAGAGCGCACACACACAAGCATGAACACACATGCATGTAAGCACACACACACACACACACACACACACACACACACACAAACAGATGCATATAAACATGTAATAATGCATATTAAACACACACAGCATTGTCTGCTTGCCCGTTACCATAGAAGCAAAATTTAATTCATTAGAAGTCCTTTTGAAAACAGGAAACTAATGAAAAATAATCACGATTACTCGCACACACCTGACTGTTTCTATGGAAACCTTGAGCACTGTATGTGATGGGCATAAACCAAATGATAACTACAATAATATGAGTAATAATAAATAAATAAATACTTATTATTTTGCCATTATATTATATTATATCGATTGATTGCCCACAGATAAGTCTATTTTCCTGCACAAACCCATCAATGCCCCTGCACCCAGCCAATGTGAAGCCAGGAGACTGTGAGAAACATCAATAAATATCTAAAATATCCTTCATCGCACTCTAAAAACCATGAGGAAACCATGAACCAAAAACATTACACTGAAACAGATATAATATATTGTTTAAAAACTTTTCACACGGGTGAAAGATTTCCTGCAAACCATAGAAAATCGAACCGAGACGCGGCTAGGCACAGCCAGAAGTACCCATCTGAAAATCTGAAAAGAAAGATTTTTCCCCTGCCTCTCAGCATCCTCTCTCTGTTTCTGCTTTTGCGGTTTGTCTGCCGTCAGTAGGTAGACTAGGCCCTCTCTCTCCATGCCTTTGTGTCGACTGCCATCAACTCCGTAATCTGACCAATCAGAACGCAAGGTGAGCCAGACCAGCATGTCTGCAACAACAGCTGGCTCAGTTTATTGATGTTTATAACACACAATTGTTATTTGATTAAGTTCATGTAACATGTTCACAGTCCCCCTCAGTGAGGGAGGGAGTGTATGTGGTTCCTGTGGTAATTGAGGAACCGGATTGAATGATTGAGAGAATTGAAAGAATGATTGGATGAATGAGTGAATGAGGGAATGGTACTCATTGGGAAATTGGGTGATTGTATGGGGAACGCGGGGGCTGGGTTCCCTGGGGTTATATAATGAGCGCACCTGGGGTAGACCAGAGCGATCGGATGGAGGGATGAGCATGAGAGAGCGGATTGCCTCTGGGCTCTTGTGTGTTGGCGGTAATTCTTTTTTTTTTCTGATAATTAGGTTAAGTTTTATCTGTTTGTGTGAGTGCGTAGTCCGTGTGTTTTTGTACGGCGGAACTTACCTGAGTGAAACAGCGGGAGTGGGCTGGAACGGCCAGAGACTGTGGAAAGAAGAACAAACTAATCAGCGGCGCCATACCTGGAACAGGCGGCTAACAACGACGGCGGCGTGCAGAGCTGATCGGGGCGTTGGAGCCGGTGTACCAGGGGAATCTGGTGATGTTGCTGGGGGAATTGACTTCCCCAGTTCGTAAGGAACGTGTGCGCGCCATACAAACAAGCTGCAGTGTGTGTGTAGGTCTCAGACCAGGCAAGCGGGAAACTGAGCGGCAGCGGGTGTGTCTATTGTCTCCCCTGTCAGAGTCGGTGTCCCGTGCCTAACCCGGTGAGTGTGACGAGGGCTGTCTCCCCTGTCAGAGTCGGTGTCCCGTGCCTAACCCGGTGAGTGTGACGAGGGCTGTCTCCCCTGTCAGAGTCGGTGTCCCGTGCCTAACCCGGTGAGTGTGACGAGGGCTGTCTCCCCTGTCAGAGTCGGTGTCCCGTGCCTAACCCGGTGAGTGTGACGAGGGCTGTCTCCCCTGTCAGAGTCGGTGTCCCGTGCCTAACCCGGTGAGTGTGACAAGGGCTGTCTCCCCTGTCAGAGTCGGTGTCCCGTGCCTAACCCGGTGAGTGTGACGAGGGCTGTCTCCCCTGTCAGAGTCGGTGTCCCGTGCCTAACCCGGTGAGTGTGACGAGGGCTGTCTCCCCTGTCAGAGTCGGTGTCCCGTGCCTAACCCGGTGAGTGTGACGAGGGCTGTCTCCCCTGTCAGAGTCGGTGTCCCGTGCCTAACCCGGTGAGTGTGACGAGGGCTGTCTCCCCTGTCAGAGTCGGTGTCCCGTGCCTAACCCGGTGAGTGTGACGAGGGCTGTCTCCCCTGTCAGAGTCGGTGTCCCGTGCCTAACCCGGTGAGTGTGACAAGGGCTGTCTCCCCTGTCAGAGTCGGTGTCCCGTGCCTAACCCGGTGAGTGTGACGAGGGCTGTCTCCCCTGTCAGAGTCGGTGTCCCGTGCCTAACCCGGTGAGTGTGACGAGGGCTGTCTCCCCTGTCAGAGTCGGTGTCCCGTGCCTAACCCGGTGAGTGTGACGAGGGCTGTCTCCCCTGTCAGAGTCGGTGTCCCGTGCCTAACCCGGTGAGGGTGACGAGGGCTGTCTCCCCTGTCAGAGTCGGTGTCCCGTGCCTAACCCGGTGAGGGTGACGAGGGCTGTCTCCCCTGTCAGAGTCGGTGTCCCGTGCCTAACCCGGTGAGGGTGACGAGGGCTGTCTCCCCTGTCAGAGTCGGTGTCCCGTGCCTAACCCGGTGAGGGTGACGAGGGCTGTCTCCCCTGTCAGAGTCGGTGTCCCGTGCCTAACCCGGTGAGTGTGACTGTGTGCAGACCTGTGTCCCGTGATTCGCCCGAGGGGTGGACAGTCTGAATTATTGTTGGCAACCACCAAACACGACAACAAGCTGTTCTGTTGTGTGTTTGTGTGCTGTTCTGTTGTGTGTTTGTGTGCTGTTCTGTTGTGTGTTTGTGTGCTGTTCTGTTGTGTGTTTGTGTGCTGTTCTGTTGTGTGTTTGTGTGCTGTTCTGTTGTGTGTTTGTGTGCTGTTCTGTTGTGTGTTTGTGTGCTGTTCTGTTGTGTGTTTGTGTGCTGTTCTGTTGTGTGTTTGTGTGCTGTTCTGTTGTGTGTTTGTGTGCTGTTCTGTTGTGTGTTTGTGTGCTGTTCTGTTGTGTGTGTGTGTGTGTGTGTGTGTGTGTGTGCTGATTATTTTGGCCGGACGGCTTGTGTTTCATTTTTATATTTTTAAAATTGTGGTAGTCCTCCCAGGATTGCAGTGTGGGTAGGACTCCACAACCCTTATGTTTTAATGTTTAATGTTACCTGTGTGTGGTGTGGAATGCTAGATTATGTTTTGTTATTGTGTGAGTGAGAATGTCTGTCTGTGTGTGGCTTTCCTCCTGGAAGTATCGAAGGGGTGATCACGAGTGTGTGTGCGTGTGCCTTTTTCTTACAGTAGCCTAACCGTAGCCTCAGTGTGTGGTGTGGGGAGGCACGCTTACCTGTGAGAGGGGTCGGCTGTGTCCGGCAGGATTAGAGAAAGGGAGTGGGGGAGGATAAGGGACCCACAGACGGGCATTGCTCTGCCAGATTGTGTTGTGTGACCAACTTTTTATGAACCTTTGTGTACCCAATAAAATATAAGTTTTGCCCGCCTTCAAACTTTGACATTAACTGTGAATTAATTTTTACGTCTCATTAAATATATATAAGTATTGTTTTATTCAATCTTAATTTTGCTAAGACTATGAAGCGGGCAAGCACGCCCCTCCAATGGGTTTAATTTCCCTATTGTTTATTTTATTTTTTGGTAAACGTATTACATCAATTATTTTGCTCCGCTTACAATACTGCTACTGAAGCATCTATCTGGTTTGTAATTACCCCAGGTCGAGGCTAAGGAATCATGAAAATTATATTTGTTGCGTTTTTACAAGTTTATTTGAGTTTATCGTACTGTATGTACTCTAGTGCTCAAGGAGAGAGGACGCATTTTCTTGCTGCTCCTGCTTCGCTTTGCTTTCTGTCCATTTGTTTCATTTTATCTCTTAAATTTCTTTATTCATTTTATTGTTTTACTTATTTGATCTTTTAAATTTATATATCTATTTATTTTAAAGTGGGAAAGTCAGTTGAACACTTGGTTTTGAGAGCAAACATTTGGACTTGTTTCTGAACAACAAAAGACAACGTGGAAGCTACTCTCTCTGTCTGCTGCTGCTGTCTATGGTCCTGCTGCTGCTGCTGCTACTGCTACTACTACTACTTCAAAAAGTTTTGTCTACTTCAGTTTTGTCTTCAAAAATGCTTTCGGCACTGGATTCCATGGTTAATTTATGCAACGAGGCTCTTCCAAAAATTTTCCAAGGACTGGATGACTCGAAATGCAACCGTGAACTTCTTGGCAATGGATTTGAAACATGTGTGACGGTTTTTCAAAAGCTCTTTCAGGAAGTGAGTCGCCTGGAATGTAGAATTCTCGCATTAGAATCGGACAAAACAAAGGACACACGACCGATTACCCAAACTGCTAGCGAAAGTCATCAACTCGATACAGACGGTGAGTTGGTTCAACTTTCCTCCGATGGCTTTACACTTAAACACGGCTCGAAGAAAAAATACAATCAGAATTCCTATGCTAAGGTTACCAGCCAGCCTCCTCTGCCTCTAAGTAACAGATTTGAACCGCTTATGAACTTGCATGAAGAATCATCCAACACGGAAGGCTATGAACCAGTGCAAAGCACAAATAGTGTAGTGAATGAGCTTAAAGCCCGAAAACAGACACTCATGGCAAATAAGCTAACGGGGCCTATTCAGCACCGACCCACGGTTAACGTCATGGCCAGGAAAAGTATTCTCATTGTGGGAGACACCGCTGTGCGTCACGTAGCAGCTAAGAACGCCAGAACAGTCTGTATCCCTGACGCGTCGGTCTCCGACATTGCAATTAAACTTCCCGAAATACTCAAGCTCCACAAATCGGTCAGTCACCTTATAATTCACATCGGGAAGAAAGACATTTACAGAGAGCAATCAGAATTACTGAAGAATGATTTTATGGATCTTTTTAACTCACTCAGAGGGCTGAAAATGCAAACTTTCATCAGTGGCCCCCTGCCAGGTCAGGGAAGTAATCTGTTTTCTCGATCACTGAGCCTAAATGCATGGCTCTCCAAAATTTGCATTTTATTAGGACTTAATTACATCGAAAACCTAAATCTCTTCTGGGGTCACAGAGCTCTTTTTATGCAAGATGGCATTCACCTGAACAAGATGGGCACAAAAGCCCTGTCAGACAATTTTATTTTCACCCTCCGGAACGCTACAACCTTCACAAATGACCACTTTCTGTGCAAGGAATTTCTTTCAGTGCAATCACAGCCAGAGGGCCCTCCGAAGCACTCTGAGAAAAAGCCGCAGTCACACCTGTGGAAATCGCCCCGGGATTTTCCGCCCCTCAACAGTGACAACAAGCCACCAGCAGCCGCCCCCTATCGCTCGCCTACAAGTGATCTCCAAAAAGACTGCGAGGAGGTGGCCGGCCCCAGGCCAATGGAGGCCTTTGGGGAATCTCTCCAGCTGACGGAATCTTTCCCACAAACGAAATCAGAGGACATGGAGCCCGACTCCACCGCTCTATCGTCTTCTTTTCTCTCCCTACATCCGAGAATTAAGGATTTAGTGGCAGGAGGTACAATTGTATCCTTCACTGCCAGCCCAAAGGTTATTAAATTGGATTGCCCACCATTTCGTCCACCCACTCCCTCTTCACTGCACACCTCATTGCCAGCCCCTCCCAATGCACTATCCTCACCATCCCCCTCATCATCCCCTTTGCTCCCCACCTCTTCACCACCTCAAATGTCCCCCCCATCACTCCCCCACTCCTCTACTCCCATCTCCAATACCTCACCTGCCCCCCCTCCCAGTGTAGTGCCAACTCCACCTCCTAGACCTAGTAAACGCCCCTTCGTTTCCTCAGATAGAGCCCTTAGATCAAAACAGCATCAACACTGTGCTCAGAGCACAGCCTAACCTTTGTTTTTCATTCCATCTATGATTACTGTGCAGAGAAAATGTAGGCCTAGACATAATATTGGTTGCAATCACAGTAACCTAGTCAATATCCTACTGAAACCCTTGCACTCTTCAAATCTTTTTGTACCCAGTCATTCACCAAAAACACTTAAGCTAGCCCTTTTTAATGTTAGATCCTTAGCTAATAAATCCTTTTTAATTAACAATTTGATTACCTCCTATCAACTGGATTTTTTATTTGTGACTGAAACATGGCTAGACCAAGAAAGCAAGGCACCGATTCTTATTGAATCAACCCCTCCAAATTTTAGAAGTTTAGATGTTGTTAGAACACATAAGAAAGGAGGTGGAATCGCCACGTTTTTCAGGGATATTTTTAACTGCAAGCAGACATCATTTGGAGAATTTTTAACATTTGAATATCTTACAGCTATTTTTAAATGCTCCCCTAGAATTATTTTAATAATTGTATCTAGGCCACCGCAATACTCTGCTAACTTTTTCAATGAACTCGCTGAGTTGCTGTCTATTATCACTACTGAATTTGATGGCTTAATCATTGCTGGTGATTTTAATATTCATGTTGACAACCCAGAGGACAATAGAGCCAAAGAACTCTCTGTTTTGTTGGACGTCTTTGGACTGCAACAGCATGTGGAACGTCCAACTCATAATCGAGGTCACACTTTGGACCTTATCATCACCAAAGGTTTAAACATTTTTAATGTTACTGTAACTGACATTGCCTTATCTGACCACTATTGTGTATTCTTTGACATGTCTATTTCTCCTGTTATCCAAAATTTATCAGAAACTAGTACAAAACGACATATTAATGAAAATACCAGTGCACTGTTTATGGATGCAATCTTATTGGCCCCCACCTTGACTTCTATTCCAGCCTCAGTTAATGACCTTCTACATAATTTTAGCTCCAAAATCACAAAAGATATTGACTCTATTGCACCTATTAGGGTTAAATCTATCTCTGGTAAGCAAAAAGCTCCTTGGAGAACTGCTCCATCAGTAACGTCTCAAAAAAGGGAGTGTCGTAAAGCAGAGCGCAGATGGAGAAAATCAAATCTCCAGATTCACTATGATATCTATAAAGAGAATCTTCAAACCTATAATACAGAAATAAGAAGCGCCAGACAATCATTTTTCTCCAAGATTATAAATAATAATATAAATAATGCACGCACCCTTTTTAACACTGTTGATAAGCTAACTAATCCACCAGCATCTATGGCTCAGGAACTCCTATCTACCAGTAAATGCAATGAATTTGCATCCTTTTTTAGCACTCAAATAGAAGGCATTAGACAAGGTATTAGCTCCTCTATATCAGGCACAAAAAATATGCCACCTGTCTTTCCGGACAAGGATAATATAACAACTATGACGCAATTTAACGCCACCGACTACAAGACTCTCGATGAAATCATGTTACATCTTAAAACATCCACTTGTGCCCTCGATATTCTACCTACGAGTCTTTTTAAAAAAGTTTTTAGCTGCTTGGCGCTTGAATTATTACAAATTATCAATAATTCCCTTTAATCAGGAATTTTCCCTGAAACTTTGAAAACTGCAATTATTAAGCCTTTATTAAAAAAGAGCAGCCTAGATCCACTCAACAACTACCGGCCCATATCAAACTTACCCGTTATAGGTAAAATAATTGAAAAAGTTGTCTACCAACAACTTATCAATTATTTGGCCTTAAATAACCTCTTTGACAACTTTCAATCAGGCTTTCGCCCCCTACATAGCACTGAAACGGCCCTCATCAAAGTCTTAAATTACATCCGTTTAAATACCGATTCCGGAAAAATCTCAGTTTTAGTATTATTGGATCTTAGTGCTGCCTTTGATACTGTAGACCACAACATTTTAATAGACAGATTAGAAAATTGGATTGGACTTTCAGGCACTGTCTTAAACTGGTTTAGATCCTACTTACAGGACAGAAACTATTATGTCTCCATTGGTAATTTTTTCCCCAAGGATCTATCCTTGCCCCTCTTTTATTCAATCTCTACATGCTTCCATTAGGACACATCTTAAAAAACAACAAAATGTATTATCACAACTATGCGGATGATACTCAAATTTATATAGCCCTCACACCAAATGACTATGGTCCCATCAACAATCTCCGTCAATGCATTGAACAGATAAACAGTTGGATGAGACATAATTTTCTCCAGCTAAACAAAAATAAAACTGAGATAATTGTGTTCGGTGCACACGACAAAAGATTGAAAGTCAGCGCTCACCTTGATTCTCTCTCTTTGCATACTAAAAACCAGGTCAGAAATCTTGCTGTAATTCTAGACTCTGATTTAAACTTTAACAGCCACATAAACTCAATAACTAAATCAGCTTATTATCATCTGGAAAATATAACAAGAATTAGGGGTTTCATGTCTAAACAAGACCTTGAAAAGCTCATCCATGCATTTATTTCGAGTCGGCTTGATTATTGCAATGGTTTGTTGACAGGCCTATCTAAAGGAGCTATTCGTAAACTGCAGCTCGTCCAAAATGCTGCAGCAAGAGTCTTAACTAAAACAAAAAAATTTGAACATATTACACCAATTCTTAGATCTCTACACTGGCTACCAGTCTCTCAGAGAATTGAATTCAAAGTACTCCTAATTGTCTACAAATCTCTAAATGGTCTTGGGCCAAAATACATATCTGATCTCCTCTCACCTTACATTCCAGCTAGACCCCTAAGGTCAACTGACACCAATCTATTAAACACTCCAAGAGTGAAAACTAAACACGGTGAGGCAGCTTTTAGTCATTATGCCTCATGTATCTGGAATAAACTTCCTGAAGAACTCAAACAGGCCCAAAATTTAAACACATTCAAAACCAAGCTAAAAACTTTAATGTTCTGCAGTATCTATAACTAAACACCTAATGTTCTCCACTATTTTTATATCGTATTTGTATTTTTATTTTTTCTGTTCCTATATTTTATTCTTCTTTCTATTCTTTTACTCTTTTACTATAGAGATCTATATTCTTTTATTCCTATTTTTTTATTCCTATTGTTATTTCTTTTATTTAAATTATTAAACTATTCTCCTGGCTCTGTATTCACATGCTCCCTGTAAAGCACTTTGAATTGCCATTGTTGTATGAAATGTGCTGTATAAATAAACTTGCCTTGCCTTGCCTTGCCTTGCCTTGCCTTGCCTATGTACCTGCCCCCTCCCACGAGCATTGTGGGTAGGTGGGTTGCCTTTAACTTGATCTAAACGTACCCCAGCCTTTCCGTATGGAGGCCTGTGGAATTAAAGTGCCTTTCTTTAGAAGTATACCGCCAGACCCGCGCAGCAAACGCATTCCACAGAGCTATGGCAACGGCTAACTGACGTCACCTGCTCCGACACAGCCAGCAGCAGCCTCATCGACCGCATCGTCCCCGGTAACAGAACGACGCTCCACTGAATTCCAAAGCGATCGAGAAGCCTGCGAGAGGCCGTCTCATTACGATTCTTGTGGCAGCCTTAGTTTTTCTGCAAATCTAGATTGCACTTTCTTTAAGTGGTAGGCTATACCACAGCAGGATCGTAGTGTGTTCCCTCTTTCACCTTTGACCTTCTCTCGTCTCCCGAAGACGATGAGCGAAGACGGGCACTGGAAGCACGGCAGCATAAATTACTTTCAGTGAAGCAACGCTGTGCACGGACCTCAAAACCTCAAGAGAACTTTCTCCCGTTGATTGAAAATGCTTGCAAAAAAACGTCTTCGAACACCAACTATAGATATTCTGTCGGAGCAGGATACATAACCTGAAATATCTCGTGGCATGAATATCCATGCAACTTATTAGTGTTCATTCAAGTGTGTCAGTGGATGCTTTTAAATTAGCCTATTACCTAGCATGCATGCTCAATTACAAAGAAAAAAAGTGTGTGTGCGCGTGTGTATACATATACATTTATTTAATTTGCATCATCACAGTCTGTAGATGCCCCAGTCTCCCCTTATATGTTCAGTGATAAAAATAAAAAAAACGGTTATATGAAGTGTGATTGAGTAGATAGACCACGAGTGTGGCTGGAATTATTATAGCAATTATTGCACACGCATGTCTGGGTGAGTGACACGTTGTAAAGCCATCCTGTTTCCTTTTGAAACACCATTCAATTGTTTTCCCACTCTAACAGATTGAGTCACATTTTACCTCTAAAATGTGGGACCTCTAGTCTTCCATTAGTTTCTTCTATGTGACACGTTGCCATGGTGATTAGGCCTCAAGAAAACAAATCATGCTGATTGGCTGCCTGCACATCCCTCCCCAACCAGGGAACTTGGCACAGAGACTTCACTATCCAAGAACAATGTTAAAAATCCTCCAGTGACTCAGAAAGTCAGAGGTTATCCCTCAAAGGTTATCCCCCACCCCGCCTCTCCATGAGACGGAAAAAAAAGTCTAACTGTATTTCACCTCTGGCGATCTCTCACATCGGACACTGTGAAACGTGTGGTGCGGCACAGCACCCTTCAAACCACGGCAGGTAAAACCTGATCGCATAACGATGTGCACCTGCCGATGGATTACTAATTTTTACCAATTTCCAATGCATTATAGCACAGACATGAGCAGCTGTGTGTGCATGCGTGCATGGTTGACCCCTGTGACGTCTCTATGTCAGTATGTCATTACTGTACGGTATTTTCATTATTTTTCAGCTTGCTACAGAAACCGTTAATATCACAAGCGTAGGCACTGGAAAAAGATTCTCGAGGTACTGTCGCAGAGGCAGAGGCGGCTGTACAGAGCTGCTCAAAAAACAGCAGATACGTAGAATTATAAAAAGAATTAATGAAGTAAGGTCATAAGTGGCACAAAACAACCAGCTCGGTATCCAGCAGACAAAAAAACAAACATATTTTCATGCAGTGTGAAAAGTTATTTATTTATTTATGTTTGTGGATGATTATGGAGCACGTATTGTAGGGTATGCTCTCAGTTTTTCACTTTTCACGCAGAGCAACGGCCTCGTTTTTTAATTTGACTGGCAATTAGGGGCGGCAGTGTGGCATAATGGTTAAGGAACTGGGTTTGTAACCGAAAGGTTGCCGGTTCGATTCCCAGGTCGGACACTGCCGTTGTACCCTTGAGCAAGGTACTTCACCTGCATTGCTTCAGTATATATCCAGCTGTATCAATGGATACTATGTATAAAATGCAAAAGAAATGCTGTGTATGTCGCTCTGGATAAGAGCGTCTGCTAAATGCCTATAATGTAAAATGTAATGTAATTACTACTGCACTGCAAACACAAAATCTTAACAAGCATTTTAATCTTATATTTAGACTTTAGATTTATCTTATTTCTGTTACTTTTTTGCCAAATAACACAAACTATCTCCCAGTGGGGTGAGAGTTTTACTCATTTCAAGATTTGCCAGTGGGGTAAGATCATTTCACTTGTTAAGCAAAAAGTAACTTTAAACAAGCTAATATTTTCCACTTTTGAGGAAAAAATAAGATTTTAAGTCCCATTACAAGCCTAACACACTTGTTAAGACAGACATTTTTTTGCAGTGTGGCTGCCTTATGTAAGTCTGAACGTTTCTCAATATTTATTCAGAAATGTCAGTGCCTCACATTGGCAGTGATGCAGAGCGCAGCTTTCACGCCTTTCTTTCGTTTATGCGTTTTGTTCCCAGCAGCCTCTGCCACTCGCTGTAATCCAGCGCTGCAGGAAGTGTTCTTTAACGCAACACTGAACTTCCCAATTGAGCTTTTTTTTTATTTTATTTTTTTTAAGCCCAGCCCATGGTGCTAAGAGATTGGAGGGGAAGACACTGACATCGGCACCACATAAACACATAAACAATTACAGGGTCGGTTGCCCTCTCGGGCCCCCGTGACGAAAGTGTGGCACACGGAGTTCATTGGCATCATTCGGTCTTCAGAACGGGCTCGCAAGCCTCTGGCTCAGACCCGGCAAAGGTGTTAATCGTCCTCCGGTTCTTCAGGGGTTGCGAACAGAAGGGAAATCGATCTAACGGATGCGTGTTCTGATCTAACGGGAGCCTTCTCGCCGGGTAGTTTCATCAATCCGCTCTCCTGTCCCCACGGTACCTGCGCCGGTATCAGCCCACAGTAGCTCAGAGATGATCGGCTGCTGCTGAGCTTTTTAAAAGGGCCCAATTAAAAGAAACAGCCATTCATTTTCCAGCTCAGCGGACTTCGCATTAGAACGGAGAAGCCCTATAAATCGCAAACTCATGCTCTGTCGTTGTGTAACCAACACCCCAGTGTGTGCGCGTTGCACACAGGCAATCCTGGAGATAGGAGTGCTATCGGATGAACTTTGAAAACCGCCCCATTACCTGTGACCTGTTCCCAATACTAGGTCAATGCTGTGGAAGTTTTAAAGAAGCCCAGTGTGACAGCTGAAATATACATTTAAATCTTATCCTGCACTTCAAATCATGTTGAGGGGAAATGTTTGTCACAAATGTAAAGATATGGAGGAATATCCGTTCTCTCCCCTGGAGAGAGACAGAAACATCAGGAAAGTTTCAGAATTTGTATTGCTATTTACTTACAAACATGGGAAATAATGGGAAATAAATAATGGATGAGTCAGTCTATTTTTGACTCTCTTGGGTAGAACAAGTCTGCTTCATCCTAAAAGGAGCAAAAGAGAAATAAAGCCACTGGAGTCGATCAAATAGCCTACTCTTAATAATTATCTCAACTTTGGCGTAAATAAATCTATAAAATTACACTCAGACCATTTCTAAGCACCGTACAACCTATGTTCAAGTTTTCTTTTCTACTTTTGCAGAGGGAAACCGGGTTTAGGTTTCAAATTTAAATCTCATGTGCAGGCGACCATGAGAGACACAAAAGATGTGTAGCACACGCCTGTTATTTAACATCTCACGGTTGTAATACAAAGCGATGGCAAGCTCCTAACTGTTTGATCTCCCTTTGAAAATAAAGCTAATCAGCTGCAAATTTAAAGCTAATCAGCTGCATGGGGAAGCCTTAGGGTAAACTCCCACCTGCGGCTTTCATGCAGTCGCTTCATAAACAACCCCACTGCCTTTGCTCCAAAAGATACAGGACTCATCTATGCACTCTTCTGTGATCAGGAGAGTTAACCTTTGAAGAGTAGATTTTTTTTGGAATGTGTTTATTTTTTATTTTTTTAAATTTGAAGTCAGTGTTATACAACATTGCTTTCAATTACCAGTAGTGATTGTTAATTTAGGCATTAGAATGTCAATTTAAGAAGACTATTATCAAAAATTTGTGATTTTCCACCTTAAAGTGTTAAAAACAGAAATACTAGATCCAAGCAACATTTTCTCTTAAAGACCCTGTACAATCTCTTCTTTGTTTTTCATTTAAAGTATCAATTAAGCCACAAGAAAAATATGTGCACTTACCTTTTCAGGTGTATAGACAGGAAGATAACATTTTAAAGTGTGTAATTTCTAAAATAATAATAATAATAATAATAATAATAATAATAATGCCTTGCATTTATATAGCACCTTTCTCACCAACCGGTGACTCAAAGTGCTTTACAATGATGAGGGGGAAACTCGCCTCTACCACCACCAATGTGTAGCACCCACCTGGGCAGTGGCGCCCCCAGACATTTGTAAGGCTGGAAAAGGTATTATCAGTCATAAACCCTTGCAGCTGGTGGTGACTTCCTTGAGGGTGCAATAAAACAATTTACCTGGTGGCCTGAGAACCTTTTCCTCTGACCGCTCACGGCCTCGTAAACTACAGCTGGGATTGAGCCTACAACTGGACATCAGAAGGAAACGGCATCCCCAATGACGCCGGGAACTCAGGCTTGCTCACAGGTCTTTTACGGCCTAGGTTCTGGACTGAATGGTGAACATATTAAACAAAGCTGTATATGTATATTGAATCATATGTATGTGCATGTAAATTGGTAATTGTGGAAGTATAAAGTAATTGTGGATAATATGATAAATGTGGTGAACCTGGATAATACTAATTGAAGTGTGTGGTATGTGAAAGTATAGGAGGGGGAGAAATAAAGAATGTGAAAGGAGGATTGTATAAGTTATCAGGGATGCGCTTGTCCATATAAATATCTGGAACCTAGAGTGGCCATCACCGGGACCTCACCTGATATCTAGATATGATAGAGAAGATCATAAGATCACGCGCAGTCGTTCAAAGAGTCTTATTACTGTCACTAGATTGGGAGGGGTAGCTGTTTCTCTCCCTGGAGGGGGGTCCCTGGGTGGTGAAACTTCTCTTCCTGCCAGACCTTATTTGGACAAACAAAGGGACTTGTGGAGTGTGCAAAGCCTGCATTTAAGGAAAGCCCAAAGGGATATTCGAGGAGAATCTGCTTAACAGTTCTCCTGGTACCATAGTCACACCGTACGGAATCACCTGGTGATATACTTTGTTCGTGAACTTGTTCATGTTTATGTGTCTTAGCAGCATGTTATCCTGTGTTTAGCTATAGGCATTGAATGTGTTCGTGTTTGCTCTAACAGTTTTAACCAGTGATTATTTGTCATTAATAAATTACCATGTTTTCACATCAACTGCATCTTTCTTTTAATCCCTTTTTCCAGCTTCAATTGCCTGCATGATCTGAGCTGCAGCGTTCCAAGCACTGTGGTGTGTATGCTTGAGTCTCAGAGTCAGAACTCCTGCATCTCACTCAGGGCTAATTCTAAGCTAATGACCTCCCTGCCTGTTATCCAATTCTTTTTATATTTAACGTGCGTGGCTCTCATCCATCTTATACCCTTTTCAGCCTAAATTACGACTGAAGACTCAGGGGGACTATTCTGACCAAGGACCGACTGATCAGCGGCCTGGTACAGACGTGGCGTTCCCATGTTGGGTAGGCAGTCAAGTTTCTGCCCACAAACAGGGTTGGGTAGTGTATGGTTCTGGTGATTTGATGTGAAGAGAACCCATGGGCGTTCTTCGCCGGTTCTTGTCAAATTAGCCTTAAGGAGCCCTTTAAATACACTCAGACCTGGGCTCGCAACTATCTATGATAAATGAATACATGTATTGTGTTGGCTAGACCCCCAACCTCTGCGTTCGCCACCGAACTGAGCTTCAGCAATAATGTTGATTCCGGCAAACATATATTGAAGTAATGGTGGTACCTAAGGACGAGTTGAGTGTAACCACTCCGAGCTCCACGCATGTTTAACCAAAATTCTAAATTATAATTATAAATGGAGTCAGATAAACGAGTAAATAAAATTATAATATTTCTAAATAACTTTGACCTTTTCCCATAGCAATAGTGGAATACATCACGCTTAAACCTTCGCTCCGAGCTATTCCCTCATTGGTATAGTAATTGCGGATTCTACACATTTTTCATTGGGGGGGCCAGATGGGGCCACTGAAAATCTTGGGGTGGCACACCAAAACCAAAAGCCATAACTGAATTTCAGGAGTTCTATTATGTTGTTGTAGTATATAGGCTAGTGGAAAACTATGTTAATATGAGAGTTAAGGAATCGCATGCTGATATACTTTGGTTTCTTATTTTACAGTTAATGTTACTAATTATCTGATATGAATTATCTGATAGCACAGACTAATACCAGTATCGTTAACATTTTGAGCTCCACAACAATCCTGTTTTAATGTGTTATGTATATGGATATACATAGGCGATTCATTGTTCTTCAAATAGGCTAGTAGTTGTCCTTTTCCTTAAAAAGACGAATATACAGCTTTAATTTGAAAGAGTAGCTACATTGATTGTAAGGAACAAAACATTTACTAGGAACAAGCCTACTAGAGTTTAAAAACACCACACAGAGGCCTCAAATTCTTTTCAATACAGCTGTATTTGGCTGTTGCTGTGTCTTTTTATGAACGAAAATATTATATATGTCCAAAAATGAAAAACAAAACAAAAAAGCATAATCATGAACAGCAATATACATTTTATTATAGCCTACTCAGACCCCTGCTTTATTTGGCTACGTTCTTCTCAGCCCATTTTGTCCACAGTTATCATAGGCTAGGCTATGTGTAGCCTACGGTTTTTATTTAGTTTTTTTTAAAAATGGTTTTCTGTGTTGTTATGGGTGAAAGCTCCGCGCTATGATGGCTATAATGCAGCTTTGGCCAAAACTGGTATGCAGTAACAGCAGTCTTTTTCATTTATTTATTTATTTATTTTTAAAAGGGCATTTCCCGATATAATTGCTGACTTGTGGCGAGTGGTGATAGATTTACTTTAACATCTGTCCGAGAATGTAAAAAAGTCGTCCATTTTCACAGTAAGAAAGAATTTTATGACGTCACCTCTACTTCGCTAGCTTAGCCTACTTGAACAGTTACAACCTGCATGAGAAGAGTAGCCTACCTATTGAAAGCTGATTGCTTTTTCTTTGTCTCACCATTTGTTTGGAATCTACACGCATACAACGATGAAAAATTATCGTTCTTTGGATGCCCAGAACTTTTTTGATAGTGGATGATAATATTTTGCACTTGCAAATATAATACTGTAACATTATAGCACTCCGATTTATCCACATTCCACTACAAACCATTTGCATATGGTCAAAATGTTTTAGCCTTTCTTATAGCAATATTAGTTAGCCATACATTGACAATTGGCTAACTTATTTGACTTGGGCTACCTGTGAAACAATGCCTGCTGCACACATAAGCATGTGGAGCTTCAGGGTCACACATTTTCCCCTTTCTTCCCACTGACGCCTCACGTCTTATTGCATTTGTAAGTGTTGATTGGCCCAGATTTCTTTCTTTGCTATATCAACCACTTTTGATTGGTGAATCAACACTGATTGGAACCATGAAGAGGATGTGCCACATATGAATGAAGCATGCTCTGTGTAATGTAAGTCAATGATTGGCTGAGGAGTCCACATGCTTTGTATTCCAAAGCTTTTAATTGGCTGCTGATTTAACCGGAACCACAAAGACCTACAGATACTACAGCTCTAAGGTCATAGGTCATAGCTTGTGTGCTTGAGATGTTTTAGCCCAATGCTGCCCAACCCGGAACCCGGTTCCTGGAGATCTATTATTTTCACTCCGACTGTAACAGAGCACACCTCATTCAACAGCTAGAGATGGCCTTGTGTTTGACTTTAGTCCATCAATTAATGAATCTCATTACATTATGCGGAGTTATTTTCGGTAAGTCGCAATGCAATGAAAATAATTATGTTAGCCAAGTTAAATAGCTATCGCTATATCTTTCATTGCCATGTGGCGCTAGCTTGCTGCAGTCTTGTCACAATTGAGACACTTGATTTTATTGCTATGCATTGTGTTTTTTTTTTGGCATTGCTGTCTTTTTATGATTTTATTTTATTCTCGTTGTAAAGCAGCTGAGTACTTTGCAAAGTGCTATATTAATAAAATGTATTATTATAAATCACACTGATTTGCAGAATAACTGCAGTATTCTGCCTGCTTTAAACCAGAGAAACCGGTAGTATTTTTACCACTGGGGATTCAGTCATTCAATCATTTCATTGACATGGAATTATAAAAGTGAGAAGGTCCTGAAATGGTGGTCATGGTAACAAAACACATCCTGGGTAACCTATGTTTAGAAAGCTCTTAAAGGAACAGGAACAGTAACAACCCCTGTCACCATAGAACATAAATAAATACCAAATACTAAAGAAAACACTCAGTTTGAAGGCAAACTTGCCTTTGCGGGTAATATCAGCATAACTGTGCTACCATGTAGCCTTTAACTTAAACTGTGAAACAGGAAAAGCTGAGCAGGGTTGGGTTTGGTTAGTACTTGGATGGGAAACTTCATGGTAAACTGTGATGGCGTTGGTTGGCCAGAAGTGTTCCCTCTTAACCAAATTTTAAAAAAGTGACAATAATAAATACAGGATATTCCCCAGAGTGCTGTAGAATGTCACTCTCCTTTGGCTAGGACTTCACTCACTGTGGTCATTCATGATTACCTGCAACTTATAGATGTTTTAACCCCAGTGTCCAAATACAATTCCCTAAAAACCTGGCTTGCTATATCTGACCCTCCTTTCACTGGGCTGGCTATGTTCCCGTACTATCTTTAGCATTTCTTTCCGACTGATTCCGTAAGGTCGTCACGTAAAATAAGATCCGTGGTCTCAATAAGGAGTGGCGTTTCATTTGGTTTGTGATTCCTGATCACGTCATTCTCTTTGCTGAATACGCGTTATGCAGGGCATATGAGGTTGTTCCACAAATATAATTATATATTCATTTATATCGTCATTTATTTAAAGAGGGGCGATCAAACTCCATATCCTAGAGGGCCGTGGGCTTTATTATGCCCCAGCACTTGAGTACTCATTCACCTAATTTATTGATTGGCTGACGTGCTCATCCACCTTTTCAAGGCTGAAATTGTCTGCTGATTAAAAAAAGAACTGCGGTCATTCCAGGACTGGAATTGTGCACTCCAGGATGCTGTTATGGAGGATTTATGGAGGGATATTGTCATGCTTCAATCTTTCTCAATGTTCCCTGGGATTGTCGTGAGAATACAACAGCCTGGTTGTTTGTCTTTAATCTTGATTTGCACGTGTCATCAGTTTTGTTGTGTCGGGCTTTTGTCTTTTGTTTTTTTCCATGTGCTGTGTGTCTGTAGTGGGACAGGGAAGCAGGCTGGATATTTTTCAGGGCACTCCTTCTCCTCGTTATGATAATATTGACTAATTGTCTAGTCAATATAATTTTGTTTGTGGTCGTCACCATGGAGACGCATTCGCAACATAATGCTCGGGCCGTTGGATCTGCTGCAACAAAGTTTACCATCGCTCTTCACCGGAGTTGAAGATGTCGGGACTGATCCAGGAGTGCAGGCAATTCTTCAAAAGGCAACCAGAAAATGGAAGGTGAAAATAATGTGGGGGAGGAGTGAGGCGGTGACTGGGAAGGTTGACGCAGTTCGGTGCTGCATTTCAACAGTGGACAGAAACCGCAACACTGCATGTATGGAGGAAAGTCGTGGAGGCGGAGTTTGTGTGTTGGACTGCTTAATGACACTGGACACCTCAGGACAGCGGGGGCTATTTTTAATCATGGCTGTATTTCACTTTAATTCACTTAATTAGCTTGATTAATGCAATGATTCTATTGAATGTCTTTGTTTGATTTGTTTATTTGTGTGTTGTGGGTCTGCCCCACTGTCTGTCTTTTTTTGTTGTTGCTGGGGCTATAACTGAAGTTCCCAAATGAAAAAATTAAAATAAAGGTATTCTATAACTGACATCAAGGCTACGTTCACATTACAGGGCTTAATGGTCAAAAAGATTGACTGTTCAAAGCGCTTTGACTGTTCACATACATTTTTTAATGTGGCCCATGTCTGATACCAGTGTGAACCGATTGCTCTCCTGAAATGACCCGCATGCGCAAATGAACAAAAACAAAAAACATCACACCTGTCACACAGCCTGCAGAAAAATAACAACAACAATGAAGTCATCAAAGTGACGGCTTCTGCGTTCATTTTAAAGTTGATGTGCAGTGGAGGCCGGATGCAAGTCTGTCAGCTAATGCTGATATGAGAAGACTGGGGGGGAAAGCCAAGGTTTTAACTATATTTGTGTTGCCATGGCTGCTACTTCTGTGCAGAGGGACTCGTGGATGCGAGATCGAAGCCAGAAATAGAGGAACCGTGACGTGGGCGGTTTCAGTGAAACATAGCAAGGCATGAAACTAACATTACATTACATTATACATTATAGGCATTTAGCAGACGCTCTTATCCAGAGCGACTTTACACACATTTTTTTTCTTTTTTATACATAGTATCATTAATTAATACAGCTATATATATGAAGAGCAATGCAGGTGAAGTACCTTTGCTCAAGTACAAACGGGTGTCCGACGGGAAAATCGAACACAACCCTTTCGGTTACACCCAGTGTTTTAACAACTAACCTCGCCCGCTCGCCTGGGCGAGTGATTTTGAGGACGGGTTAAGAAAAGAGAGCGCTCGGTCATTTGGCGAGTGAGACCAATCAATATAACATTTATAAAACAGATCGTTCCGGGATGCAGATTGGTCAATACAGCGTTCCAGCCGTGTAAAAATACACGATATAAAAAAGCTATCACATGACACATCTGTTCACCTGAATTCAAATCTGATGTGGTCACATGGTGAAAAAAAAAATGTTCTTTTTGTGTCCAAACTGCTCTAAAAAAATCTGATTTGGGCCACATTTGCTTGTAATGTGAACCCAGTCCAAGTAGATCCAAGATTTAGCTCATTAGATCCAGACATGACGGCAAAAACAAGCAAAAAGACAAACACTAAATTGATGTTCTGTCACGATACCGCTCGGACGTTTTAGTTCCTCTGGGCTGCACTAAGGCGAATGCTCCTTGCCAGATTTACAAATTCAACAGATTATTTGCAAAAGTGCCTTTGAGACCATCCATGTAGATTAGCATTAGCACTAGGGACTGCGCTGCCTTCACTCTGAAAAGGGCACTGTCCCGAGGGGTTTCCTTACTTTATGTGCATTTATTTCCCTTTCAAATGGCAAACCTGTAGTTTGTCATTTCAGAGAATTCATCGTCATATGGTCCCTCTATAAAGGCTGAGTTGTTCAGTCTCTGAAGATGGAAATGTCATCGCTCTATTATGTTCCTGTTCTCTTAACAGACTTTCAGCACCACTGGAGTCACAGTCTGCTCAGAACACCATCAACACCAAATTATCATAGAAAAGCTGGGGAATGTCTATGAATATGAATGACATATAAAACTTATAATGATAGAAGTACATTTAGAGCTATGTGATGCAGCATCTCTCAAGACTCAGTCATTATACTTCAGAGCATCCAGCTTACATCTTCCTTTTAAACTCATTAGCGTACTTGATGGACTGTCCTTCCGATTGGCTGGATGCCCGGGTTTGTTGTTCGACTCATGTGCAGATGGTTCATTCAGTTGGTTCGTTCAGATGTTTGGCAATCACTCACCAATGTCTATTGCAATCAATAGCTCCCTGGCATAGCAAGATGGATTTTTTACCTTGTCAGCCATTACATTCAGGTAAACACTTGTGTGTCAAAATCTCTCAAAATGTGGGTTCGGGTCCAGACAGTATTGCTTTTTTAAGCAGGCTGTGTTCACACCTGGCAATCAGCTACACGCCTTTTCCCGCTTTGAGGTATCACTTTGGTGACGGGCGAGGAGCAAGGCGCTGAATTAATTAAATTCTGGTTAGAAGCATTTTTGTTTGGCATTACAGGGGTTATATGCACAGCTTTCATATTCTTAAACCCATATGTTTTATCCCATTATCATGGGCTACACAGTAACTTTTCTTACTGACTGAGAAAACCAACAGAGAAAATACGTTTGTTGAAAAATGGGACCAGAAATATCTAAATTCATAAATTAACCTGCTTTGTACATGCTGCACTTTGTACAATGGGCCCTACGTTTGCAGTCGAGGCACGATTGTGGAACGTTAGTTCTAACGCAAGGCGCTGGCGAATCGGGGCGTGTCCAACTCAATATCGGTGATTTCGTGACTCCAGGCTTTTCCCGGCACAGTTGTACAAGTGTCTGGTTCGAAAATAATTAATTAAACATGGGTGTGGTGGGGTTTTGGTTTCATTACTGCCAATCAGATCGCCCCTTTTTTTTCTCTTTAAATAGAGTGTGTTAAAGCCACGGCCAACTGATAATTTATTCATGGCTGAAGAGCACCAGCATTATGAGAGGCTCTCTTCCTGGTCCCTATGAACCATTCATTATGATATCAAAACAAAGGTGAGACTGAATAGTATTAATTTCCATATTTATTTTATTTGACTCATGTGTTCTCACCAAAATAAGGCCCTATATGTGTATTCATGTATTCAGTGTGTGTACATACATAGGAGTGGTTCCCAAGTCCTGGTCTTCAGTCATCATGCAAATGCTGGTCTTTGAACTATAATTGTAAGGCTGGACACGTTATTGCAGAATCTAAATCACTAGTGGAAAATGAGGAGCTGAAATGCATGCAGATTATAATGGGCCAACCCTGCACTGTGATTGGCTGAAATGAAAATTGATTTTGTTTAGCCGTCTACTTTCTTTAAACAACTGGCTAAGAGAATGGTGCAAAACATGGCTGATTGATTTTCTTGACAATTGGGACACTTTCTGGGAGCAACCTGCCTTTTACAAGCGTGATGGCCTGCATCCGAACCGTCGAGGTGCTTTAATGCTATCAAGAAACATAGAGAACTGTGTCCCAACATGACTGCCTGAAAGTAGAAAACGCTATTTCAGATTTTAGCCCCTTTTTACACGCATGTCCGATACAAACTGTTATTTCTGACCGCTGTAATCAGAGTGTACGTCCCAGTCTGCACCACCAATGTAGGGTTAATAGAGGTAACTTGCTGACATTTCCTTTGATAACAGTGAGTGCTCCTAAGCAATTTAGACTTGTTTTTTTCTGCCTTTGAATATCTTGCCCTTGTGCTTCAAGGTGATGCTCCTGTGCTTTTCATAACCATTTACCGTCCCCCTAAACACAGCACAGTATTTTTTAATGAATTTGCTGAACTTTTATCTATTTTATCAATGAAGTATGACAGTGACAATAGCTCAGACGCCAATGCTATGGGCTTCATCAACCTGTTATATCTCTCTGATTTCAACCAGCATGTTACCGGCCCAACACATAGACATGGCCACACTTTGGATTTGGTTGCTACTAGAGGTCTAAGCACCACTATATCCTCTATTATTGATGTTGCTATGTCTGACCATTTCTCTGTATTTTTTGAAGTTAGGGTGACCTTACAACATGATATGCCGATACCAGTCTTGCCTTTCTCCTGTAACAACTTAGTCAATAGTTTTAATGCCAAACTTAAGACGACCCTCGATATTGTTTTTCCAGTCAAAATGTAAAAGACTTCTTCCAAAAAAAAAGGCTCCATGGAAAAGCTGAAGGAAAATGGAGAAAGACAAAGCTACAGATCCATTATGAAATTATTAATTAATTAAGAACATCTTACTAGCTACGATAGGGCTATAAAGAATGCATGACAGTCTTATTTTTCTAACTTGATAATTGACAATCAGGATAATCCCAAAAAAATGTTTGCTACAATTGACCATCTGATTAACCCAATAACGGCTGCTAAATCTTGCAGTGAGCTTTTCTCCTCATCTAAATCCAAAGAGCTTGCAACATGCTTTCAGCAAAAGATACATATTATTAGATTGGGTATTACACAAACGACAGCAACTGTCTTTGTTCACCATGTGAGGTTATCATGAACTCCTTTGCCATTGTTGATGCAGAAATACTCAATAAGGTTGTATTGCAATTAAAACCCTCTACATGCTCTCTTGATCCCATTCTCACCAAATAAAAAAATAATGTTTTTAACTGTCTGTCAGGTGAAGTACTAGCCATTGTGAACTGCTCCTTAAAACTGGAACATTCCCAACTGCATTAAGGACTGCCTTAGTGAAACCTCTCCTGGATCCCTCAGTTCTCAGCAACTTTAGACCAAATCTACCTTTCCTAAGTAAAATTCTTGAAATGATTGTTTTCAAACAACTAAATGACTCTTTGTGTGCTTTTAATTGACCTGTGTTTTTTTATTTTTTATCATCTTATTTACTTATTTGTATTTTTTCATTTGTATCTTATTTTATTCATTTAAATTCTACCTACACCTCTGTTTTATATGTTGCTGTTTTTATTTAAAGTTTTATAGTTGTATTTTTTATTTTTTATTTCCTATTGTTTATTATTTTAAGCTGGTGTTTTATTTTATCTATTTGTTGCCTGATTATTTTATCATTTATAATTGTTTTTATTATCAAAGTTACCTCTATTGTGTTTTGCAAGTTTTTTTTCTTCTGTATGCACTTCGGGCTGCAAAATATTGTATGAAAAATGCTGCATAAATAAAGTGTATTATTAATTATTATTATTTTTATTATTATTATTATTATTATTATTATTATTATTATTATTACTCCAGGACCAGGTTTGGGAACCCTCTGATCTAAACGATGGTGTTTGGTCATATTACAACCGCACACATTCAATGTTAAAATGTTTGGTAATCTACTGACTAAACAATATCAATCTTAATTGCGCTTACAAGAGATTTGAAAAAGTAACACAACCAAAAAAATGCAGTGTGCTGCCACCCAACGAATCATCATTTCTTTCCAAATTGACCTCCTCAGGTGAGACCTGACATTGAAATGGAAACCAGTTGACTATCAAAATATTGAAAAATGTGAAAGCCTCCCAAAACGACCTTTCTCAGTTTCAGAAATACAATCAAAACTATAATTTAAGGGAAACAGACAGTAAAGTCAGTGAAGTCAGGAATGAGCGGTAAAAAACTGTTGTTCCTGGTATTTTATTCAGCCTTAAACAGAGACGGCAGTTTGTTTTTCTCTGCATTTGCCCTTTAGGCTGCCGATCTTAATATTGTTTGTACAAGGCAGACTCTGCTGGGATGACCTGGCGCTGGTGCTGTCGCGGTCCGAGCTAGTAAATAAAACGCCTCGAGCCGTAAACAACATTCTCATAAATCATTTTTTGTTCAGTGTAACTCAATGCAGCTTTTTTTATGAGTAGCAAATGCAAACATGTGACCTTTACAATCACAGGGGAAGTGCTAAAGCTAAAGCTAAATCCTGCTCCTGATATGTGAAAAAGCACATTCATTCATTTTCTACTCTCATCGTCAATGCCTGATTACAGAAAGATAGCTTTCCCCATAACTTATTATGGAATTTGGAAGTTGGTAAGACCTTTTTTTTTTTTGGTGTACTAATAAATAAACAAACATAAAAACATAATTCAAGGAAAACCACACCAGACACCAGGGGCCCCATTTATAAAATCCGTATAGCATTAGCAAAAGATTTTTGTTAATATCTTGATCAGTTTGTTCATTAAAACAGCTGCTTATTTAAGTTATGTCACAATGCTTTTCTTTCACTTATTTGCTCACTTTCAGTGATCTAGTGTCGACACTTATCTGTCTGTCTAACGTTGAAATAACTAAAAATGTACAGTTTCTTCTGAAGGAATGATCTCACGAAAGCATTTGTTCATGTGACTTATGAAAAAACCCTGGGAAACGAGCGGGGGGAATTCCATTAGATTCTTTATTGTCCTCCAAGAGGAAATTTATCTTTGCAGTCTGTACATAATTACACATATAATCCAATACACATACAGAAATCCCAAAGTGATATCTTCACATATAATACCAATCATACATTAATTTCAGGTGAGATTTATATACATGTATGCAGGTGAGACATACACGTTGTACAGTTATCGTGGGAGCTTGTTCAGTGCTGATATGGCCGTGGGGACAAAACTCTTAGAAAGCGTGCCCTTTTCCATGCATTATTATGCTTGGCGTGCGTACAATGCGTAGCCATTTTCAGACATAAGGGGGAAAATTCTTCAACAGTCTTTAAAAGTGTCTTCTTAAGAACAATAAACGGCTCATTACAAATCGGGTGTTCAGATTGTGTTTAGACCAAAAACCAGCCTCCTCGGAGGTCTCTCAGTGCCACGTTTTGAGAACCCCTACTTAAACGTGAGGCGCTGATGTACGAGAGCAGGTTTTCTCTAGACCCCGGTAAAGCTGACAGTTTTTTACACAAAACGAGCGATGAATAAACCATAACACTCATAGCACTTTGGTTTGACCATTTTAAAAGTAATGAAACAAAGCTGCACACAAATAGATGTGCATAATGGGTGTAAAAAAAAAAAGTAGTAAATCATATGTACATTTTCAAGTGTCTTTTCTTGGGAAAAGGAAAGAATCATATTCCCAAAAGATAGCTTTGAATTTGACAGTCCGTTTAAGCACGATGTGAACAGAATTCCGCAATGTGGTTAATGTTATTTTCACTCATGTCAGCATTACCATAGCAACTACGTCCTATGACAGGCCATATAGAGGGAAAGGGCAGTAAACCTTGGTCCCGGAGAATCACAGGGTCAAGGTTTTTTTGTTGTTGTTTTTACTCAGCACATCAGTTAAAACAGCTGTTGACACAGTTAACCCACGTCACCTGGTTCCACGGGTTTGAATTGGTTATTATATGTACGGGGAAAAGGGAAAAGAACAGGTCTTGGTATTAGAACCAGCTGTCTATGACCACTGGATTCATTGAGGAAAGAAATAAATGAGTCATAATAGTTGGTACTGGTAGAGGCTTAGACCTTACTGTGGATATGAAGTTGTATCGTGAGTGGGTGTATATTAATTCAGTTCTATTTTTTTTTTTAAATAAAATACTGCAGGAAGCGTTTAAGGTTTACACAGTGTGTGGTCCTACAGTGCCCACCAGAATTACGGCACGTAGGTGTGAAAGATGCCCCCAGGATGCAACCAACTACCAAACTGTGATCCGTGGATGCTTTTGTTTTTATAGCCATTTTCTGATTTATGAAGGTCAACAACTTTTGTCTCATTTAATTTGTGTGTTTTCTGATCTTCCCCATGTTGATGGATGACTAAGGGTCTTGGCCATTGTCACCTCATATTTATAATCCATGCAGTTAAGAAAGTTTATAATGACCACATAATAGTTCCCAATGACTCATGTGTGCTTAAAAAAGGTAAAATATAAATGGGAATATACTTAAATTAGGTTTTGTTTGTAAGTATTTCTAATGCCAATAATTGTGATGCCTGTTTTTTTGAGAATTTTTTCTTTCTTTCAATAATTTAACCTAAATTAAAGATTAGATATTTTTCATGTTTTGATTGTAAGGTCATCCTGATAAATGACAAATATATGTTTTATAGCCTTTTTTTCCTTATGTTCCAGGGTTGCCAATAATTCTGGTGGGCACTGAGTACTCACGCAATGAAGAACCTGCAATGTTTGCATTTCAACATGATTAGTGTGACTCACAGCTGAAATACTCCAATTAAGCAATATGTATATAATGCAACTTCCTTGGGAAACTGTAACACATTCAGATTTCTTACTATAGTTAATTAATCCACTGGCTTATTGTATACTCCTACATAGCATTATCTCAATCTAAACAAGAAAAAAAGGCTACTGACTGCAAAAGAAGTGAGCATACATTGCTGCTGCAATACATAAAGTACATCAGTTTACTTTTGAACATAGAAATCAACAGAACACTGGTGACTTATGAAAGACTGCGGTGGACGTGCTATAATTCACAATAATTGCAACTTTGTTGAATGATCCTGGCTTGAGTTAGAGTGTGATATTAATTATATTTGTAGAACTCTGCACTTTGTACCTACTGCTGTGAGGCTCACACAGAGCCGACCATGATTTTTGAAGAGATCAGTAAACTGACCTTGCAGATCAGTAAACTGCTACAGGGTCAGAGAAAGGTCATCATATTTCAGAAGATTCATTTGAAGCCTTTCTTTAACATATAATTGAAACATGTTTTTTTGTATTTTTGTAACTTTTAGCTCAATTTATTAATTATACACATGTTTTTTGTTTGCTAGTGTACAGCAATTTCTTTCCCTCCCTGGTTATTATTTTTGTAAATACACGAGCTGTGTCTGAATCTGTGTACTGTGACTTGTTGTTGTGTACTGTTTACGGTGTACTGTTTAGTACTGATGTACAGTATGCAAAAAAAATACTCCATGCTATTTTCCAACTGTACTGTGGAAGGGTTGTAGACATCCCACTCTTGTGTGGCCATGTCACGTATTGTTTTTGTTGTTATTGAAGGAAAACGTCAGCGACGCTGCGCCTCAATTTTTAAAAAGCTGCATGTCATATTTATGTGACCAAAATGTTTGCATACTTTTTGAAAAAGTATGCTCCCTAATATATTCAGCGTAACCCTGGAAGTAAGTATATCATCCAGGGCTTTTAAGTATACTACATTTAGAGAAAACGTTGCTTACATAACTACTTTCTCATCCTGCATACTCAATAGTATGGAAGGGTGCTGATTCGGACACAGTCATAACCTGTAAAAATCTGTCATGCAGTAAGAATAAAACAATTTTATTTTGTTGATTTTTTTGCAATCACATTTATCGGTTTCCTGTTTTTAAAATAAAAAAGATATTTGAGGATGCTGAGACTTTTCGTTTGTTCTCTCTCTTTCTCTGTCTCTCTCACACACATGAAATAATTTGGTTCCTTACAGGAATACATTTGCTCTAAGTAACTAATACAATTGTTACCTGAAACTGAGCATTTACTCTATAAAACCCATAACATGATTATGACACATAAGCATTGTATGTCTATTTAAACATATTAGACATTTTAAAGTCCCTTGCTTACTAAATCCATATGTTCTGTGCCTATTCAAACTACCACTAGAATGTAGTTGCACTTTTTAACTGGATTTGGGGAAGGGCAGCTGATACAATTGTTATCAAAACTGCAGCTTGACCTGAAAAATGTGCAGCCAAGTGATGATAGAAAATGTAATATCCTGAGAATCCATTATTCTAAGATCTATTCATAACCACCATTCTCTCTGCCTGCATCAACAAATGTGTGTCACAGATAGGACAACCCCCCCACATGTGCACACACACACACGCACACACCACTGGCTTCTTGTGATTGGGTGAGAGGGAAGCTATGGGAGGAGCCAATGTGAAACACACACACAGCAGGGTATAAGATAAGAGAGCGGAGGGAAGGGGAAGCGTTTGCTTGCCAAGCAGTGACATGCTTGCCTGCTGCACGTTCACCTTCTCTGAGTAGCTCAGGTTTATCTGCTCCGCTATACAGCGCAGTAAAGAACTCATTCTGTTCCTAGGGATTTCTGTTCTTTTCTATCTCACTCTCTCTCACTCTGTTTAAAAACTCATTCACCTGTCTCTATTCCTCTTTATTTATCACTTCTTTCTTCATCTCTCTTTCTGTCAGTTTTTCCTCTCCCCCTCCTTCCCCTTCTATTATCATTATTTTCCTTCTTTTTTCTCATTTTTGTCTCTCTGCCTTTTTTCCCCCCCTCTCCCTCGCTCCCTCGATAGGACATGAATGCGGACAGCATCGCAGGCTGAAACGGGTCTCGGCAGATGTCTGGAGAAGATGAAGCTGTGTCTCAGGGTTTAGAGTTGGCGAAGGGGGTGATGTTTCCCACCCTGCACTGGGAGCATTCTTGCGTTTCAGCTGCCCGGATCGCCACTCCGGAAATACTCCAGACCCCCGCTCATCCAACCAGCAAGACCGATGGGGGCGTGGACAGAAAACCAGCTCACGCTGCCTTTCTAGGGTTTTCCGGAACCCTGGATTATCTGTGGGAACACTAACGGAAATAATCGGACAAAAAAACAACAAAAAATAACGAAAAACAAAACAACAAAAACTTCTCGTGTCTCACAAAGATGAATTCCACACATCACCCCGGATTTATCCACGTTCCCCACATGAGGAACCACAGCTCGGGAGCCTACCCCTCTCCCAAGGGCTCAGCAGGGGAGAAGGACTCTTCGTCTGGCTGCTACGAGCAGCTCCTGATCTCCACCGGGGTCTTCCTCGCCCTGGGCATCGTCAGCCTGCTGGAGAACATCCTGGTGATCACCGCCATCGCCAAGAACAAAAACCTGCACTCACCCATGTACTTTTTCATCTGCAGCCTGGCTCTGGCCGACATGCTGGTGAGCGTCTCCAATGCCTCGGAGACCATCGTCATGGAGCTGATCAAACGCGGCCACCTGTCCATCGGGACCGGCCTGATCAAGAGCATGGACAACGTCTTCGACTCCATGATCTGCAGCTCGCTGCTGGCGTCCATCTGCAGCCTGCTGGCTATCGCCATCGACCGCTACATCACCATCTTCTACGCCCTGCGCTACCACAACATTGTGACCGTGCGCCGCACAGTGACCGTCATCTCCTGCATCTGGACCTTCTGCACGGTGTCCGGCGTCCTCTTCATCGTGTACTCGGAGAGCACCACGGTGCTCATCTGCCTCATCACCATGTTCTTCACCATGCTGGCGCTCATGGCCTCGCTCTACGTACACATGTTCATGCTGGCCCGACTGCACGTCAAGCGCATCGCCGCCCTGCCGGGGAACGCGCCCATCCGGCAGCGGGCCAACATGAAGGGCGCCATCACGCTCACTATCCTGCTGGGCGTCTTCGTGGTCTGCTGGGCGCCCTTCTTCCTCCACCTCATCCTCATGATCTCGTGCCCGCGGAACCCCTACTGCATCTGCTTCATGTCACACTTCAACATGTACCTCATCCTCATCATGTGCAACTCGGTCATCGACCCGCTCATCTACGCCTTCCGCAGCCAGGAGATGAGGAAGACCTTCAAGGAGATCTTCTGCTGGTACAGCCTCCCAGGATCCTGTGTCTGCGAACTGCCCAGCAGGTACTGAGAAGGTGAGATTTCGGGATAGTAGGGATTCATCGCCAACTTCTACGCCCTGCGCTACCACAATCTTCGGCCCAAAATAACGACTCCGTCAAAATGCATTTATTGTGGCGCGTCGGACAAAGCACATTCTCTGCTGCATTTTTCCCAGAAGAAAATCTGCGGGGGAAAAAAACAAACCCAAAACCTAAACAAAATGACGAAAGTATTGTTACGTAAATCATAAATAATCAATCAGAAAGTATTTTAAAAATGTATTTATTTATTTAAATGTGAGTTAGACAGTCTTAATATTATTCCCTGAACGCCATCTCCCCGACCCCACCACTCCCAATAAAAAAGACAGTCCAGAGAAACTTCTGGAAACTTTGGAACAGAACAGAATAAAGGACAGCTGTGTGGCGAGCCTTGGATTGTGAGCCATGCTCTGTCAGTGAGAGTTGGACAGTTAGTGTGTGTCAGATTGTCGGAGAGGTAGGTTTTCTGCACTGCTTGCTTTTGTGTCCGCGCAAGCATTTATGTGATGCACTGGATGTTGTTCTGAATTTAAACATGCAAAATACGTAACAAAATACATAATTAATTAAATTTGAAGTGCTGCGTATATTATGTGTTTGAGATACTGAATAGCTAAAATTGCTTGCAACCAATTCAGCAGTGTTTCTTAAACACACCGTAAACTGAGTACATGGTGCTTGTGGTGAAATTGTCAGTTTGATAAATAACTCCCTCTTATTTTTGCAACTTTCAGCAAATTATTGTATTATCATGCCAAACCAACCAAGCAAACAGTTGGAGTGGAATTTGCATGAGAGGGCAATGACCAGCATAAGAGGGGAATGCAGGGGATTTGCACAGTAAACTGTATTATCTGCTACCGGGTATTGGGTGGGTACTGGGGCAGGGGGGGGGGGGGGGGCTGGTGGATGAACCGGGTATTGGGTGGGTACTGGGGCAGGTGGAGGGGGGGAGGGTAGGGGGTGGTGGATGAACCGGGTATTGGGTGGGTACTGGGGCAGGTGGAGGGGGGGAGGGTAGGGGGTGGTGGATGAACCGGGTATTGGGTGGGTATTGGGGCAGGGGGGGGGGGGGAGGGTAGGGGTGGTAGGGGGTGGTGGATGAACTGGGTATTGGGTGGGTACTGGGGCAGGGGGGGGGTGGGAGTGGATGAGAATACATGATGAGTCAGTGCCTATGCTCATTTTAAACATTGTGTTTTTCGCTGTAAAAATGTTATATATAACATATTTATGTATACATATATATGTAAGGTTTTATTTTCTCATGTAATTTTTGGTGCAGTAATAGTATGATTTTCTATTTTTGCTTCTTCTACAAAGCACCTTTATTTTGTTATTTATAAAGTATGGAATCCATTTCGGTGTGCCAGCGCTGAATGTTTTACATGTTTTTACTGTAAATGCGATGTTGCTTGTTAAAGCACTGTGTCATATCTCAGGCTTTGTCATTTTTGCACTGTGAATTTACAAAAACTAAATATTTTCAGTGACTGTGTTAAAGTTTTATAATTTTAATAAAAGAATATGCAAAGCTTTTATTGTTTACGTCATTCATTATTATTAACTGACAAATATTGACTTGCCTCCACTCGCTTTTTCAATCATTTCAATCAGTATTTTCAATCAATAGCCTCATTCATCCAAGTTTCCAGGTGGGCATAAACACATTGATTTTATTGTCAGGATTTCACTAGCTAATGTGCAATTGTGAAATAAATGGCTTTCTGCCCACTCCTTAAAACTTACAATGGACTGTATGCTATTGACCTTGGAACATAATGGAATAGAAAGCCTAAGAAAATTGCATACTGTTCCAGTACTCTGACGTCATTTTCTGAATGAAAGCTGGAAATTGGACATGCCAGTGGCACATTAGCATCAAACAAACATCCAGTTTCTACATTTAAAAAAATATGTATGCATTAATTCTACAAAAAGTTTAAAGAATAGGACTAAGATTTAAATTAAGATTGAACAATTCTATTTTGTCTCCAGTGTATTTTCTTGTTCACCTGCTTTTTAACTATAATACTGTTTGCTTGCCTTTGCTGTCTTTGGCCAAGGGCTGTACAAGGCCATTCGTTTGCCTTGTTTGTTTTTCTTCTTTTTCTTTCTCTCTCTCTCAAACAAGTGAGTTGGTGTAAAAGGTACAAACTGTGGACCAAAGACTAAAGGCCAGCCTCAGATTTGAGCTGTTTCTCCCTCTCCCTGTTACAAAAACAGATTATGTCACAGTCAATAGCAAATAGAAGATGGATGTTTTCAAAAGCTGTTTTTTGAAGAAATAACAGTCCAAAGAAAAGGTGCATTTTTTAAAATTACTGGAAATCTGAACCAATGTGTCCATTGTTGATCGATAGGGTGACAGTGCATATTGGTTAGGTATCATTGTATGTACCTCAGAAACTGCCTTGGATACCCAGGTAGGGCATTGCTGTTGTACACTTGAGCTAGGTAAACGGCAGCTATTCAGGGGAGTAATGAATTGGCAGGTAACTGCCTTACAAAGGTGACCTCTAAATCAGGTCTCACTGCACTTAGCCTGGATGGCTTCAGTAACTATCCAGATAAATTGACGATATGAACAAAATAGTATAAAAACGGTAATCCGTGCAAATCGCTCTGGATAAGAGCGTTTACCAAATCCCTAAATGAAAATGAGATGGTAGAGTGGAACAGGGAGGTCTTGCAGGGGAGGAATGGAATGCGCTAACTCCGCTATGGTGCGGCCACATGAATGGGGCCGCGTACGGAATGGAATTTCGACGTCTGATTTTAAGTGCGTTCAGAGTGAGTTTTTCTGCCGAACACATCCGCAGTGAAAGTGCTCGACTGTCAGTGCTTTGCATTTACAAAGTGTCAAGAGGATATCTGCTGCTCGCTGAGGATTTCCTTCAGAGTGTATAAGCAAAGGGTAGTATACCTGCACTTGGTAAATATTCAATAACGGTATCAAGATTAAACACGGACAGATGTTCTGATGACACAGAGCTTTTTACATTTTGTACACTTCAGACTTCACACTCAATCTGATATATTTTTCATGACTTTAACAATGACATCTTAGTAAAGATACAGGCATCATTTCTGAGGGGTTTTCTTTTTTAGTAATAGCCAGTGCTGATTGGACTACTTCTTGGAGGTACACATTTCGAGGCCCACTACTTTCAAAATGATATCAGCGGCGGTAGTTTGGCCTTGTAAATCAGCTAGACCAATGAGGGAATAGCTCGGAGCGAAGGTTTAAGCGTGATGTATTCCGCTATTGCTGTGGGAAAAGGTAAAACGCTGATTTTGTACTCATTTATCTGACTCCGATTAGAATTGATGCTTGATTGCGAGTGGAATTCTGTTCTGTTGAAACTCTATACCAGGAACGCTGATCGCCCCAGATACGGGGTGCAGACTGACACACTGAATCGGACTGACAAGCTCAGAGACCCTAGCCCATAGAAACTCAGGGTTGGGAACATGGCACCATCACAGGTGTACAGAGGTTTTGTACCATAGAATCTACGAGGTCAACTAGAAACTCAGAGGGTTTGGAATGTATCACAGAGGTTTTTGACAATAGAATCTACCAAATACTAGAAAACAGAAACGAAAAGGTTTTGAATGTATCACCATCACAGGTGCTCAGAGGTTTTAGAACATAGAATCCTCCTGGTACTGGCTAAGGCCTAGCAGAGCAGTCACATTACCACAAACAAGTCAGTGTGAAACCCGGTAACAGAAACACAAATCACAGAGACCACGCAAATTAAGTCTAGAAATAGAACAATTTATTAGCCAGGCAGGTGAACATGGAGGTGAGATGTACGGGAGAGTCTGACTACAGCTTCTCCATACTGGAATGACTATGGTACCACTACAGCACCAGGAGACCTGTTAAGCAGATTCTCCCATATTGGGAACTTGCACTCAGCCCTGAGCGAGACGCAGGGGTTCTGACTCCGAGACTCAAGTATACATACCACAGTGCTCGGAACACTGCAGCTCAGATCATATACTCTGGTTAAGTAATTGGAGCTGGAAAAGGGTTGAAAAGAAAGATGCAGATGATGTGAGAACATGATCATTTATTAATGACAATAATCACTGGTCACGACTGTGAGAGCAAATATGAACACATTCAATACCTATAGCTAAACACAGGATAACATGCTACTAAGACAAAGAAACATGAACAGATTCACCAACAAAGTATATAACAAAATGATTCCGTACGGTGTGACTATGGTACCAAAAGAACTGTTAAGCAGATTCTCCCATACGGTGTGACTATGGTGCCACTACAGCACCAGAAGACCTGTTAAGCAGATTCTCCTCGAATGTCCCTTTGGACTTCCCTTAAATGCAGTCCTGAGCAGGCTTTCCGCATTCCACAATTCTTTTTGTTTGTCCAAATAAAGTCTGGCAGGAAGAAAGATGTAACTCCTCACCACTCGGAGACCCCCCTCCAGGAAGATAAACTGCATAGTCTACTCCCCCGATCTAGTGATAGTAATAAGATTATTTGTACGACAGCGTGTGATCTCATAATCTTCCCTATCATTTAACTAGATATCAGGTGAGCCCGGTGATGGCCACTCTGTGCTCCAGATACTTATGTGGACAAGCGCATCCCTGATAACCTATCAAATCCTCCTTTCTTTCACATTCTTTATTTCTTCTCATGTATTTTGCCCCCTTCTATACTTTCACATACCCCACACTTCAATTGGTATTAATCCCAGTTCACCACATTTATCATATTATCCACAATTATTTACATCCACATCCATATGATGCAATATATATATACAGCTTTGTTTCAGTCCAGTATACATTTAACATAGGGTGCTTGTTCACAGGTCTTTTACGGCTGTGAACAGACCTGGGTTCCCGGCGTCATTAGGAGGAACATCGTGGAACTGCTCAATGTCCTGCAGAATGCCGTTTACTTCTAATGTCCAGGGTCAATTCCAGCTGTCGTTTACGACCTTCTGCTTTTTATGACTCAAAGTTGCAGAGCAGCGGAGTTGGAAGACCTGTTGGAAGAAGCAAAGATGCAACGTGGTGGATAGCTTAGGCCACCTGGTGAATTGTTCTAAAGCACCCTCAAGGAAGTTGCCACCAGCTCAGTAACCCAGGGTTTATGAATGATAATGATTTCTTCCCCCGTCTATTTTCAGCTCAACAACTGGTCTCTATGAAAGCATACACCCAGTCAGCAGCAGATGACGTGTGGCAGTGGAGATCAGTGAGCTGTCCGATTGGTTGGAACTATCAGTCCACCAGTATACAAGAGCTGATGCTATATGACAACAACCTTGTTAGCCAGAAATAAATGTGGCCTGTTATTCCAATATAGCCCAGTTTCCCCTGACCTTTCAAGAACACTTTCGATACATTTTCCATGACTTTGCAAGGTGCTGATACCTTGCCTTTTACACGTATACAAATTTTTGTCCATAATGTTTTGCAAACGTGTTCCAGCTTGCTTTTGACTGATGGAAATCAACTGGAGAAGTATCACATTAGCCAAGGTGTCTCAACAGGGGGCTCCCCATAATCAGCACTGTCTTTACCAGGGGGCTCTCCATATTCAGCACTGCCTTTACCAGGGGGCTCCCCAGATTCAGCACTGCCTTTACCAGGGGGCTCTCCATATTCAGCACTGCCTTTACCAGGGGGCTCTCCAGATTCAGCACTGCCTTTACCAGGGGGCTCTCCAGATTCAGCACTGCCTTTACCAGGGGGCTCCCCATATTCAGCACTGTCTTTACCAGGGGGCTCTCCAGATTCAGCACTGCCTTTACCAGGGGGCTCCCCATATTCAGCACTGTCTTTACCAGGGGGCTCTCCATATTCAGCACTGTCTTTACCAGGGGGCTCTCCAGATTCAGCACTGCCTTTACCAGGGGGCTCCCCATATTCAGCACTGCCTTTACCAGGGGGCTCCCCATATTCAGCACTGCCTTTACCAGGGGGCTCCCCAGATTCAGCACTGTCTTTACGAGGGGGCTCCCCAGATTCAGCACTGTCTTTACCAGGGGGCTCCCCAGATACAACACTGCCTTTACCAGGGGGCTCCCCATATTCAGCACTGCCTTTACCAGGGGGCTCCCCATATTCAGCACTGTCTTTACCAGGGGGCTCCCCATATTCAGCACTGCCTTTACCAGGGGGCTCCCCATATTCAGCACTGTCTTTACCAGGGGGCTCCCCAGATACAGCACTGCCTTTACCAGGGGGCTCCCCATATTCAGCACTGCCTTTACCAGGGGGCTCCCCAGATTCAGCACTGCCTTTACCAGGGGGCTCCCCATATTCAGCACTGTCTTTACCAGGGGGCTCCCCAGATACAGCATTGCCTTTACCAGGGGGCTCTCCATATTCAGCACTGTCTTTAAATTTTTTAAAAATACAGTACATCCCAAATGTTTCCCTGGCAGTACCTCCCTGAAAAAGCAATAATTTTTTCACGAGTTGAGATCTTGGAACATGCGAAACGGGTCACTTTAAAAAGAAGCACACCCATTATACAATGCAAATTAACATTATGGAAATATATTATTTAAAAAAAACATTAAAATATCTCTACTAGTACTACTGCAACAACCAACTACCAAATAACAACCGTGCATTTTTCCAGTTTGTATTGAACTATCTGTTGTGTTCTGATGTGTACAGTTTTGGCACATGGTTTCCCAAGAGCCCAGGCAGACTGATTGCTCTTACGAGCAAGAGGAGATGAGAGAGAAAGAGAGAAGGGGCAAGTGACCCCCTGCTGCTCCCTCCTCCCTGGGTACATGGGAGTGACTGGGGTCATTACTTCTGAAGATAAATCCTCCGCTCTTTACATTCCACTCTCCACTGCGATTGATGAGAGAACATGTGTGTGCGTGCAAATCATTTATCAGACCTGCTTCTCTGCTTTCTCAAACAAAACACCAGGTTGAAAAACTTAAGATACTGCACTTCACTTCACCTTTATAAAGCCACACTTCATTATTATCTTATACCTCATTTATAGTACCAAACTTCACTTACAATACTGTACCTAACTTATAATCTTATACCTGACTTGTAGTACCAAACTTCACTTATAATACTGTATTTCACTTATAGTACCGAACTTCACTTATAATACTGCAATTCACTTATAATCTTATACCTCACTTATAGTACCGAACTGTATTTCACTTATCTCAACAAAAAATGTTTTCAACGTACAAAAATGCCAAGTTACTCAAGCATACAAAGAATTGTCTATAATAAAGCTAACAAATTCTAGGTCTGCCATTAAAAGTATTGATATCAACATTAAGTTACAATAAACAATACTAGCTGTCTTAGCTCACACAAATTAAACAAGTTATATTCCAAACCAATGTTACCCAATGTTTTCTAAATAATTAAATGTAACTTGGCGCAGTGTTTTTTCTCCGTTTGCATTGCTGTTCTCTTTCCTGGGGCATCTGACCTTTTCACCCACGCTTTCTATTAAGCCTACAGCCAACGTGAATCTAAACAAAACAATTATCATGTATTAAACTAACTTAAATTAATTATGGAAAGGTAAAACCCACCATTGGAGCCTCGATAAGGGCTTTTACTGTTATTTCTTTTGAGAATCTCAACCTTTAAGGCTTTTGTGTGGCTAAGAGCTGCCATTCAAATCCTGCAGCAAGCCCACCCCATTACATTTTAATCAGCCTTCAGCCTAACCGACGATAACAAAATAGAGAGTTATGACGTTACCTTACTGGTATAAAGCAGGTTCAGCGATCACATTGTTTGCGGCACTGGTGATTGGCCACTCTAATTTCACTCCCCTAATACCTCGGACACACAGGGATTTTTTCTCTGGGCTTGGGTTATTATCCTGCCCGGCAACTGCTTTTTAAGGAGGTAAAGGAGCAATGCTTCAGAAGGGATTAGAAACCCACTGCTCACTGTTTGAAATGTGACATCACCCAAAAACAAACTGGATAAAGTGACACATTGAGATTAATTTCAAAGAGCATTTGAGATGGAACGCTTTTATTTGTGTCATCGACGCATTGGCTACGCCAGGACAGCTCTGTCATCAGAGCAGATCAGGGCTGTGTCCGAATCAGAGCCAAATCTAATGCATGCTGCGGCCGGTCTAGTGCATACTAGAATATTTTGTACTGTTTACTGCAGACTGTTTAGTACGCGGCATGCAGTATGCAAAAAAATATCAGCGCAGCCTAGAAGAAAGTTAACATCACAAAAACCTATAGACAGTGAGCTCTGTATCCTGATTGATAACGGCACAATTCCTCGTCGTTGAAGAAGAGCACACCCAAGACCATGAGATGCTTATGGTGTGTTGCGAGCCATTCTGTTAGCCTCATAACCGCATTGCCTGGGACAGCCTGCTACCATCGTGGCGTACTGCCACCGAGATGCGATGCAGCAGAGTGTATTAGTGGACAGCCTGCTACCATCGTGGCGTACTGCCACCGAGATGCGATGCAGCAGAGTGTATTAGTGGACAGCCTGCTACCATCGTGGCGTACTGCCACCGAGATGCGATGCAGCAGAGTGTATTAGTGGACAGCCTGCTACCATCGTGGCGTACTGCCACCGAGATGCGACGCAGCAGTGTATTAGTGGACAGCCTGCTACCATCGTGGCGTACTGCCACCGAGATGCGATGCAGCAGAGTGTATTAGTGGACAGCCTGCTACCATCGTGGCGTACTGCCACCGAGATGCGATGCAGCAGAGTGTATTAGTGGACAGCCTGCTACCATCGTGGCGTACTGCCACCGAGATGCGATGCAGCAGAGTGTATTAGTGCAAAGTGTGAACGCCGAGTTTCTACTAGGGCATTTCAACCCTCTCCCCCTCGTGGCACATGTTGCACAAGAATACATGAACCCCCCCTCGAGATGCATTCCTGAACTGTGCTGTGTGGCACTACAGAGAATGCATTCAAGGCAGAATGCAAATCTCCCATCGGCAAATTGGATCACATCATCTATACCTCATATAAATATAGGCAGCGGGTGAAACTAAACAAACCTATTGATAACTAGAAAACGTGCTCAGCAGAGCACAGGCCTCCGCCAAGTCTGACAGCGTCCCACAAGCCAGGCTAACAAAGACATTAACAAAACCGTAAGCAAACATGGTCGAATAGCTGTTCCTTGTACAACTTTTTGTTAAAGTTATGTGCATTTTTGTCAATATGCCACACCCCCTTTTACCCAATTGGTGTCAGAAGTTAATCAGTTCTTTCTTGACCCATGACAAACCTTTGGTGAAAGTTATGGGCACAGGGGTGACGGTGGATTTGTTTCCCAGCAGAGGGGACACGCTGTAGGTCAAGTGACTGCTGGTAGATTTTGGTGAAGCTGGCCGCTATAGTTGCAGGGAGCAGCGTTTCAGGACATCGCCTGACACTCTGTCTGGGCCTGCACTTTTATGGAAGCGTGGATTTTGTTTTGGACGTCTGCCTGGAGGATGAGTAGTCTGTCCTCTCCGTTTACAGTTTCCAGTTCAATTTCTTCAATAACATTTTCCAATAAGAATGTCTTTCCTTCCCACTATAGAAAGCCCACCTATACCGCTGATGAGCATGCACAAGCAAGCATAAAAACAGATCATTGAGTGATGAGCCCATACACTGATTTAGTTCACTTTGCAGATTGATCCACAAAAATATGTTCATTCATGAACTGCCCAACACTAGTGAGAACGCTGTCATAAACATCCACATAGTCAAAGGCTTTCCCAACAACGAGTAATGGGTGACCTTGGACTTAAACACATGCCAAAAGATTGCATTGCATAAGGGTAATTCTGTTGCCAGGGGAAAAAAACGATGCCAATCAGAGCTAAGATACAGCAAGCTTAGGATTTTATGAATGAAGTGGAGTATATGTTTTGAACGTCAGAGAAAAACATGAGAGGGGCTTAAATCAATGGCTGAGATGCAGCCCATAATATAGTGCTTTTAGGCTTCGTAAAACACAACATTATGGATTGTGTCCATCTTTTGTAAATGACAGTAATCTCCTTAATCAATGGAACTTTTATTCAGTTGATTTAAGAAACGAGAGCCCCATAGTACAGCTACCAGATAGAGAGGAGAGCCGTTGCCTTTCACTTATCAAGTCCCATTAAGCCCTAGCAGGACATAATTCATCTGGACCTGATGGCCCACAAGGCCGTGCTCTAAAAGAGCCAATCAGCAGAAAGGTGTTTTGACTCTTTTAGTTGTGTTTAGTGTCTCCAGTCCGTCAAGCTCATAGAACACCAATCAATCCATTACAAAAAACAAGCCAGGGTTTTAATCATTGCATGGCTTTCACCCTGTTGCTCCAACATACTGTATGCAGTAGCAAATTGCATGGAGAGAGCTGTGGACAGCAATTTGCCTCGTCCATAGCAGATCAGCTGGGCCTTTTACAGTTTACTTTACAGACCCGGAAATTCATTTTTGTCCCCTGTAGGGGACAGGAGTCTCTGGTCTTAATCTCAAGAAACATACAGCTATAAGGGACATTCAATAAAAATTTAATAATATTTTTGCTAATATTTTCGCAAAACATAAACCAAAACACTTGCATTATCCACCCATCCATTATCTAACCAGCCTATTCCTGATCAGGGGATGGAGCCTATCCCAGCATGCATTGGGCGGGAGGCAGGAATACCCCCTGAACAGTTTGCCAATCACAGGGTACAGACACCATTTGCTCACACACTCATACATATGGGCAATTTAGTCTCCAATTAACCAAACCTGCGTGTCTCTGGACTGCGGGAAGAAACCAGAGTCTACTGCAGACACAAAGACAACACAGAAAGGCCCCTGGCCTGGATTCGAACCCAGGACCTTCTTGCTGTGAGGTGACAGTGCCATCCCACTTGTATTATAACAAACATTCAAATACTTAACTTTACCGGTCTCTCACAGCACATTTCATTGAAGTGTTTAGGCGCAGAATTTAATAGAATGCAAATCCACATTTGCAGAAATTTAATAAGGTGGGGAGTCTGGGACACAGCGTTACGGATTAAAGGCATTTTAACTGATCTCCCGCAGCAAGTCTGTAAGAAAATGTTTTCTGATGCTGTAGTTTTAAGTACAGATGTGCCTCAAGGCTCTGTTTATATCACCTGTTGTTTTCAAATTGACTGTACACCAGTGAAGTTGGGTTGCAGGGCAAAACTGTGAATTTGTTTAACTGTTGACATTGTTGGTTTGTTTAATGAGGAAAAATTTATATTTTTGCTTTAATAAACATTTCCACTCTTTAGAGGTGGTGCCGGTCCACAGCATTGTTAATGCAGCCAAAACCAAGGACGTCATTTTTGGCAAGTATCTTTCCTTTACCCTTTCTCTATGAACAACCTGTACAAATTGCAGTCCGTTTTTGGATTTGTGCACTGTAGTGTCCGCCCTGTAAACGTAGCTTTTTGTGCAGTGCTTGTTGAGAACATAGCCCTAAAAATTGCAACGTGGTTTTGAAACCTGAATGCTAAAAGCAGAAATAAATGAGCCAGGATGGTTAACACACTGCAAAAAAAATAATCTTAACAAGCATTTAAATCGTATATTTAGACTTTAGAATCTTATTTCTGTTTGTTTTATTTCGCAAAAAAGTATCTGCCAGTGGGGTGAGATAGTTTTACTAATTTCAAGATTTGCCAGTGGGGTAAGATCATTTCACTTGTCAGGCAAAAACTTAAAACAATTTAATATTTTGAGAAAACAATACGATTTTTAAGTCTCATTACAAGGCTTAAACACTTAAGACAGACATTTTTTGCAGTGCACCGCAGGAGAAACCTACATAGACTGTTAGCACCTGTCAGAAAGCATGCATCCCTGGTTGGAGAAGATAATTTTATGAGAGTGAAAAGCAAGGCTGAGGGAGGCAATTAGTTCCAGGCTAATCACCTTCCTAATTGTTTTAGTAATGACTGGCTAATTTGCATGAGCCACTTAGGGCCTCTCAGTGGAACATCGATTGTCTTAATTTGGGCAAATTAATCTTGATACTCTCATGTCTGGACAGAAACCGAGCAACTTTATAATTCCGGGACAGACACTTCAGCCACAGTGAGGTCTGCACTGTTGTGTGTGATGCTTTGATTCACGTTGCCATAGAGACCAACTATATCACCATGAATTGGCGATGAACAGCATTCCAAAACAATGTAATTCACTTCAAGAAATTATCCGTTCTTTAAGGATTAGAGGCGCGAAAGGCAATTATTCTGCCTGACCTCGCTACCACCCACAATCATCTGTAGGTTAGGTAATGCGTATTTTGAAATTTGTCATGGACAAAGGTTCTCACAATTATTTATACGTTTGCACTGATGCCCTTTACATTTCTAAATAATTTTATTATTTTTTATGAAGATTGGGCATTGAGTCAAGACACAGAGGTTTGCTGGTATTTAGAGAATCAATACTAAAGTGTATGCTCTCTTTAGTATTGACTAAAGAGAGCGTAGGCCGAAAATAAGCACCTCAAAAACAGTAAAACTGATGCTCAATTAAGTCACTTATGAACTTAAGAATATGGTCAGTGCATTTCTGTCTAAATCAAAATACAAAATACATTTCAAATAATAGCTTATTTATACTTTCCTCAGTTTGTATATGCTCTCTCTCTCTCTCTCTCTCTCTCTCTCTCTCTCTCTCTCTCTCACACTCTCTCTCTCTCGCTCTCTCTCGCTCTCTCTCTCTCTCTCTCTCTCACACTCTCTCTCACACTCTCTCTCTCTTTCTCTCGCTCTCTCTCTCTCTCTCTCTCTCGCTCGCTCGCTCGCTCTCTCTCTCTCTCTCTCTCTCTCTCTCTCTCTCTCTCTCTCTCTCTCTCTCTCTCTCTCTCTCTCTCTCTCTCTCTCTCTCTCTCTCATGTACACACACACCCAAGCTGAGGTCAGAAGTTTGTGTATGTTTAGCCTACTTCATGGGGACTAAATGTCTCAGGAATGGTCCCCATGAGGAAATTTTAGGGTTAGGGGTTGGGTTTAGGGCTAGGGTTACAATTATGGTTAGGATTGGGATTAGGTGTCAAAGGTTATGTTTAGGGTCGGGTTTAGAATTTAGGGTTAGGGCTAGGGTTATGGTATATGGTTATGATAGGGGTTAGGGTTAGGGTTAGGAAGTCCCAATAATGATAGGAATACAAGGGTTAGGTTTAGGGCTAGGGTTAGGTTAGGGTTAGGTTTAGGTTTGCTTGCACTATTTAACATTTCTCCAAGCATATTTGTGGGGGATGTTAACAATGCCAAACAAGCAGTGCATGAAAACAATCAAAAAATTATTTACAAATCAAAAAATGTATAAAACAGTGTAACAATGTAATATATTAATGCATTAAGTATGCACTTAGCCTCAAAGTTAGAGTGCCCAGCAAAGAATGATATTATATATTAAAGAGGAAGAAAACTTGAGTAAGAGATGGGGTAGACGGGTGAATAAAGAACCCAGTGAATTTAAATAGATTCCACATGGTCCTGCATCAAATCTCTTTACCACGGCACTTCTAATTTTTGTTAATGGGCACTCATCGTTTCTCATCGTTTCTCAGTGGACGTCCGCCTCATCCATGCTCTCATTAAAATAAGTGCACAGGTTGACCTTGAAAGTGCTCATGGAAAATGTCATAATCAAGTGTAATTAACCACAATTTCAGGTTTATATTTACAAATGCATGTTTTTGTTAAAAACTGCAATTTGCGAGGGACCTGACACAAACAGACGCTTTCACGGAAAACATCCACAAATGGCTTCAACTGTCTACAGTTCAAGAATTTCAGGGAACTTTTTTTTTACACACACACATGCACGCAAGCACGCATACACGCGTACGCACACACAGTCCCTTCCTAGCACAACTTGTGAATAAGCAACAATGGTGGACAACCCAACAAGATATACTGTATATAACACATGCTATAATGTAAGTCAATGGAGAACGGTGTCCTTGAGCAGTGGGCAGGTTGTCGTCAGTCTGGAAACTGGGGAATGGATGCATGTTGAGACTAGACAATGATAATGCGGTGGATGAATATTTTCATGAATATTCAAGCTGTTTTTTCTTCTCATAAAAAGAGCTCAACCCCCTGTGTGGAGCGTAGGGTAAAGGAGAAGCCTTGACTTGCTGTCTGAGGTTAGCCATTGTATCAGGGGTGATGAAAAGGTTTTTGTTTCCTCCAATTACCCTGGAGCTAATTAGAAGCATATTCCATTGCCAGTTCACTCATAGATTAGATCACAGCACAATTGTTTCATGGAGGGACACATGGACAGTCTTCAGTCTGTCATTCATGAGCTTTCCAAGAAATGTAACTAAAATGGCCGATCACTTAAATGATTGGGTTAGTTCAATAATTTCCAGTGAAAAACCTGTATCCAGGTTGCTTCTGAGATTTCTTCCCATTTGGGAGTTTTTTTCTCACCACCGTTTGAATATTTTTCATCCCACTGGGGAGTTTTTACCTCGCTTTCTTTCTGGGGGATCAGGCCTGGTTTTTGCCCAAGTTTTTCTGAAGCGTCTTTGTGACAGTTCTCTGTAAAAGTGTTAAAATTGAACGTATACAGTGCATTCAGTTAAAGTGACCAATTCAAAGATGGAGGGCTCACATGATGTGATCATAGATATAGAACCATAGATGTGACATATCATGTAATGGAATTGGAATTTGGAATTCTGAAATGGAACAATTTGGCAGCCATCTTACCTGGGTACAGCTATAATACACTGCCACATTCGTCATGCATAGTGCCCACTGTACAAGCCTCTGGAGGCAGTGTTATGATCTGGGGTTGCTTCAATTGGTCGGGTCTCGGCTCAGCAATGTTATGCAGCAATACAATGAAGTCAGCTGAGTACCTGAATGTACTGAATGACCAGGTTATCTCATCAATGGGCATATTCCAGGACGACAATGCCAAGATTCATCGGGCTAAAATTGAAAGGCTTTGGGATGTGCTGGAGAAGACTTTATGGAGTGGTTTGACTCTCCCGTCGTCAATACAAGATCTCGGCCAAAAATTAATGGGACTCTGAACGAAAATAAATGTTGTGACGTTGCACAAGGTTGTTGAAACAATGCCACGACGAATGTGCGCCGTAATCAAAGCTTAAAGGCAGTCCAACAAAATATTAGAGTGTGCAACTTTTTTTTTGGCCAGGCAGTGTAGAAACCTATGGGACAAGTGTCATGTCTTGTTTCTAACCCACTGTCATGACACGGCCAACAGTTTATGTGTTGCCCACCTCTGCTCTAGGCAGACATCACAAATATAAAATCCATTATCATTTTGGAGCCTGCTTGGATATGGGACTGGTGACCTCCTTTCCCACCCCTGCCTTATGCTATAGAACCTGCTTCACTGCAATTTTCTTGCTTCTCTTAAACTAACTGAGCTCAGAAATCAGCTCTGCACTGTTAGACAAAGGCTGCTTTGCGCGTATATTTAGGTCCAGAGAAGAGCAATTTGTTTACTTCCTTGTTTTTTTTGTTCCGGGCAGAATCCCCATGGAGACTGCATTTGCAGCCGTTGACAGTAGATCACTGAGCACATGCTAAAACCTACCTTTCAACGTCTTACAATATTCACAGCACTGTTGTTATATTATTGTAACGTGATATATATATTGTTAACTCAAAATAGAGAGAACATTATGCATCTCAGCGAGGGAGACTATTTGCGTTCACTACCCAGGGCAGCGCCACCATTCACACGCAACCAAAGCCCAGCCATTGGCCTCATGCAGATATGATGCTGCTCTACCGGTCATTACCAGCAGTCATACTGAAAAAAAACTCATCTTAACAAGCATTTATTCTTATATTTACACTTTAGAATATTATTTCTGTTACTTTTTTGCTAAATAAGGCAAACTATCTGCCAAACTATCTTTGTTCAGATGGTCTCGCCGGCGAGACCTTTTTGCTCAACTGAGACATTCGTTGCTCCTGCAGCCAAACTATTAGTGAGAGAAAGTCTGTGCATGTCCTTGAGAGGCCCAGCCAGAGCCCAGACCTGAATCCAATTGAACATCTGTGGAAAGAGCTGAAAATGGCTGTGTACTGATGCTCCCCATCCAACCTGATGGCGCTTGTAAAGATATGCTAAGAGAAATGGGCAAAAATGTCCAGAAATAAGTGTGCCAAGCTCGTAGCTTCTTTCACGAGGTGGGGCGGCTGTGGCTCAGGAGGTAGAGCTGGTCGTCCGCTGATCGCAGGGTTAGCGGTTCGATCCCCGGCTCCTCCTGGCCACATGTCGAAGTTCCTGTGGGCACTGAACCCCAAATTGCTCCCCATGAGCAGGCTAGCCTTGCATGGTGGCTGACGCCATTGGTGTGTGAATGTGTGTGAACGGGTGAGTGAGAGGCCATTGTCAAGCGCTATATAAGTGCGGTCCATTTACCATTTACGCCTTGAAGCTGTAATCGCTGCCAAAAGTGCAGCAATCAAGTATTGGGCTAAGGGTGTGTACAGATATGTAACCCCTAAATAACCTATTTTTGTCAGTAAAATAAAATTACACATTTTCTAAAAACCTGTTTTCACTTCGTCATTATTGGCTATTGTGTGTAGATGTTTGAGACAAAAGATTAACTCAATCTATTGTCGTATAAGTCTGTAACGTAATAAAACATGGAGAAGGTGAAAGGGGTGTACAGACATTCCTGCTGGACTGTACGTACTGTAGAGTACAAGAAAAGGTGATGTTTTATTGATGTACAATAGTGATTGATTCAGCTACATATTTAGGTGTATGTAACACTGTGATATCAATATTTTAGCAAAAGTGAGTTTTATGAGCCAAAACTGTTGATTTGTAGTTAAATATATCTCTTTTTTATGTAGAGCAGTACACAATTTAGCCATTTGGATAGATTTGGAGACACTAATGGACAACAGGGTACACTGCCTATATTTTGCATCATAGACCTTTAGTAGTTCTGCATATCATCCTCAGATTTTGCACACTTGTTGACATGGAGTTTATGATCCAGGAAATGTATATATTTACCTTTTTCACTTATGTAGCTCTCAGTATTTTGTTGCAAACTAAAAAAAAATTTTTTTTTTTCATTTTTACAAAGTTTTGCTTTCATTTGTGGCACGTAATTTTGACTTAAATTATGAAAATAAACACATCTAAGTTTATACTATAAATGGTACACCGGTCTTGTTTCATTTAAGCCATTTACCAAGTTCATGTGATGCTCACACCTGGAGTTATAAAGCCTTAAACAGAGCACCCCCTAAATAGATGAGAATTGACAAAATGTGCCATCTGACAAAAAAGTAATTTAAAACAAGCTAATATTTTCCACTTTTGAGGAAAAAACATGATTTTTAAGTCTCATTACAAGACTAAAACACTTGTTAAGGCAGAAATCTTTTGCAATGCAGTCTCCAGACTTAGATATTTGGGCCTCATCATCAGTGCTGCTGGTGACGGCGGTGGTGGAGGGGGTTGAGGGGCCTTCACAACGCTTTTCAGAAGACGTCCGTGTGACGGGGGTCACAGAGACGCCCCACTGCCAGCAGGTAATGCTAGCGAGGAGGAAATTAGAAAGCTTGACGCCACCCGCCACACACAATGGTCTAAAAACCTTCCTTTTTAACAGAACCTTTTCTTAAATTTATACTTTCGCTTTTATCTGTGCTTTTTAGGTTTTATTATGGCCAGTTTTTATTATGACTGTTACTGTGTTGTTTTGTTGTTGTTGTTTTTATGCTCCACATATGCTTTGTAGCACTTTGAGATCTCCTTGAAATGAAAAGTGCATTACAAATAAAATTTATTATTATTATTATTATTACAATCACACCTTGAGCCTGCTTCTGGAATACTGGTTGGGAGCAGCATTTGCCTTTGTCTTCTCACAGGTGAATTTCCTCTCAGTTTTACACATATTCAAATGTATTATTTATTGCTATTTCTTTTTAATTTCTTAGCAACACAGTTAAGAGTTGGGCGACAGTGTAGTACAGTGGTTGAGGAACTGGGTTTGTAACCGAAAGGTCGCAGGTTCGAGTCCCACGTAGGTCACTGCCGTTGTACCCCTGTGCAAGGTACTTCACCTGAATTGCTTCAGTATATATCCAGCTGTGAATGGATACTATGTATAAATGCAAAAAAAAATGCTATGTAAGTCGCTCTGGATAAGAGCGTCTGCTAAATGCCTATAATTTAATTTAAAAAAGAGTTAACGTGAAGTTGACTGGAACATTTGCTCTCTCAAAATACTAGTGACATGTCTATTAAATGACTCGGCTGCAATGCGTATGTTTTTTTTGGAAACCGGAAAGATAAGACAAATCTATGCACTGGATCCCAGTCACAGTTTATCTCAGTGTCAAATGCGGAAATTCAATGGAAGGAAAACATTCGAACTTCATTACCAAATAATTTAAATATTGACTTGGTTTTTGGGAAGAGGTACTAAATATTATGTTTAGCTTGAAGTTACAACTTGACATGCATGTTGAATTATAATTGTACACCAAACAGCTGCTAATAATTCAGACACTAGCCATGAACTGGCATTAAACATTGATAATTTTTTTACAGACCATGAAAGTTTTTATAATAATGTAGTATAATGTTTAGGAAACCACGCTTGTAACTCAAGAGGTTGCTTCAGGATACGTCCTGCCATATAAATGTATCGTTTGTAAAATGTGAGCTCTGATATGCTAATAATAATAACCACGCAAGCTCAGCTGGTACAAACTCATAAATCTCTTTTTATATATTTATTTTGTATTCAAAACGATTTTGTGTCTCTGAATAGTTGATGTTTACAGAACAATGGCTGCCTTTTAGCATTATTTTAAAAATAATTAATGCGTGTACTGATGTGTCATAGGACTCTGTGATAGTGAACAGGCGGTATGGACCCAGCTCTAGTAGTTCTCTTTGTTTAGTTCAATAAGACTTGAGGCCTTTATTGAAAGAACATGGAGGCAGGAGGATTCTCCAGCTGGGATGAGATACCACATGAGCCGACCATGTGATCTAGCACCAAACTCATTAATCATCTCCAATGAAAAAAAAAAAGATTTAATGTAAATGTATAACAAAAAAATGTACTATGAACAAATATAGCAGGAAAGCAGGTGTCTCAGCAGGGATGTTAATCAGGCAAGATTTTATTTGAATTCGACTGGACTCATTCGTTTTTCAGTTCTATAAGATGATGCAAAATCAGTGCTGTCATATTGTTTAAGAAGAAAGATGAATTCATGCTGTTCACCGGAGACTGAATATGTTTATTCCTTAATTCAATTTCAGCTCAATTTCAGTTTTAATGTAACTGAAATAGTGAAATCTATGGCTTCTCATACCGAGTGTGCTTCTTTTGGTCTGGATCAGGTCTGGAGTTCATTCACAAACTTTTGAACATACTGACTCCACGGTCCACGTCTAAGTGATTGATCCTCACTCCGCACTCCACGACTAAATTACAGCGATACTTCAAGATCAATCAGATGATGAGTGAAAGCACAGCAGGAGTTAACCGTACTGCAGTCCACGAGAAGCGGACACCCCCAGACCCCGAATCCGAAAACAGCTTCCACACCAGACTAAACACACTGAACTCTCAGGCAAAACGGCGTCCAATCGAATCAAGTTTGAGAGTCCTCGTTCTTCTTTTGGCTCCTGGAACGGCTGTGAAAACTCTGCATACGGAGGTGATTTTAGGGGTCAATTTGGGTTCTTTTTTGGTGACCGTTATGCAATGCAAAACAACATTTAGATTACTGAAAATGGTAAAAAAAAAAAAAGTGCCAAGGGCACTCTGCAAATGTAAGGTTGGGCACTGTCGTCTAGCAAAAAATATATTTATTAGTTGCCAGTAATAAATATATTTTTGGTGTGTCCATCCTTACATTTTCTGCAGTGCTTTTTGCACCTTTTTTTTCTATATCAATGTTTCGATATATTTACTGAGTACAGAATTATATTTTCATTACTAAAAATGGCTACATCGGTTTTAAAATCCAACTGTTTCTTTTGAAAGGAAATGTGTTCCATAAACTGTTATTGATGAGACAAATGATTTGAAGTGCAGCCTGGGGAAATTACAATCGGTAGGGAAGGCAACCAATTGCGAAGCCAATCAGGTTTAGGGGGCTGATTAGGTCACCAGGTAACACAAATCAAAGCCGTTTTTTTCTTGATGTCC
>CM040403.1:127855327-127905327 GCA_022702515.1 Ilyophis sp. 1 JC-2022
GTGTGTGTGTGTGTGTGTGTGTGTGTTGTGTGTGTGTGTGTGTGAGTGTGTGTGTGTGTGTGTGAGTGTGTGTGTGTGTTGTGTGTGTGTGTGTGTGTGAGTGTGTGTGTGTGAGTGTGTGTGTGTGTGTGTGTGTGTGTGTGGGTGTGTTGTGTTTACAATGGCTGCAGGTTATGCCATCATCCATTTTTATTATAACAAATAGAATAAACGAAACAGCACGGACAACCAAAGGCTTTCTGGAATGAATCTCTTAACAGAGCATGAATTGTCCTAGGCGCTACGGGCTGGATTCAGAGATGGCCATTAAGTCATGCGCTTACATGTAAGTGTCTCTTCTGCGCTGCTTTTACGCTCACTGTTCTACGCCATTCTAACTATAGCTCCGCGTGTGTGCTACAGGGCATGATATTCTCGTGACCTGTTTCTTGTACCCGTGAATTGCCAGTTTTCTACAAAACAAAAATGTTTGTGAGGTTATCAACGTGTCAATGACAGTTGCGTTAATAAGCACATTTTGTCTTTGTAACATCCTGCCTTTGTGCATCACAGTTGCTCTTGGGTGTTGGGGAAGGCAATGAACGTATTGATATGTCGCTTCATAGCCTTGATGAATTGATCATAATTTATAGATATCGATAACTGGGATATCCTCGTCACATCTCCTGTCACGTGCTGGAAGTGTCCTGGAACCAGGAAGGAGAGAGAGCTTGTGAATTTGTGGAGCGTTTTAAATTGTGTGAAAGCGCTGTACTTTTCATAATCGTCTATTATGTGGACATAGCGCCATGAGTCCATGACATATCTGAACCACAATGATGCACCGCACTGGGCCGTGAGTATTGACCACAGCGGCATTCTTTTTTTTAATCAGTAGAATGTGAACCTGTCACTGTTCAGTAAACAGCAAACTTGAATCGATGGCTGCTTTCACGTCTCCTTAAGAACACCCACACATGTCCATCCTCGTAATCTTATTGTTCAAAAGCAAACCGATAGAAGGTATTATTCAGAGACCGTCCCTGTGACTCAACTTTATCTAGCCTCTGATTCATCGAGGGGTCAGTACTATCTATCCACCAAGGGCATTGGCTTGACAAGATAGAGATGTCCCAGTCTGTGATCCTCCTGTTTTAAAACACTGATCTAAATTCTCAAACATTTGTAGCATGTCATTACTTATTCATGTACAATTTTTTATTCTTTTTCATGTGTAAAAGTGCTGGTTTTATGAATATTTGATCAAAACACTGTTCAAAGCATGCAACTGCCAGTAGCTTGACAAGTTCACACTGAGTGAGTGGTGAAGTACGCATTGCGGGTATCTAGGAAGGACAAGGAACTGCACTGTAGGCTTACTAAACTGAATAGTTGCTGCCGGTACCTTTTGCCTTTTACAATTTTGTGCACACTGAAGAAGGCTGGCGCCGAAACGTTTGTGCATATCGTGCCTCATATGTCAAGAATAAACTTTTAGTTTCACCAGTATTTAGTGAGTGCTGTCCGTTTTTTAAAATTATATTACATGTTTATGGAATTCAGCACCATATTATTCATCAATAGATTTAGAGTTTATTCTCGTTACAATGAGCGAAATATGAGAAGAATTAATATATTTATTTTATTCAGTAATTGACTTACTTTAATGTACTCATTTGAAAATGTGTTCTGTTATTTCATGAGCGATTCTGTCTGCCCGCGTTCATAATTGAGCCGATTTCACGGCTCATTGTTTTAATTTTTGACTTAAGTTGACTTTAAAAGACCTCAGATGATATCGGCAGAACTTTTTTTTTTTACTTTCTGTTGTTTCACAGATGATAACCCTGAGAAAAAAATCCCAAGTCCCAAAATAAATGCCTGCTTACGCTGTACTGTACTTCGGGCCACACGGTGTAACCATGAACTTTACAATTTTACCATTTCAATTTGATGATTTAGGCTTTTTGCAGGTGCTTTTTTTGCCAGAGTGACTAACAGAGGGTGGCTAATATGGTTGGAAAAGCAGCAGGTGAGCCAGATATAAGTACAGCTATAAAGATGAGTGCCACAAGAGAAGACCCACCAAGCAAAGAGAAGGTTTTTTTTAAAATTTTAAAATTGAGATGAATTACACTATGAAAAGTGTACAGTAAACATAGCATATTAATACATCACATTATGGATTCATTAACTGCAGGATACAAAAACTGAATTCCTGTTTGGGCAGGATGTGAAGTGTAAAAAAAAACTTAAAACATCTTTATTCGTGGTTCAGCAGTCTTGCATTACAGAACTGAAGTGGCGTCTCGTGGTGTGAATGTATACTACTGCTGTAGCCCACAAGCACTTTGAGCGAGTGACCTTTTATCAAACAATGGGACCAGTGGGAATAAAAGCCCCTCAAAGCGCACTCATGAGATCCCTGTCCTAGTCTGTACGAGTTACGTGTGCGATGCAGACTGTGTGTTCTCTCACGCGCAGCCGTGTTCACGACAGATCACTCGAGGACCAGATCTGCTTGTTACCCTGTTACTCTGCCATGGCAACGCCATCCACTTTCAGCATGCAGTACATTTATCATTAGATTCAAATTAAAATACTACGTTGTCTATGACAGATACAGGCCTATATATACAGTATGCATACAGAGTAATCCATGGGCAGATAATACACAACATTGTTTAAAAAGTATATTAAATATTATAAACATCAGACCACCATAAAGGTCCTCTCCCTAACATAGCCAGGGTGTGAAATTAACACACACCACCAACCAAATGCTGGTACAGTTTGATTGTGGCTGGTAAGGTTTGCTACTTCAGCAGCCACTTTTGCAGGTAACCAACCAGAGTGTTTTGTATTGGAACAGATAAAGTGGCTGGTGTAAAATGTAGAAAATGGCTGGTGATTTTTTAGAATCCACCACAAGCCACTCTGGCCAGTGGGTGAAAAAGCTCATTTCATTACCTGAACATAACCTGGTCACTTTAATTTATTCCTTCCAGGATGTTTTCCCTGAGTGAACAAACCCTAACAGACCTGCTTCAGTTTCCCTGAGCTCTGCTTACACACTGCAGTACTTTTCCGCCATCACATTCTGATCAGAGAAAGTCAACAGCAGCTTAAAACCTAGTGGGCGCAATTAAGGAATTTGGGTTGGCATGCCATTCCCCCAAAATCTGCCAAAGACCTGTAAACAGGAGATAGTGGAAGAGGGGGATATTTATCCTGGTGACAAATAACACATTACACTGGACATGAATATACAATGAGGAAACATAATTGGCTTAAGCCTGGAAGACTATCAGTGGGGTAAAAAATACTGCGTTTGTGTGATTGAGTATACTCCTCATATTTACTAAATCAATAAAGCAAACTGCACTACAGACCCTAATCAATTTATTACATAGACATGCACATTTAAATCATTTATTTAATGTATTTCTTTATTTTTACGCCATGCATATTCCCATTGGATGCCAGTAACCTTCTCTGCAAAATGTTGAATTAAGTACATTTTCATCTAAGAGAAGGCGTTTTGTTCCTTTTGGACTCTGCTGAATTAACACTTCACATTTCACTGAGTGCTTTCAACGCCACTGAATTCTCACGTCGTGCCTTTCAGCACGATGTGCTCTTCGTGAATGTGCCGTCTATATTTATCTACACACACCAGTGGCTAGCAGCATTTGCAACGATCGCCTATAACAACGGGAGCTTAGGTACTTGCAGGAAGCATGCTCAAATTGCGTGCCAAAATGATCTCCCAGTAACTTCCAACCAATTTTGGTTCCCTCGGAAAACTAACTAATTTTGGCAATGTCCCGAAAATGAATGGGTGTGAATTGGGAGCCTGACAACCGGGATGAACAGCGATGCTGTTAACGGTCAGCACGGACAGCTAATGTTGTTGGTTTTCACGCTATGCCGATACAATGGGGTAGGCTCCACAAAATGACTTGCGCTATCCCAAGTTGAAATATCCCTTTAAGGTAACACCGCCATAACTCTATTCTTGTTTTGAACTTTCCGAAACTGTGTTCTGTATTATCTGAAAGAACAATATCACCTGAGCTGACCAATCCACTGCAGGGGCCATGGTATTAATAAGGTAACCATAGAGACCGTGTGTTTACTGACACATATTACCTGAAGAGAGAGCTTTCAACCAAACATACAATTTTTGTTTTTTATGATCTTTAAACCCAACATTAACCCTTCACAAAGAGCTTAAAAAGCCTTATATCGTCACGTGGCGCTGTAATGGCAAAATGTAGTCTAGCTGTCTCTCGTGTTCGTGTTTGTTAATTTGAATGTGTTTTGTTGTGTCGGGCTTTTGTCTTTTGTCTGTGCTTTGTTTCGGCGGTGGGCAGAGACCGCGGTGCTGCGTGTATGGAGGAGAGTCGTGGAGGCGGAGTTTGTGTGTTGGACTGCTTGGTGACACTGGACATCTCGGAACAGCGGGGCTATTTTTTTAATCATGGCTGTATTGCACTTTAATTTTTTTAATTCACTTGATTGATGTAATGATTCTGTTGAATGTCTTTGTTTGATATGTTTGTTTGTGTGTTGTGGGTCTACCCCACTGTCTGTCTTTTTTTGTTGTTGCTGGGGCTACAACTGAAGGTCCCTGAAAATGAAAGTTATTCTATTCTATTATATCCCCATTGCAATAAAAAACCGTGTGAGGGTCTGAAGGCTGTGATTTCCATGAGCTGAAATTGTCTTTTTTGTCTGTAGTCACAAAGTCAATGAAGAAAATGAAGAATCGCTGGCTCACATCCATCTCCGTATCCAATAATGGTTGCTAAACACAGAATGAAGAGATTATGGGTACATTTCTATAACTCTCATTTATCTATCTGCCTGCTTTGTGTACCTAGAAATTTGGATACTACAATTGTATTATTATTATTCTTATCATCAAGGGTCTGAGGAATCAAACAAGCCTCAAACCATCACTCCGCTGCCAGATATGCAGTAGATATGGATGGAGGACTTTAAGGGTTGCTTCTCCTGACTCATTTTTATATTGAATTCTATGGAAAAATAAGTCATGAGAAGAAACACTTCAAGGGATCCATCCATGTTGGATGTTGGCTTATTATCTTAGCGAACGTCTCTTTTTGGCTTTAGATGTGACTTTCTCCTTTGCCTGGGATATGCAAAATTTGGAATAATAATAATAATGCTAACTAATTTAATGTATTCTATTTATACTGCTTGCTTCACAATCATACATCATTTAAAATACAGCAACACAGTGTACAGCACTTTCAGTTAATGAAGTTCTAAAATTATAGACCATAATGGACCAATAGTGTTTTCCACTTCATTAAGTGGGGAGTACAATTAAATAAAAACCTATTGAGATGTTAATATTGGTTCCAATATTAATATTGAGGGGGGGGGGGGGGTAATCCACCACATAACCCAATGGATCTGTGAGGAGGAATGATGGGGAATTAAGCGTGGCAACCTCTATATAAATATGAATATGCAGCTTTTGGCCAGAAGTGAGCATTAATTAGCATATCATTATCTGCCTATGCCCTGCTGTAAATTCCAGCTAAGGAATTGATTTAAGATGTGTTTTTGATGCGTATAGCTGGTCTGTGGCTGGTGAAAGCTGGTTAAACTGGTGGCCAAACTGGTAGACTACCTGTTTATTAATAGGCTAGTCAGCTGGTGAACAGCAGGTCAACCAGGTAAAACCAGATAGATGTGTCAGAAACACAGCTTATAATAATAATAATAATAATAATAATAATAATAATAATAATAATCAAGAAACCCAAGGACACAGTACAACACTTAATTAATAACAGGATTAAAAGCAATAAACAGGAATAACATTTATTTTAGAAGTACGCGTAGGGGCAGGGGATAGTACGTTTAAAAATAATTGGGAAAAAAAAGAAAGCATACCAGCAACCAGCTTAACCAGTTTAGGCCGGTTTAAACTGGAACCTTCAGCAGGCAGATGGCTTGCTTGTATGGTGAAGAGACATGGCTTTCAGCAGGCAGATAACTTGCATGTATGGTGAAGAGACATGGCTTTCAGCAGGCAGATGACTTGCATGTATGGTGAAGAGACATGGCTTTCAGCAGGCAGATAACTAGCATGTATGATGAAGAGACATGGCTTTCAGCAGGCAGATGACTTGCATGTATGGTGAAGAGACATGGCTTTCAGCAGGCAGATAACTTGCTTGTATAGTGAAGAGACATGGCTTTCAGCAGGCAGATAACTTGCTTGTATAGTGAAGAGACATGGCTTTCAGCAGGCAGATGACTTGCTTGTATAGTGAAGAGACATGGCTTTCAGCAGGCAGATAACTTGCATGTATGGTGAAGAGACATGGCTTTCAGCAGGCAGATAACTTGCTTGTATAGTGAAGAGACATGGCTTTCAGCAGGCAGATAACTTGCTTGTATAGTGAAGAGACATGGCTTCACTTTGTAGTGCTGAAAGCAGTTGGCATGAATAATATGAATCAGAAATCTGTGATACTTGGGCTGACTGTGAGCCAAGCTGTACACCTGTATGCATAATGTCTTTTGACTCATAGGGGCACTGAAGCCTAACTACACTCCTCAAAAAAAGTTCGGAAACGTTATTTCGGTCGATTATTCCTCCCCTTTAATAATACCAATTGGTATTGTATTTTATATCGTTGGAAAGCCTGATTAGTCACCTTTACAACGAGGTACAACTTGTAAGGATCGTGCATTCGTGGAATGAGCAACACAGCTAACCGTGTGGGTAGCGGCCCAAAAAAATGTGCCAAAATCCCCTGCAATATTCTTCTGTTGGTATTCACTCTCGTTTTGAGTTGCTTGGTGGACTGGATGATTGCACTCTCCCACAGTAATAAGGAAAAAACAACACATATTGGCCATTTTTACACTTTATTCATTTTACACTGTCAGGGACCTCAGTAGCGTGTGGAAGATCCATACGCAGCCACAACAGCTTGGCACCTCCTCCTCATGCTGGTCACCAGCCTGGTCACACACTGCTGTGGGATGGCATCCCATTCCTCGGTGCAAATCAGGTGCCAGTCACACACCTGTGACTGGCATACACCTGCCAGCACTTGAAGCTCAAAACGAGAGTGAATACCAACAGAAGAATATTGCAGGGGATTTTGGCACATTTTTTTGGGAGACATGGCTTTCAGCAGGCAGATGACTTGCATGTATGGTGAAGAGACATGGCTTTCAGCAGGCAGATAACTTGCATGTATGGTGAAGAGACATGGCTTTCAGCAGGCAGATGACTTACATGTATGGTGAAAAGACATGGCTTTCAGCAGGCAGATGACTTGCATGTATGGTGAAGAGACATGGCTTTCAGCAGGCAGATAACTTGCATGTATGGTGAAGAGACATGGCTTTCAGCAGGCAGATAACTTGCATGTATGGTGAAGAGACATGGCTTTCAGCAGGCAGATAACTTGCTTGTATAGTGAAGAGACATGGCTTCACTTTGTAGTGCTGAAAGCAGTTGGCATGAATAATATGAATCAGAAATCTGTGATACTTGGGCTGACTGTGAGCCAAGCTGTACACCTGTATGCATAATGTCTTTTGACTCATAGGGGCACTGAAGCCTAACTAGTTGCTCAGGGAAATACAAACAAGAATGTTTTGGATCCATGCATTGGATTGCATTAATTATCAGGTTTAATGAACACAGGTGACTCATGAGGTCAAGCTCAGATGGAACAGAAAGCATACACCTCCAGGTGTAAAAGCACTCCAGGACGAGGGATGCTTTTTGAAAGTGCACATATCGTTTTACAATGCTTCACAAACGCAATAAATAACAGGATATACAACATGCTGTACAAATCACATCATAAAAAAAGAAAATAAAAAACATTACAAATTCAAAAGAATGAATGTGTTGTTTTTTTTTCAATCGATTGTTGCCTACCCCTTTTATATAGATATGTCTGTATAATTATCACTGTCACACACACACACACACACACACACACACACACACACACACACACACACACACACACACACACACACACACACACACACACACCATCCAGCTGACAAAAAGGGCAGTGGGTCTATGAGCCCACAGCCCTGCTCTGACCAGATGCCTGTGAAGAGGTCAGTGGTTTTTGGGGGTCAGTATAAAACCAGGTCAGTGGTTATTGGGGGTCAGTATAAATAGGGAGGTTCTGAGGTTCTTTGAGTATTGTGTTACTTCCCAGCGGCTCATAAACATCTTATACTATAATGATCATGGTTATGGAACTGGTCTTCCATTCCCAGGTAAGACACTGTCATTGTACCCTTGAGCAAGGTACTTAACCGGAATCACTTCAGTAAATATCCTGCTGTATAAATGGATACTATGTAAAGAGTATGTAAGTATTGTGTAAGTCATGCTGGATGGGTGCGTCTGCTAAATGCCTAAATTCAGGAAATTGTTGTTTTATGTTAAATACAAACTTTTTCACGACGTTGACGATTGCAATATTCCTTGCGTGGCCTTCTGCCTTTTGTCATTACATGGATTGCCAATGAAATTTTTTTTATTGGGGAAATTGTGTCAGTTCACGATTGTATTTAAGCAATATTTTATTGAGATTTATAGTGAATGCAATTCTTCGATGTCGCGCACTGCCTCATCACTCCCTGTTTGTGTAACATACTTTAGTATTAGCCAGCCAGGATAATAGGGAATAAACCACTGACCCCCCCATGGGGTTCATATGAGGAGCAGAGACCACTGGGGGGTGCTGGGGTGGTGGTGGGAGCGCAAATAACTTCCCTGAAAGGCCGAGAAAGCCAAGCATGCTATGTTAGCAACATAGCACGAAGCACATAGCAGGCAGGCAGGCGGCAGCAGCAGCACGATAGCAAATGCTATCCCCCCTGCTCATTGACCTCCACTGGCTACCGGTGATGGCCCGCATCAAATTCAAAACATTGGTGCTCGCCTTCCAGGCAGTCCGAGGATCTGCCCCTCCATACCTCCAAAAGCTCATCAGACCCTACACACCTGCCAGATCTCTGCGTTCCGCCTCCTCAGGACGACTGGTACCCCCCCCTCTTCATACTAGCACCCGGTCTCGACGTCTGTCTGTCCTGGCCCCACGGTGGTGGAATGAGCTCCCCGTGGAGGTCAGAACAGCAGAAAGTCTGACCGCTTTCAAGCGCAGATTGAAGACTCACCTCTTCAAGCTGCACCTCTCTCCACCCCTCCCTACCTCCTTGTGACTATTGTTATCAGAATTGTGTATTCCCCCCCCAAAAAAAAAAAAAAAAAAAAAAAAAATCCCAATCATACTGACTGTGCCTAGCGCTTAGATTCGTGTTTGCCTTTTTAGGATTGTTTTATTGCACTTGTTACTAGTTCGGAAATGCACTATGTACGTCGCTCTGGATAAGAGCGTCTGCTAAATGTCTATAATGTAATGTAATGTAAATGCATGAACAGGTAAGGTTAGAGATTTAAATAGCCCTCCCATTTGAAACGTAGCATCGTGTGAGCTGACGCGATTTGGCGCTTCTCGGCGCTGCTCGAACTAGCTTTGCAAGCGTCGCATCATTTAGTGCTGCAGATTTTAATAAAATCCCAACAGAGCTTTGCCGTAACGACCGCCAAGGACACTTACCATGTGGGGCTTTGCCTTATAAACATGGCTGAGGAATGACGGAGGCATATCGGCATAATCTTCCACAAGGGCGTCAACAACAGAAATGATTACAAGAGCAAACCGCCCTTGGATGCAACCTGTAATTAATGATGCGCTCACACGCTACTCTACGCTGGGATACGGATGAAGCGCACGAGACCAACAAGCGTATGCCCATTGCTTCTCCTTGAACTCGAGACTTCAGTTTAGTCTACCAAGCAGCTCCGTGCGGAATCCATAAGCAGCATTTGTTTTTTTAACCCTTCCAATCCCTGTCCATTTGGGAGGGTGCAGACCAGCACCCCTCCAATACATGAACAGCTACACTGCAAAAAATGTCTGTCTTAACAAGTGTTTTAGTCTTGTAATGAGACTCAAAAGTGGTCATCTTAGCTTGTTTTAAGTTACTTTTTGCTTGACAAGTGAAATTACCTTCCCACATGGGCAAATCTTTAAATGAGTAAAACTATCTCACCCCACTGGCAGATACTTTTTTGCTAAATAAAACAAACTAACAGAAATAAGATTCTAAAGTCTAAATATAAGATTAAAATGCTTGTTAAGATTTGTTTTTTGTAGTGTAACCATCACTTTGCTTTTCAAACTGCAGACCACTAGCCTAGCCCTGCAGCCATTATACTGGATGGCCAGAGAGGGCGCTCTCACATAATAAATGTGCTCCTGCTGATTGATGCCCTCTTTCTTTGGGGGATGCTAGTGAGTCACCTAGTAAGACCCCCTGGTCATAGACAGCACAGTTTAATGATCAGGGTTTGTTTCTAGCATATCAGTGTATCCCAACTCACAAGGTGTAGCCCAACTCACTAAGAAAGGTTCTCTAAACAGCAAGCGAATCTCAAAAAACGTAAAACGAGAGCAAACCTTGTATGAATAGAAGGCTGCATTTTTAAACGGGAGCATACAAACTCTTATAAAGTGCTGTTGCATATTTAACATTGCGTTGTGGGACGTGCACTATATTTACGCAGTTGAGATTTGAAGTTTTCCCTTCAATGAAACGTGGTTTAATAGCTGACGGTACAGCATGACGCACGCCACTGATACTGTCTAACCGAGCGAGAATATTTGAGTCTCAAACACAAATGCGCCGAGCCCTGAAAATAATACCCCGGTGTATAGCCAAGGTATAAAAATGGAAAGTGCTGTTTGCTTTTACACCTCTAATAAAGAATGTTCCTCCCAAAAGCATCTCTCATGCTGTGAAATGGGATGGGTCTGGATGCCTGAAAGCCACCACCCTCGGTGGAAGAAATGGGACAGAATGCCTGATAGTCACATTTACTGGCTTTTCATTTAAGTTGAAAAACAAACAGCTTTGGAAGGCATGTACACAGTGCGATGTTTCAGCACTGCCCTGCTAAGTGACTTAGATTCAGGCTTCCAAACCACTGAGAAAAAGAACAGACTATTTCAGTTAACCGTAAGTAAACCACTTTTTTTTTTTTTTTTTTTTAAGCACACAATACAAAAGTTAAGTATAAGATCAGCATCATTTTGTGATCATAAGGCACACGTCTTGTGACTGTTTCAAAGTACACAGTGTGGGGCCCCGAGTCATTTCTTTGTGGAACCTTCATTTTAGAGATTTACACATTTTTTTATGTAAGTGCAATTCCTTTGTTCTTTTTCAGGACATGTCTGGGTTAAAAAAAAACTATGTTTCGGGTCACATGCTTGGGATTAGATCTTACTGTCACCCAGGGGATAAGTAACTTATACATTAAATGAATATATTTTGTCTATAAAAGCCAAATCTGATAAGCAAAAATCGCAAGACTTTAACCCAAGAGATAACGCAATGAGAGGCTTGTGTCACGAAGCAGCAATGGGGAAACCATAAAGAATTTGTTTGCAAAGTGCTCTGTGTTGGGCAGTGGTAGTACTACATTGCATTACATAAAATTCTGATCTCTTAGCAGACACTCTCATCCACAGCAACGTACAAAAATGGAGAACATACGTGTTAGTCTCAGGAATACTAAAATTCTATATCACCAGTAAGACATAGATGACCATTCATAACCAATAACTGTACAATTTGTATTATAACAGGACCACTAGACAGATAACCTACTTTTACACAGCTACACCTATACAATTTTCCAAAGAACAAAAACAATTTAATCTAAAGGCATTGAATGACAGGCCTCCCACACACTGCAAAAAAAATTCTGTCTTAACAAGTATTTTAGTCTTATAATTACTTTAAAAATATAAAAATTTCTAAAGTGGAAAATATTAACTTGTTTATAAAATTATCTCACCCCACTGGCAATCTTTTTGTCTTATTTAGCAAAAAAAAGTAAAAGAGAAATAATATTTTAAAGTCTAAATATGAGATTAAAATGCTTGTTAAGATTTCGTTTTTTGCAGTGCAGATGAGCTCATTTGGAAAGGTCAGTTCTCCAACAGCCTTGAATCATATGTTTGGTTGCTCGCTTATAATAGCAATACAAAAGCCATGGACCATTTTACCTTTTGTCGTTAGTTAGTGTTCTTGCTTAATCACCACTTTGCACATGAGCTCCACAGTGTCACAATCTTCTTTAAGCCAGAAATTACTCATATTTAAATTAAATTAAATTAAATTAAACTAGCCGATAAAGTCAGTAAGTACGTGAAACGGACTCGAAGGGACAGAGTTTTGGCAGCGTTAAGATCCTTATGAGTTTAATTTCTTCATCAGTAGACACTGGGTGCCTTACAAACAGATGAATAACCAAGTTAAGCTTACAACAGCAGGTGCAACACATTAGCTCATGTGGCTCTACTTCATTGTAAATACATCTCTGTGAGTCATTTTTAGGTAATGGACAGAGACAGAACAAAATGTCCGCAACGTTGTTTTGCTCCTGCCTGAGAGTAACGCATGAACACAGAATGCTCCTCAACAAATGCACTGGATGGAGCAATTGGTCTAATGCGGTTTTTTAGCGGCGAATCGACCCAGAGTGCACTGCATGTTGAAGTGGTCTCTGGGTAATTTACCAGCCTCAGAACAGACTGCCAAATTACTTCTGTTAACCCTGGGAAGTCATTCCACAGGCTTTGATCATACGTGACTGATCACACGCACGCACGCACGCACGCACGCACACGCACACACACACACACACTAGAGCAGGGGTGGGCAACTCCAGGCCTCGCGGGCCGGTGTGTATGAAGGTTTTTTCTGCCGCCACTTAACAATTATTTACTTAGCCCATTCGTTTACACGATCTGATATTTTAATCTCCATATCCGCGATATGAACAGCAGCTGATGAATGTTCTTGTGCCGGTATGCGTGTATTTTAGCATTTTATTGTTCTGTAATTTACAAGTGAATCGGTGATTGTGTGTATGACGAATTAGCTGATTGAACCGTGGTAACTGGTGGCAGTAAAAACATGCGTACACACCGGCCCGCGAGGCCTGGAATTGCCCACCCCTGCACTAGAGGGTGTAATTGGAAACTCAGTCATAGCAGCCATCGACAGTGTGTGAAAGATTAGGGTAAATGAGGTACCCCTCACTCTCTGCCCTCCAAATTGAATTCAGCAATAGACCGGAAATCTGTGTCTTTTCCAATATTCACCTATATATTCCAGTCTCAATGCACAGGTTTCAAGACATGTTCTTCCCTGTCTGCGTGTATCCCTGTCCATGTGTTAGATTGTATGTGTGCATGTGTGTGTGTGTGTCGGTATGTGTGCGTGCGTGTGTGCACGAGTGCGTGCATGCGTATATGTGCCATAAATCATTCAGTGCGTTTCCTATCTACAATGGAAAGGTCAATAATGTATGTACGTAGCTGTTATCATTCTTGCGGTGCTGTCTTAACAGCACTGTTTTTTTCATGAGGGGATCACGCCTCCACGTGTCTTTCCCCAGTCACCCCCCCATTCCACCCCCCCCCAACAGGTAGAGCTGACCTGCATGCCTCTACCACACACACTCTTACTCACACACTTACTAACTGAAATGGATAAATTGCACTGATAAATAACTGAGCTTCATGTGGCTCTGTGCTTTACGAACAAGCGCCACATTTGGGGAAGTGGAAAATTGACACCACTGTGCCCAATTCTGTCATTTACATCATAATGGTGCCTGACTCATGCAGGGCTTGATTGTTGATTGTTTGTCTCCTGTTGGGGGCACAAGTCTCTGATCTTAATCTCAAGAACCATATATTATACTATGCTGAAACGTACACAACAAGGGACATTAGAAAATAAATAAATCATGTTTTTGAGAATATTTTCACAGCAACATGTTTTTCTTCTGCCGAGTCTCAGGAGGAAGAATGCAGTGCTTTATCATTTTGGCATTACCCTCATAGAAATGGGATATACTGAAATATATTTCAGAACATGTATTACAAACCCTTCACAATATGTGGACAAGTATACTTGTTTTATATACCAAATACACACTTTCAGACATTTCAGTATATTCATCTACTGTGAAATATATTTATCATATATTATATGTTTATCAAAAATGCCTGCATATTTACAAAATATTGCAGCATATTCAATGAGGGAATTAAACCTTTAAACAGTGGGATGTAGCCATTAAACAGTGCTGTGTTAAAGTTCAAGGAGGACGGCATCATTATTATGTTTGGAGTGTTACATTTTTGCAATATTAATTAATGACACGAGGTACTTCACCCAATGAACCATGATAAAATGACACCATCAAACAGTAGAGAATAATGAGGGCTTTGTAGTTGACATGGGAGAGTGAGGTGTCAAAGAGGAGTGTGTCAGACACTGAGTTATAGGAACTAATCATGTGATCTTATTCCCCACAGCAAAGCACAGTGATTGGCTTAAATCAGTGAACTATTGAAAATATACAGCAGCATTGCCCGTTTTTTGGTTTTCTTAAAGTCTCAACCTCTTATACCTACTTTATGGGCTGTGGAGGAACTCACAAAGAGGTACTGTGAATAGAGTGAAACAAGGACAGCTGCCTTGCCAGAAGAACCCAGTGTGTCAGTGGAGGGGTCATTGCACATAGTCTGTGTCTGAATCAAAGCCCTATCTACTGTGTCCTGTGTACAGGCAGACTGTGTACTGTTTACAGCGTACTGTTTGGTACGTGACATGCAGCATGCAAAAAATATTCTTCATACTATTATCAGCGAAAACCTGGAAATAAGTATATGATCCAATGATTTTAAGTACACCACGTTTAGAGAACATTTGGCCTACTTCAACAACTTTCTCATCCAGTGTACTCAACAAGCATACTCGATAGCATACTCAAGGGCATTGATTCAGACACTGCCATAGTCTGGCCTTCTGTCAGTTTGCTTGGCTCAGGGGATTCTGGGTATTGCTGTTTATCCAGCAGCCTTGGAGACAATCGATGCCCTACTGTGTGTGATAAGGACCTGCCAATCAATGCCCATCTGTATGTGTGCTGTTCCGTTTAAGGCTTGGTCCACAGGAAGGGCTTTGGAGTTTTTATTTCTGATTTGAGTGGTTAGTAGAGACTGTTCTCAATAGCAGAGACAGGATGCCAGACTTAAAATTTTCTCAGTATATTGTCATTTTCAGAGAATCTCGACTGCCATCTCCGCCATTTCCTTGGAAACAGTCACTAGAGCGATGATTTATCTGACTGAGGCAGAATATAGAGGTATTTTTTTTTGTTGGAACATTGCTAGTAGGCATTGCACTCTCACAAAAAATCTATAATTGAGATGATTCAGTTCCGCGTCATCCGTTTCCCCTAACGATCCACTCATTCTGGGATTTCTCTGGCTCCAGAAACACAACCCTACCATTGACTGGGGTTCAAGCCAAATTCAAGCCTGGAGTCGTGAGTGTCACCAGTCCTGCCTGCGATCCGCTCCTGCACCAGCATCCTCTGTACTTAGTTCCCCTCAATGAAACATCAGCAGATCGTTCACACTGGGCTACACCGCACGTCCAGAGAGAAGGTCAATAGGTTGGCTTGGATTTTCTCATAACATTTCTCATAACATTTATTTTTTTCCACCTTGAGTAGCGCAGACGTGCGTAAGCATATATTCAACCAGCAAGCCTTTGGGAGGATCAGGCCCGACGAGAAATTCACAGAAATCATCCCGGCACACATTGCCTGACATAAATCATTCAGCTCGTTAATACGGGCCAGTCCGCTTTAATGAAGCTGAACGGAATCTTACTTCCACACACAGATATAGTCCAATGTTTTGCAATGGAGGCTGAACAGAAGCAGTACTATAAGGGCTGAGTGTAGCGAGATGTGACTGCATTGTTACTGTAGGGTAGTAAGTATGTCATGCACTGTGAAGGCCACAGGAGGCTGGTAACCAGCTTGTATTCTCTCTGGAGTTACTGCATATTCTCATTATTTTATCCATCTCACTGCCTGTCCTGGCCTGTCTGGGTAGGCTACCCAGTATCTTTGATATGTGGCTCTAGTCAGAATGCTATCTACGCAAAGAAAGTTAATATCAATTTCTGTGTGTGTGCGCTTGTGTGTGTGTGTGTTTTTGTGCATGTGTGTGTGTACATGTGTGTGTTTGTGACCTTGTGGATAGTAAACCATGACCAATGTTCAGGGATGTTTCTTTTTAAAAAGAGATATTGCTCTTTGAAGTTTTGGCTGTTTGAAAAAGTAAAAAGTAATTGTGGTGCAGACATGACGTCCTTACCCCACCCAGCCACCCCCCAGCCCCCAGCCCCCCGCCCCTCTATCTCCGCCAAGACATATTTCTCTTTGTATTCACTGTTGGTTTTACTGCAGGTGTGAGAGTACATCCCCAATGATCTATCGACTGTCCCTGGATTAGTCTCACCAGATGAAACGGCATGTTGTTATTTCCCTCATACATTAAAAACTGTTCAGAGCCCACTGAAAGATAACGCCCTAGCATTATAGCCTGTGTGATTGAACACCTATCTCCTTTCTGCATGCTGATATTGGATAACAGCAGGCTCGCTAGTCTTTTGAAGCACTGAAAACATGTTAATACAAAAAAATGATTGTATGCAGGATGTGATGAGCTCTGCGTGTTAAAAAAAACATAACATTGTGTTCTTCAGAAGCGAGACTGGACCCAAAAGCAAGACTCAGATCACAGGAAAAGCTCACGAAGAGCGTTTTAATTAGGGTAGTGAATCTTGGAAGGCAAAGGGGCAGGATCCGGGGTAGGACAGGGTAGAAGGGCAGAGCGAGAGCGGGCAGTGAAGCGGGGAACTGGGTGGAGATCGAGTCCTGGGTAGGGCAGAGCAGTGGAATAAACTGGAGTGGAAAACAGGGAGTGATTAGTGTAGGCTGGAGCAGCAGGCTGGAGGGTGAGCAAGGGAGGCAGAATGCAGGTTAATCAAACACGAGACAGGGAATTTACAAAACCAAGTACAAGCTTGACAAACGAAGCACACACGGCAACAAAGCTAACGAACTGGCGACGAGACAACAAACACAGAGGGAATAAATAGTGAGGTAAATGATTGAATGAGTGAGTGCAGCGTGAGAATGTACGCAAGTGATTGAACGGTAATTAGCAGTGTGTGGAATGCAAGTGGGAGATGAGCGTGATAGGCTGGGGGAAAATGAGCAAACAAGAAGGAAAACCACGCCACACCTGCAGAACACGGAAGACAGACAGGGAAACGTAACAACGTGACAAGAAACTGGAAGAAATGGGGAAAACACGGAGAACAATAAGGAAGTGGACTGGGAGGAGGTGGAGGGTGTTACACATTGCTTACATTTATAATTACTTATCAGACACACTTATCCACACTGCAAAGATGTCTGTCTTAACAAACATTTTAGTATTGTAATCAGACTTAAAATATTAGTTTGTTTTAAGCTACTTTTTGCTTGACAGGTGAAATTACCTTACCCCATTGGCACATCTTGAAATCTCACCTCACTGGCAATTATTTTGTCTTATTTAACAAAAAGGTAATAGAAATAATATTTTAGACACTTAAAAGCAATACTCATGAAATAATTTCCCATTACTGAAATGCAGACTGTATTCCCGATCCACAGCCTAATATGACGTTAAGGCACCCTTCTCCTGCTGCTCTATTGCTGTAGTTCAGCCCAGTTTGGCTCAGTTCAGTACCACCATGGGCTTTTCAGTACCACCATGGGCCTTGGCTTTAGGATGGCTCACAGCACTGGGAGGCTGCGAAAGGCCTGTTGTAAACCAATTAATACATGTCTGGAGTTTGGCCTGAGAAGATGGGAGCTTCCTTCTTTCCTTGTATGACAGTCCTTTCATCCACTGAGATTTCCCAGATTTCCAACAAGCCTTACTTTACCATGGCTCCATGCGGGTAAAGTGCTCTGAACCCTCCACCTATCTTAACATTCACTGACATGGCCCGGGAATAAATAATGCACTTTTATTTTTAGGCTGTCGCAGTTTGTCTGTATGCTTTGAACACGAGAACCCTGTAACTGCAATGAGAAGTTAGCATTGTTAAAAAATTGTGTTTTTATTCATTTCAGTGAACTCCTGCCCTTCAAACTGTCTTTCTCTGCACATCTGTTTGGATTTGTGTTTTCGAGAGCTCAATGTGGGCTCAATGCTGTTATGTTCTAAGATTCTGTCTGTCTGTTTTGTATTTTTTACTTGTTTATTTTTTCTGATTATTTGTGGTTTCACTGTTCTGTGTTTTGTATTGCTGTCACTCCCTGTCTTCGTCACACTTTTCGGGAGTCTGTGGGGATTTCAGTTTTCTCTGTATTTCCTCTGTCATGCGCTTTCTTCATTACTAATTACATTTAATTGTAAATATTACTAATTAACTAACAACCACTAACATCTTAGAATTAGGGTCTACTAATCTACTAATGACTAACTTGAATATAATACTAATCTACTTACACCATAGAATCAGGGTTTTCTACTAATCTACTAACTTACTAACGCCATCTTCTTTCCTCACTGCAGCTGTCTCTCTTTCTGCCTGTTCTATAACTAATTATCTTTCTTTGGTTCCTCTATTACAACAGCTGACTCTCGTTTCCGCTTTCCATTCTCTAATTGTTTGCACTTGCCCACTACCCAGTTCATGTTCAAGTCTGTGTTATGTGTGAATCCGGTCCGCGTATTACGTGTTCTGTTGTTATTTTATTATCTGCTCTCTTCATTGTTTTATTACGTGCACCTGTCTGTCATTTGCCCTTCCCGGTTCCCACCCCATGATCCTCATTGTTTCTCGTCTCCCTCAGTGTATTTATACTTTGTGCTTTCAGTCTTTTGTTGCAAGTTCTTCACCATTGTTAGCTACATAGTTTTTTGTAACTTTGTCTTCGAGTCTTTTTCCGAGTATCTGTCCCCCCCCCCCCCCACCCTCTGTTCCTAGTTTCTGTCTGAGTATCTGTTTTTTCCCCTGAGTCATCTGTTCCTAGTTTCTGTTAGTTTTGTATTTTTTTTTTTTTTGTCCATTCCCCGTTGTTTATTTTTCTGTTTCTTGAGATTTCCTGGTTTTGACTTCTGCCTGTGTTCTCGCGACCCTGAGTTGGACTTTGTTTTTGTACCTCTGCTGTGCCTTCCCGGTTCCAACCTCTGCCTGTTTTGTAACCACTCTTTGGACTCAGTTTTTTGTACCGTTGCCCCAATCATTAAACTTCGGTTTTTTGGTACTCCCTGCCTGCTACTGGGTACCTTTTTCCACCCGTCTTTACAAATGCAGCAGTGTTCAATGGTCCCCTTTCTCCACCAGTTTGTCTAATGTAGCGAGCACTACATTACATTGCATTTCAGCATTAGGCAAGCACACTCGTATCCATGGCAACTTACACAACTTACCTTCTGCTCGTACAATCCATTTATATCCTGAAGAAATTCAGGTTAAGTTGACTTAAAGCTTTGTTATATTTCAGTGTATTCCACTTGAATATGAGATGTCACATATTGTGTTTTTTAAAAAATGGTTTGCATAGAATTTTAATACGAAAATAATATCTAGATATAATCTGTTGCATATTATTTTCAGTACTTTTATACACATCCATGGTTTCTGCCTACCTATGTACCTCATTTAATATGATACAAGCTTATACTATCATTAACTAATCTTTTGTTATTGTATTTGAGTGACCTCTGTTTAACTGGGATGATATCATGATAACTCTTTGCAAGATACGTTTAAAATGAAAGGGAAAAATTATATTGTACTAGCATTACTATGTAACTAACACAACTGTATATAGCAAAATGCTCTATACAGACTCCTTACTAGATAAATATTTTATATCCAAATCAAATGATGGAAACACTAACGGGATAAAACTGTAAAATTTAAAACATGATCTTCAATAACAAATACACGCATTCATATGTCTGCTTAGAATATCATCTGAGTCATCTAAATATCACATCTTCTGGAATGCCAGAGTGTGTATGTTTTAGGGTGGCAGTGTGGTATAATGGTTAAGGAACTGGGTTTGTAACCGAAAGGTTGCAAGTTCGATTCCCAGGTCGGACACTGCCGTTGTACCCTTGAGCAAGGTACTTCACCTGCATTGCTTCAGTATATATCCAGCTGTGTAAGTCGCTCTGGATAAGAGCGTCTGCTAAATGCCTATAATGTAATGTAAAATGTAAATGAACCGGTTGTGGCCTTGCTTTCCCGTAAATCGCATTAGAGGTGAGAAAGAGTGCATGGCTGAATGGTGTAATGAAGAACAATAAAAAAGGTCATAGACTACTCTTCTCTCAATCAATCAATCAATGAAGAAAAAAAACCTCAAGAAATGAACCGTTCTGCCTCTTTAACTTGCAGGTTTTGCTGGTATGTGTCAATACGATGGCAGAAATTTGATTGTAGCTTTATTTACCTCTGGCTCTCAAGGTGGTTTGCTTATTCTCAAGGTATTGGTTTAAGATAAATGATTGACATTCTAGAAATAATAATAATGAAGCAGCATGCACTATGTATGTAATGTAAATTATGTACATATGATACAATGAAAGGGCTTTTCTCAGGAGGAAATATTGGTGTAAGACACGGAGCAGATTACACCTTTGCTACCATGCATTTATAACATAGTACACTTGGTTTCATTAGACACTTACCAGATTAAATGAATCTTTTTGTGGCTTTATATATATATCATAAGCATGGAATAACACCTATAATGAACAGTCATAACAGCCTGTTATAGCTTGCGATGTCACTGCGCTGCCATAATTGACTTTGGGACGGTCATTTTCACATCTGCTTTGAAAACTAGCTGGATGCCTTATGCCAGTAACATTATGCGTGTCATAAGCTGTAATAAGTTGTTGTGACTGGTAATGACAGCTGTGAGGCTGTGTTGTCATCTATTCAATTCAGTGCAGGACCGTCACCAATTAAAAAAGACCTAAAGCCCATTACATAAAGTTAACCTTTTTGGCATTTTAACAGTTTTCACAACACATCATTGACCATTTGTTTTATGTTGCATTAGGCTAAGAGTAAAACTGTTTTTGGAGTTGTGCACTCGAGTTTGAACTAATGTGTCAGAATGACAATGCTGGACACTGCATTTTAACTAGCGGCAAAGAACATGCTCAACATAAAAAAAACTATAGTAAGAAGTGGGTGCTGAATTCCAGAAATAAAAAATGACTAGAATGAAAACTCCTGGCTAAATCTTAGCTTTCCCTGATGCATGAGCGCGGAGCTCACAGCCTGTTTGGGCAGTTACGGTACTCAGGGTATCAGACTGTTTGGGCAGTTACGGTCCTCAGGGTATCAGACTGTTTGGGCAGTTACTGTCCTCAGGGTATCAGAATGTTTGGGCAGTTACTGTGCTCAGGGTATCAGACTGTTTGGGCAGTTATTGCCCTCAGGGTATCAGAATGTTTGGGCAGTTATTGCCCTCAGGGTATCAGACTGTTTGGGCAGTTACTGTGCTCAGGGTATCAGACTGTGTGGGCAGTTACTGTCCTCAGGGTATCAGACTGTTTGGGCAGTTACTGTGCTCAGGGTATCAGACTGTTTGGGCAGTTACGGTCCTCATGGTATCTGTGCCAGAAAGGTTTTCACATTTTTTTTCAAGCAATCAGCACAATTTTATTAAAAGTTGTTTTATTAAAGTAGACATTTTGAAGTATTCGAGTGACTCAGATTTTTTACAAATTATTTAACAAAATGCACCAGGGCAGATCAAAACCCATTCACCAATATCCAATCTGCAGACCAGGTATCAAGACCGGGCATCAAGACCGGGCCACTCTTTAAATGTACCCCACATTGAATGTGGACAGTCAACAGACACTTGAGTAAAGTGAAGGACAGAAACCTTGCTTCCTCAGCTCTGGAGAGAAGGACAACCCCTGAATTTTGAGAGGTTTTCTCAATAAATCAGCGCCGCCAATCGAGACCGCTACCCTTGGGACTCATTTGTGGAAAAATGACTTTATAAACCACAATTTCTGTGAAATGAAATTTGAAAACTTGAGGAGAGAAGTTGAAACACAAACAAAATAGAGCAAACAGAAAGTATACAGCATAAAATAAATAATGCTAGAGTACACATTATCAATAAGGTCAGTGGTAACTTTATATGTATGTATCTTATCAGGCAAACACTTTGAGGTGATAGGCGTGTAATAGACCGGATTTCTGTCCAGATTATAGATTTTTTATTTTATTTTCTGTATTGCATAGATTCATGGCCTCAGAAACCCCACTCATAAGACCCCGGGACTGGTAATTGGCCTCCGCATTATATAGCCTGATAAACCCAAAGCGAGGATGCATAAGTACCCTGTGACCATCCCGATTAATGATTAAAGCCTCCTTTCTGGTCTCTTTGCTTGACCCTGTTCTCCAATGCCGAACATTCGGAGGGGGCGCAGTACCCCCAACCACGCTCCCATTTCGGTGACTCGGCGGTTGCCATGCAACTGGTTATTAAGACATGGGGATTATGGCATTATGTCACTGCCTGGAAATGTTTCCAAAGCTTAGATTGGAGACCATGAAAATGTGCAGATGCTGTGACCCTCCAGAACTGGAGTTAAACCTGCAGGCACTACAGCCCTCCAGGACTGGAGTTAAACCTGCAGGCACCACAGCCCTCCAGGACTGGAGTTAAAACTGTGGACACTGCGGCCCTCCAGGTCTGGAGTTAAATCTGCAGACACTATGGCCCTTCATGACTAGAGTTAAACCTGTGGACACTGCAGCCCTACAGGACTGGAGTTAAACCTGTGGACACTGCAGCCCTACCAGGACTGGAGTTAAACCTGTGGACACTGCAGCCCTCTAGGACCGGAGTTGAACCTGTAGTTTAAACTTCACGTAGAGATACAATCATATCCACGTCAAAGTGGGATTTTATAAATAATGACCCAGTCATGGTTTTTTGCATGAACACAACAGCCATGTAACACACAATTTGATCGCAAGTCCATTCTACAAATGAGACCCCTGGACTCAGGGGATGTCACTTAAGCTGGATAGCAAAAAAATAATTAATCTGAAGGGTAGTAATTAATTAAATGAAATAATAAATTGCTCACATCAGTCACAACATCAATGTATGTGTGTGTGTTTGTGGGAAAGTATGGTGTGTGTTTGCGTGTGTGAGCGTATGGTGTGAGTGTGTGTGTGTGTGTGCGTGTGTGAGAGTATGGTGTGTGTGTGCTTGTTTGTGTGTGTGTGTGTGTGTGTGTGTGTGTGTGTGTGTGTGTGCATGTGTGAGAGAAAGAGAAAAAGTATGGTGTGTGTTCCTCAGGGTATCAGACTGTTTGGGCAGTTACGGTCCTCAGGGTATCAGACTGTTTGGGCAGTTATGGTCCTCAGGGTATCAGACTGTTTGGGCAGTTACGGTCCTTAGGGTATCAGACTGTTTGGGCAGTTACTTTCCTCAGGGTATCAGACTGTTTGGGCAGTTACGGTCCTCAGGGTATCTGTTTTCACACTTTTTTTCAAGCAATCAGCACAATTTTATTAAAAGTTGTTTTATTAAAGTAAACATTTTGAAGTATTCAAGTGACTCAGATTTTTTATTTATTATTTAACAAAATGCACCAGGGCAGATCAAAACCCATTCACCAATATCCAATCTGCAGACCAGGCATCAAGACCGGGCCACTCTTTAAATGTACCCCACATTGAATGTGGACAGTCAACAGACACTTGAGTAAAGTGGAGGACAGAAACCTTGCTTCCTCAGCTCTGGAGAGAAGGACAACCCCTGAATTTTGAGAGGTTTTCTCAATAAATCAGCGCCGCCAATCGAGACCGCTACCCTTGGGACTCATTTGTGGAAAAATGACTTTATAAACCACAATTGCTGTGAAATGAAATTTGAAAACTTGAGGAGAGAAGTTGAAACACAAACAAAATAGAGCAAACAGAAAGTATACAGTATAAAATAAATAATGCTAGAGTACACATTATCAATAAGGTCAGTGGTAACTTTATATGTATTTATCTTATCAGGCAAACACTTTGAGGTGATAGGTGTGTAATAGACCGGATTTCTGTCCAGATTATAGATTTTTTAATTTTATTTTCTGCATTGCATAGATTCATGGCCTCAGAAACCCCACTCATAAGACCCCGGGACTGGTAATTGGCCTCCGCATTATATAGCCTGATAAACCCAAAGTGAGGATGCAGAAGTACCCTGTGACCATCCCGATTAATGATTAAAGCCTCTTTTCTGGTCTCTTTGCTTGACCCTGTTCTCCAATGCCGAACATCCGGAGGGGGCGCAGTACCCCCAACCACGCTCCCATTTCGGTGACTCGGCGGTTGCCATGCAACTGGTTATTAAGACATGGGGATTATGGCATTATGTCACTGCCTGGAAATGTTTCCAAAGCTTAGATTGGAGACCATGAAAATGTGCAGATGCTGTGACCCTCCAGAACTGGAGTTAAACCGGCAGGCACTACAGCCCTCCAGGACTGGAGTTAAACCTGCAGGCACTGCGGCCCTCCAGGACTGGAGTTAAACCTGCAGGCACTGCGGCCCTCCAGGACTGGAGTTAAACCTGCAGGCACTGCGGCCCTCCAGGACTGGAGTTAAACCTGCAGGCACTGCGGCCCTCCAGGACTGGAGTTAAACCTGCAGGCACTGCGGCCCTCCAGGACTGGAGTTAAAACTGTGGGCACTGCGGCCCTCCAGGACTGGAGTTAAACCTGCAGGCACTATGGCCCTTCATGACTAGAGTTAAACCTGTGGACACTGCAGCCCTACAGGACTGGAGTTAAACCTGTGGACACTGCAGCCCTCCAGGACTGGAGTTAAACCTGCAGGCACTATGGCCCTTCATGACTAGAGTTAAACCTGTGGACACTGCAGCCCTACAGGACTGGAGTTAAACCTGTGGACACTGCAGCCCTCCAGGACTGGAGTTAAACCTGCAGGCACTATGGCCCTTCATGACTAGAGTTAAACCTGTGGACACTGCAGCCCTACAGGACTGGAGTTAAACCTGTGGACACTGCAGCCCTCTAGGACCGGAGTTGAACCTGTAGTTTAAACTTCACGTAGAGATACAATCATATCCACATCAAAGTGGGATTTTATAAATAATGACCTAGTCATGGTTTTTTGCATGAACACAACAGCCATGTAACACACAATTTGATCGCAAGTCCATTCTACAAATGAGACCCCTGGACTCAGGGGATGTCACCTAAACTGGATGACAAAAAAAAATAATTTTACTGAAGGGTAGTAATTCATTAAATAAAATAATAAATGGCTCACATCAGTCACCACATCAATGTATGTGTGTGTGCGTGTGGGAGAGTATGGTGTGTGTGTGTGTGTGTGTGCATGTGGGAGAGTATGGTGTGTGTTTGCGTGTGTGAGCGTATGGTGTGAGTGTGTGTGTGTGTGCGTGTGTGAGAGTATGGTGTGTGTGTGCTTGTTTGTGTGCGTGTGTGTGTGTGTGTGTGTGCATGTGTGAGAGAAAGAGAAAAAGTATGGTGTGTGTTCCTCAGGGTATTAGACTGTTTGGGCAGTTACTTTCCTCAGGGTATCAGACTGTTTGGGCAGTTACTGTCCTCAGGGCATCAAACTGTGTGGGCAGTTACTGTGCTCAGGGTATCAAACTGTGTGGGCAGTTACTGTGCTCAGGGTATCAGACTGTTTGGGCAGTTACTGTCCTCAGGGTATCAAACTGTGTGGGCAGTTACTGTCCTCAGGGTATCAAACTGTGTGGGCAGTTACTGTGCTCAGGGTATCAAACTGTGTGGGCAGTTACTGTCCTCAGGGTATTAGACTGTGTGGGCAGTTACGGTCCTCAGGGTATCAAACTGTGTGGGCAGTTACTGTCCTCAGGGTATCAAACTGTGTGGGCAGTTACTGTCCTCAGGGTATTAGACTGTGTGGGCAGTTACTGTCCTCCTCAGGGTATCAAACTGTGTGGGCAGTTACTGTCCTCAGGGTATCAAACTGTGTGGGCAGTTACTGTCCTCAGGGTATCAAACTGTTTGGGCAGTTACTGTGTGTGTGTGTGTGTGTGTGTGTGTGTGTGTGCATGTGTGAGAGAAAGAGAAAAAGTATGGTGTGTGTGTTTGTTTGTTTGTTTATTTATGGACAAGCATCAATAATTCAGTCGACTCAAAGTTGAGTTAATCTGATGCATTAATTGCCTGTCAGTGGTTGAGGGATGGTCAGAAACAATGATAATCTTCACACTGAGCCACACACTACTGGGAGGAGACATTTACAATCTAATCACATTTCACGTTTTGGACCAGCTTGAAACAAAGAAATTGTAGATGGTCATAAAGCATGAGCAGTATTTTGAAGGATTATTATTTTATTTATGTATTTATTATTATTATCATTATTATTTTGAAGCATTATTATGGGCATAATAAGCGGACACAGTTGAACAGCCTTGGTCCCTTTGAATTCCATTCGCAGATAGTAAAATAGAGCATAGTGTGTCAAACAATGAAATTATTATATGCTTGGCAGCAAAGAAAGTTATCGTAAAAATATATTGTCTGGTGAAAAGTATAATATTTAATTCCGTCAAACCCAGAGAGGCCCCGTTTCCCAGCATGCATTTCCCCATGGACCACGGCTTAGTTATCTTTGTTCATCGTATCCAAAGGAGAGCAGCTCCACTGATGCTGGGTGCCGGGGCGAATAAGGCCTTCTTCTGTTGGTGACTCTCTCTGGCGAGGACAAGCGAGGTGAGGGAGTTCATTTCCTGCGCTCGCTGTGAATCTCTAAAGAGGATCACACAGTGGCACTGATCCGCTCTGCAAGGACTCTTTTGAGTGTGCTACTCATCTAAATGGGTCAGGCACAGAAATCAGGCGACAGCAACAACAACGACAGCAACAACGGCAAAAGCAGCAATGACAGGGGGCCTGTGTCACGAAGCAGGTTTAGCCAGCTAGCTGGAAAACTGCATTATCATAACATAGTCATTAGAATATCACTATTAGTCTAATTAGCACCATTACCACCATTAGCCTCCGTATACGTGTGATGTTCTGACCCAAACGCAGACCACAGGTAGCAGGCAAAAACGTAGTTTATCCACAGTCCAAGATCAGTAGCCAGGTAATCAGAGTTGAGACGGTACAAAATCAAAATCCAAAAGAGTAGTAAAAATAGACATAGCAGCTGACTCAGATGTGAGCACAGGAATCCCAATCTGTGTGGATCAGAACAAAAGGCTAAGATGATTAGAGCACAGGAATCCCAATCTGTGTGGATCAGAACAAAAGGCTAAGATGATTAAAGCACAGGAATCCCAATCTGTGTGGATCAGAACAAAAGGCTAAGATGATTAGAGCACAGGAATCCCAATCTGTGTGGATCAGAACAAAAGGCTAAGATGATTAGAGCACAGGAATCCCAATCTGTGTGGATCAGAACAAAAGGCTAAGATGATTAGAGCACAGGAATCCCAATCTGTGTGGATCAGAACAAAAGGCTAAGATGATTAGCATAGCAGCTGACTCGGATGTGAGCACAGGAATCCCAATCTGTGTGGATCAGAACAAAAGGCTAAGATGATTAGAGCACAGGAATCCCAATCTGTGTGGATCAGAACAAAAGGCTAAGATGATTAGAGCACAGGAATCCCAATCTGTGTGGATCAGAACAAAAGGCTAAGATGATTAGAGCACAGGAATCCCAATCTGTGTGGATCAGAACAAAAGGCTAAGATGATTAGAGGGTGATTGTGTGATCTTTTTGAATTGGTAAAATGTGAAGATTATCCTGTAGGTTTTCACTCTGGCGCTAACAAAGCACCCCTTATTCAACAGCTACAGATCTTGTTGAGCTGCTAATTAATAGAATCAGGTGTGACAAAATGAACAGGAACAGGGTTGGGGACCACTTCTCTATCTATATGCTATTGCCTTTGCTTGACTTTGTGTAAATTTCACATATTTTGCAGTTACACTCAGTGCCATAACCATTATGCTACTTTGAGAAGCATTTACAAGAATTCATGTTTTTTTTGTTCACTGTGATTCAGAGCACTTAATTATACCAATGAAATGCTTTTGTTCTGCTTTGTGGGTAAGTTTCATTCAAAACAAATTGAAGGTTCATTGAAGGTTCAACCATACTGCATTGTTTCTAAAGTCAAATGGATAGGCGGTCTACATGGAGTCAATTTACTAACTATTTGCCATTGAATGACATTCAAAGGAGTTTTCAGCTTCTTCAAGGATGAATACTAAATCGCTAAACTGTGTTTCTAAAGGGGGAAAAAGCTTTCCACTGCATTTCCTGTAAAGGTGAATGGCACATTTTTGACTGCATTCAGGCCGTTTTCTGAAGACTTTGAAGGACAAGTTGCTTTTGAGAAATTGAAATTCAGCAACTGCAGAAATATAAATCACAAGCTGCTCACAAAATTATTCATAACTTATTCAAAAATGTTTTCTTAAACCTATAGCCTTGACGGGAGAAGGATGACATAAAAGGAATTCCTGAGGTTGGTAGAAGTTCTTATGAAACAGAACACAGAACACAGCTGTGTTGTTCTTAACTGGTTTTTCAGTCTCGTAACAGTCTATTGATTATCCAATCGAGTAATGAATACCTGGATACGTAGCCGGATTGGATGCTGACAGGCAGAATAACGTGGGGGAAGAGATTTCATTAGTTGGTACCAGGGCGAGCACCGGTTTGATCACAGATTTAGAAAACTCAATGAAGCAACAGAGTCCTACCCTGGCTGTGCATCGACGGGCTCTGATCCTGATTTTACGCTGTACTGAGAGCATGGGCACTGTATTGTAATTCACACATTCACACCATATCCTACTATAATCTTTTCATGGGCACTGCAACGTGCCAGAGGGAACCTGCCAGTTGTAAAAAAAAAAATCTCTTTGCCACTGAAAAAATCAACAGGCTTATGGGACATTTATTTTTTAGGGCATACATAGCTATTTCTGGTATAATGTTTCATTAAGAGGGTAAATGGTACTTCATAAGTTAAGAATAGTTAGCAGCTCATTATAATACAGAGCTTGTACTCTGGTTGGAACCAAAAACAGCACACATGTGGGTCCCCAGGATCGGGCTTCAGAAACACTGCTCTAATGTACGATAAGAATTCCCATTTTCTGGAGATGTGATGTGCTAGTAAACAAATGGTCAGCCCCTTCTTCTGATCAATCTTGACCTTGTGTAGGCGGGGCTCCACATGTAGGCAATGAACCCAGCCAACTCAACCCAGTGAGCAAAAGCTGGAATGTACGTAGACATCTATAGGGGTGGAAATCTATGGTGAAAGACTTAAACAGAAATAAACAGACTAGGTTAACCCCAGTATAGCTCAGGTTTAGCCTGAGGGTAAGTCTATAATACACCTGGGGTGAGTCTATGATAAGCCTGGGGGTGAGTCTATGGTGACACTGGGGGTGAGTCTATGATAAGCCTGGGGGTGAATCTATGGTGACCCTGGGGGTGAGTCTATGATAAGCCTGAGGGTGAGTCTATGGTGACCCTGGGGGTGAGTCTATGATAAGCCTGAGGGTGAGTCTATGATGAGCCTAGGGGTGACTCTATGATGAGCCTGGGGGTGACTATATGATGAGCCTGAGGGTGAGTCTATGATGAGCCTAGGGGTGACTCTATGATGAGCCTGGGGGTGAGTCTATGATGAGCCTAGGGGTGAGTCTATGATGAGCCTGGGGGTGACTCTATGATAAGCCTGAGGGTGAGTCTATGATGAGTCTAGGGGTGAGTCTATGATGAGCCTGGGGGTGAGTCTATGATAAGCCTGAGGGTGAGTCTATGATGAGCCTAGGGGTGAGTCTATGATAAGCCTGAGGGTGAGTCTATGATGAGCCTAGGGGTGAGTCTATGATGAACCTAGGGGTGAGTCTATGATGAGCCTAGGGGTGAGTCTATGATGAGCCTAGGGGTGAGTCTATGATAAGCCTGAGGGTGAGTCTATGATGAGCCTAGGGGTGAGTCTATAATAAGCCTGGGTGTGACTCTATAATAAGCCTGGGGGTGACTCTATGATGAGCCTGGGGGTGAGTCTATGATGAGCCTGGGGGTGACTCTATGATGAGCCTAGGGGTGACTCTATGATGAGCCTGGGGGTGACTCTATGATAAGCCTGGGGTGACTCTATGATGAGCCTGGGGGTGAGTATATGATAAGCCTGGGTGTGAGTCTATAAGCCTGGGCCTACTGTGCCTGCATTGCAGTGCTGAGAGAGCAGCTGGCTTTGTACACACAGGCTGCTTCTCTGCGTTCCCGCTGCGCTCATAGAAGCGCTTCATCGAGCCGAAGAGCCCACTTCCTTAATGGCTTTCTTTATCACATCGATGGCCTCGTTAACTCTCCTCAACACACCGCCGTGTAGGTCACCAAACTAGCCACTGGGCTCTGATAAAACACAAAACGGGATTTCATCACAGGCATCGAAAGGCTACAGGCTAGTTTGCTGCTCAATATAGAAATCTCACTGGAGCTTTCCGCGGCTATCCACAGCGTGCCTGCAGAAGATACCGCTTTCTCTTCTCCCACTTCAAATTGTTTCTGGTGATTGCATTCAGATAGAGTCTACAATTTCTATTCTCTCAGAAAAAGGTGCAGCATCATCATTGTAAATGGCTACAGCTTCTCTGCTACTCTTTTCTCCTCTGTTATAAGCTATCACTCATCTGCCTCAGGAGTGCAGTTGTAGAAACGCTCAGAGAAACGCTTATTTCCTTAAAAAATGGCCCAATCTTGGGAAATTGGAGTCTAAAGAGTCTAAGGGCTGCAATTCAGGAACTGTGTCTGGGAAATAAAGTACTGACAGGGTTAGGGGTGGGAGTTTTGTAGTTAAGATTGTTTGGTATGTAAAGGTACTGACAGGGTTAGGGGTGGGAGTTAAGTAGTTAAGATTGTTTGGTATGTAAAAGTACTGACAGAGTTAGGGGTGGGAGTTAAGTAGTTAAGACTGTTTGGTATGTAGAAGTACTGACAGGGTTAGGGGTGGGAGTTAAGTAGTTAAGATTGTTTGGTATGTAAAAGTACTGACAGAGTTAGGGGTGGGAGTTATGTAGTTAAGACTGTTTGGTATGTAGAAGTACTGACAGGGTTAGGGGTGGGAGTTAAGTAGTTAAGATTGTTTGGTATGTAAAAGTACTGACAGAGTTAGGGGTGGGGTGGTGGGTGGTGTAGTTTTGGATAGTTTTATGGAATCTTTCAATGTAGGTTTCAATATAACAGAGTTTTTCCATCACAGTAAATCACAGCAGGTTCAAACCTGTCAATAAATCGAAGATGTTTTGTGACAGCGATCCAATCCATTCTCAGGAGATTTAACTCGGTTTTATGTAGAGTGAGATTAAATGTGAGAGATTTCTGGGAAGGCCAGAGTGTAAAAGTGACATTGTATAACAATATAGGGAGGAAACAGTGTTGCCAGACCTGTGTAAAAATTTTGTTTTTTAAATACCGTAACCCTTTAGACACCAGTAAAACTCCGACACATTACATACAATTTTAAAAGAAACATCTATTTCACCATGATCTAAACTCACCATCCCTATTTCAGAACAAAATTCTTCTTTTATACGATTTATGTTTTGGTTAGTAGCACGCGTCACTGAAACTTCTCAGGGATCTCGAGGAGTGTTCTCAAATGTGAGCAGACTGTGAAGATTTCAAGCTTCTGATGAAGTTCAAATGTAGCCGTGCGAACTGTCGCTAAATTGTGCTTTGTGCTTTGTCGGATTTGCTTTGAAGTCGCTTCAATGACCTTCAGTATGCACCTAATGTGTGTCGCTTTGGATAAAAGCATCTGCCAAATGATTGTAATGTAATGTAAATTAATCTTTTAATGCATGATCACACACAATCTATCATACAGTATTTGTGGTATGTATGCAGTACAAATCCTTTAAAAAAAGTGTTATATAAGTGTGTGCCTCTCCCTGCAGGTCATATGTTCAAATAAACAGATGTGCTTCCTCAGTAATTGCCAAAGGTTTTCTAATTATAGTTTGGAGTGTGTATAGTGTGTAGTGGAGATTTCCTGTTGTCTTGGAAATCTTGTGATTGAACCCGTGCCCCATGTGCATACAAATACAAACGCTTAAGTGACAACCCAAGAGTCGTGCGCTGACTTAATTTCCTTCTATTACAGTGGATTCCAGTTATACCTCCAATCGTAGAGTTCCCATTTCCTTAGCTAGCATTGTGTCCTTTCGCCATTTAAACCCTCAGATTTTCAAAACAACACTGACCCACTTGTGAGCCAATGAGGTTCGAGATTCAGGAAAATAATTTAGCTGGGTATGCTACAGAATCAGTTATTTTATTAGATTCCTAATTTAAAACCTCAATGGGATGCTATCAGGGTTTTTAAATACATGCAACGCTGATTTAATCTGTTTATGCAGAAAGATGTGCAGATCGAGCCTTTATGTTTTTGAGAGTATTTCTGAAAGAAAATATAATCAAGTGATGGACAGATCTTGCTTCTGAGAAATGATGTATGTTTTTTTAACATGAACCATTCAAACTGCCTCAGATTTCATAACAGGGTTGACGACAAAAGCACCTATTCCAGCTCTGTCTTTGAGGTTTTGTTGCCCTCTAGTGGTTCAACCCTGCAGTCACAGCTGACAACTCCTGACTGACTAGAGCCCTACACTATGGATTTATTTGCCAACACATTTCTGAGCTATTTTAATTCTGTTTAATAATATAATCGATTTCTTATATTGTGCCTGTATGTATTATGTATTGTTTATACTTACATTATTTTTGTATATGATCATATCATTTAGTATACCCATTTTTTTGTAAAGTGTGTTATGCTCTGTTTCGAACAGCACTGTTTCTCCTGCACATTTATTTTTGAAGTTGTAGTTAAAGTTACTTGTACTTTAAACATGTGTTCCCTTGTGCAAAATCAGGACAATCAATATAATGGGTATATTGTAGTAATTGTGGGAGATTAAGCAGATATGTGAGTGTTGTGTGGATGTGGAAAGGAATGGCAGTAGCACGTTGGTTGCTACCCCAGGGTCATGCATTCAATTTGTGTTTCAGATTATTTAGGGTGGTCACTGCAGATTATTATTATCACTGGTTAAAATCCCAGGGGAAGCAGTACTGTTGTAACATTGAGCTGGGTTCTTAACCTGTATGATTTTCACCAAAATACCCATTTGTGTAAGTATGTTTAAAGTAAGTTGTATAAGTCCCTCTTGGCAAGGGTGCTTGCTTACTGAATACATAATGTAATCTAGCCGGGCTAAATTATGATCAACAATGTAAACACAAATATAATGCCACACATCTGAACACAAATATGATAATTACACAACATAAAAAGTGAATCCATAGTTTTTGCTTCACCAAAGCTTTTTCTTAATTGTGGCTGTACTTCTCCAGTTCCTTCATATAATGAGCCCATTAGAAATTAGGTCACGTGACGTGGTATGAATGTTCTGTGTAAATCCAATCTCCAGTGCCTTTCAATAATTCGGACCATTTTATAATGCAAAGACACTGATTCATGACAAAGACTGGTGTCTCTTTCCCCATGTCTGTGCTTCTGTGTAATTACCAATATCTCCACTCCATCTATGGCCATCACTGAACTGAAAAATTAATTTCTGCTAACTCAAACTAAATGTGCTGCAGTAAATTGTTATATTACTCATTGTTAATCAATATACATATTACATCAACTGGGTATACTTGCCCTGCTGAATGTAAATATTGAAGTCAGGGATTCTTTTATTTTTATATCGTTCTCCTGTGAGTATATCTATTGTCAAATGCCATGCTTTCAAAACAGCATACTCTTATTCAGTTTGGCAGTAGACATAAAAGCTTGAGCAACGCACTTCAGCTGGGTTACTTCAGTAAATATAGTCTGAAATGTAACACACAAAAAAAACTACGTTCAATGGGATACAGTAGGCTATACATTAATTTACATATAATAATAATAATAATAATAATACGTATTGTGTTATTATTATTACTTGTAAATTAATTTCTAGCCGACTATATCTTCACAAGCGTAGTGTTTAGCCGGCTTTCGACAGGCCAGGGAGCGTTTTTCCAAGGCCCAGTGTACTCATTGGTTTTCAATGAGTATTCCATTGAGTTTGTGTGGCGTGTTTTTTTATGCCAATGTTGTGGTTTCAGACTTGATTATTTGTATTCTAGCTGTGCACTGTATACACACATGAATCATCACTAGCCTATGCTTTTTAACAGTGGTAATATTTATTAATCATTTATATTTGTGCCGCACAGCCTATTGAACGAATAATGCACCCGCCATAAGTAGCCCACGCATTTAATAACACAGCAGTTTACACGGTGAAACCATAAAGTTCAGCGCGTGAAACACGACTGGTATGAAAAAACGGACTTGTTGCCGGAAAGACACTTTAACATCGCCGGACGCTATTTCTGAGCTGTGATTGGCCAAGCTTAATACTTCTCTCTCTTGATTGGTCTAACAAAGTCCAGCTTCTTTTGCTTACCGGCTAGAAACAAACGTCCCGACTGCTTTATGCACCGAGCGATCCAAAAGGGCCTGTGACCGTTTCCTGTGGTGGTGCATGAGGATGGTTTGGACTGTGGGATTTTAAAGTCTTTTCAAACGTTATTGTGCATTTTTCCTTTTTTGCAACCGTATACGATTATCTGGTATTTCCTAGTAGCTGCATGAAATCGATGTTCTTCGTTGGCTGCCTGACGTTTAATTTGTGAAGGTAATGGAAGCTTGGTTTATTGAAATAGCGTTAGCTAGCTAAACGAACTCATATGTAGCGTGTTGCCATTATTAGCGTCGTATGTTCCTTTTTAAAAATGATCGATATATTAGGAAATTGAATCACTTTTTGCAAGCCTTGCAGAGGCTTGGTTTTCTTTGCAAAACATTGGTTGCAATTTGCCGGGTGACTGGGCAATTCAGATTGAAACATAATTTCTTGCTAGTTAGCTAGCTAATATACATCCAGCAAATATCGTACCTGTCTATATAGTGCTAGCTAACGTTAGTTAACTAGCAATAAAGCGCACAAGCAAATACGCTCGTTTGCAAATATCTGCTAGATGTTACCGGACCTGTGATTTGGTTAACGTTATGTATCCACTGGCTAACTAGCCTCGTGATTTCATTTTAACGTGTCTCATGGTATAGTTGTCAAATAAATCATCTTATTTAAAGTTTTATGTAATAACTGGATAGCCTGCTTTCTGGAATATCATGCCTGCGTATTCTTCAAAACCGACAGCCCTGATCGCATTCGTAAAGTGACGGGGATGGTCAGTAACACAGTGCTTATAGACGTGAAATAAACGTTACTTTAACTGAGTTTCCACCAGAGCAGTGGTCCCAAACCTGTTTCCGGAGATCTGCCATCATGCAGGTTTTCATTTCAACCCAAATTTGGCACACCTGATTCTAGCAATTAGCAGCTCAACAAGATCTCTAGCTGTAAAATGAGGTGTGCTTTGTTAAGGTTGGAGTGAAAACGTACAGAACGGTAGATCTCCATTAACACATTTTCTCACTTTTGTTAGACAAACTATGTGTAATTATTTGCTTTTAATTGTATTTAATGTTGTATTTTGTTCCTACAAAGAAAAAGACAATGTCATTCCATCCTGGTCGTGGATGCCCCAGAGGAAGAGTCCCTCTTGGGCAGCATGGAGCACCCCAGAATTACCGGCCTCCAAACCAGAGACAGCCCCCTCCACAACCACCCATGCCCCCATATCATTACGAGCCCCCGTCCTCTCCATGTCCTGGCTACTCCAGCCAGGGGAATAGCTACATGCCCCCGCGTCCCGACTTCATGCGCTACCCTCTCCCAGTACCTTCCCAGGGCCCTAGCCTCCTCAACCAGTGCCCTATCCGCCCCCCCTTTCCCAACCCTCCCACCCGACAGGGGTTCCCAGAGACACCCAATTTCCCCCCTCCACCCCTGCCCAACTCCTCTGGTAGCTCCATGTCGGGCCATTCTACCTCCCCACCCAATGCCTACCACTACATGATGTCCAGTGTTCCCCCTCCGCCATTGCCTCACCCAGCGGCCCCGCCCTCCATGCCACAGCCAATGAGCTACCAGCCCCCGTACTCGATGAGCTACGCCCAGCCCCCGTTCCCCCCGCCCGGCTTTGGCCCAGGCTACGCCCAGGGCTCGGGCACCGCCCCCTTCAAGGCGGACCCCTTCCGGCACGGCGGCCAGTACAAGGCAGAGAAGCCGCCCTGCGACCGCCGCTCCCCGGAGAGGGCCAGGCGACACGAGGAGCCCCGGCACGGAGGCCGCTACGGATACGGCGGCCACGGCGACCACGGCGACCACGGCGACAGGCACAAGATGGACTACCCGCCTGAACGCAAGGACAGGGGGCGGAGTCCGGACAGGCGCAGGGGGGAGGGGAGCCGGCACAGGACCCCCCCCCCTCGACACAGGAGCCGGGACCGCAGCAGGTGGGCTAGCTGTGCGCCGGGGGAATGCTACGTACAAAAGCCTGCTTTCACAGCGCAGCCGTCAGAAATGCTCTTGGCTCTGCATTCTTTGCCATTTGTGTTTGATTGCTTGATTGATAAGTAAAATACAATAGAAGCACACTTATGCCCTATAGACCTATGGTTTAATGGTTGCACTTAAAAATGATCAAGGGGTAACACAAAGTAATAAAAAATTATATATGTTATGGTCTTGTGGCAGGCAGAAATGAGCTTATCTTGCTGTGAAACCTAATTTAACAAGAAACTGGAAACATTCCTTCACTGCCATATATGCCGTGCAGATATAGTATTGGGACAGTCATGCTTAGTGATGTGAATGGTTTGAGTAATATCATCAGTGTCTGTGGGTTCAGGTGGCTGTATATGCATGTAGTGGAGATGTGGCATTGTTATTCTAAAAATACCAAGCAACACCAAGCAGTGAGTCTGTAATAAAAAAATAAAAAATCAATAACGTTACCATGTGTCATGTGTTTGGGCTGTTAAGAAATGTATGTGCAGGAAGTGGTCTGGCTTGATTTTTTAAATTATTTTTATTTTTTTTACACATTGTATTCTCATTAATTTGCACCCTTCATTGCACGGTCGAACATAAGCTACAGTAATATAGCTGCAATGTGGTGAAAACATGTTTGAAGAGTGGTACAGTTTAATAAATAATATGCCCAAACACTGACCTAGGAACAGTTTGGCGTCGCTGCACGTAATGGCAGAGGTTAGGACTGGGTTGAGGGATACCGGTCCTGAATCAGTGTTTTTGTGTCCCTGCAGGGAGAGGCATCGATACAGAGACAGCCGGAGGTCTCCCTCCTCCGACAGACTGCACAGGAAGAGGCCCAGGAGGTGAGGAATGTTCTAGAATCCATCTTGGATCAATTTATATACTACACTTTGGTTTAAAACTAAATGTTAACAATGTTGTACTTGCTCCGAGTCAGCAATTTGAAAAGTCTGAATGAGTCTGATCTAGCTTGTTTTACGCCGCGTTCACGACATATGGGAATTGTGCTTTGAACGACTTACTTGCTCGTAGCAACAACTTGGAAGCGTTCACGTGTTAACCTCGGATGAACCCATTTAAAGCCAAGATCACCAGAGATTCGGGGTGGGTCTTCAAGATCACTGAAAAGATGGAGGTTAGCCGGATACTTTTGTTTTCGTTAACTATCACCGTATTGGCTCATTTTGCCAAACTTTGCTGAACATTATTATTTGTTGGACATAACTCTTTCTTGCTTTGGTTTGACCAGATAATTCACTCCATGCTTGGTCGGCCATTTCTGCACTGGTCATGTCAAGTGGGATAAACCGTACAAAAACATGTACAACTTGAAAGCTGACATGAGCGGCATCTCTCCCATATGTCGTGAACGCAGCATAAGACGCTCCCCAATCCCGCGCACACTCAGTCGTCCGTGTCGCGTGTCGCTGTGCAGTCGCTCGAGCAGCCGGGACAGGAAGCGGCCCCGCTGGGAGGAGGAGCGAGAGAGGAGGTCCGAGGGCTCGGGAGCGGGCAGGGAGAGGAGCCACGCTTCCTCCAAGATCCGAGAAGCAGAGGGGGCGTTAGTCGACAGGACAGAGGAAGAGAAGGAGGTGGAGGAGCTTCTGAAGCCGGCCTGGATTCGCTGCACTCACGCAGAGAACTACTACTCCAATGACCCCATGGACCAAGTGGTGGGCGGGGCTTCCCCAATGCAAATACATGGTGCCAGTTCCACAAGATAAATACAATATAGAACACAGATGTATAAGATGCACATATGTAGAACATGGAATTCAATAAAGGTGTAACATTTACATTCATTTTAGCATTTTGCAGATGCGCTCAGCGACTCACAATCTTTTCTTTTTATACAATTTTGCATACAATCCATTTATGCCGATATTTTCTGACACATTTAAGTTAAGCAGCTTTGCTGTGGGGCATGATGGCTGTGCCCCACCAGGGATTTGAACCTGAAACCTCTGAATTGCAAGCCCAGTACAAAATACAGAATGCAACTTACAATAGTTCTACAAGGTCATACAGCCGAGCTGAGAGAATGAGTTGCTCTTGACCCAGGAAGTGTTTAATGAATGAAGCCCTGTGATTGGTCCTCCAGGGAGACTCCACGGTGGTGGGGACCAGTAAGCTCAGAGACCTGTATGAGCGCTTTGAGGAGGAGCTGGTGAGGAGGCAGGAGAGAGCCAAATTGTCCAGGCCTGAGTGGGACCCGCCCAAGACTAAACTGGACGAAAATCTGGGTACTTTATAAGTGTCACGTGTTTTTACATGATTTTAATTCAGAAATTTGGTTTATACATACAAACCAGTGTGCTGCCAAAGCATGTACAACACGTATAAAGTATGGGCGGCTGTGGCTCAGGAGGTAGAGCAGGTTGTCCGCTGATCGCAGGGTTGGCGGTTCGATCCCCGGCTCCTCCTGTCCATATGTCAGTGTCCTTGGGCAAGACACTGAACCCCAAATTGCTCCCAATGAGCAGGCTAGCATGTGAATGTGAATGTGTGTGTGAACGGGTGAGTGAGAGGCCATTGTAAAGCGCTTTGGAAAAAAGCGCAATATAAGTGCAGTCCATTTAGCATTTACCATTTATGACGTATAACGCCATTAACTATTATAGGATGTGAAACATACATGCCTTAATAAAAAAATGCAATGATAGTAATAGTCTCATCATCTCTCTGTCATCATCACCACCATCATCATTATCTCTCTCAGATGAGAGCTCCAGCGAGTCGGACTGTGAGTCAGACGGGGGAAGCAGCTGCTCCAGCAGCTCGGACTCTGAGGTGTTTGACGTCATCGCCGAGATCAAGAGGAAGAAGGCCCACCCGGACCGCCTCCACGAGGAGCTGTGGTACAACGACCCCGGCCAGGTGAGCCAAATCCCCGCGCACCGCACGCCTCACGCCTCACGCCTCACGCTTTCCGGAATATTCTATTTGATTTTCCTCCAGTGCTTCTGCTGTGTGTTCACTTAACTCGGACAGTGAATATCCTCTTATCCTTCAGAAATGCATTGATTGCTAAGTCAAAAAAAAAAAAAGACTAGCATTTGGTACTCTGGATGCCTTGTTGACCTCTGTTTTGCATTTCTTATTTAATCAGTTGAATAAAATACATCACTCATTATGCACAATGCGCCCTTTCATTTCACTTTGATTTCAAGCGTGATTTGTGCAGCCTGTTAGTTTCTCGCAGTGTGTCGGGCGGTCGTGTCGGGCGGTCGTCTCAGGTGGTGCCCTTTATTGCGCAGTCTTGGCTCTCTGGGCCTTTTAACTGAAATGAAATGAGTTGTTTACAAGCTGGTTTGAATGGGCCGCAGTGTTATTTACGCAGTTGTGAAGGAAGTGGGCGATGCCTTGTCCCTGTTGTTCCATTAGGCAGTGTGCGTAACCTCAGCTGCTGCAGTAGAATATAATATTATAAGACGGTTTGAATACGTAATGAGGAGAGCGGGCCATGCGGCCCATCCATCCAAAATATTAATTTACTCTGAAAGAGACGGAATACAGCGCTGAATTAAGCCTCTGCGCCCGGACTTAAACATTCTCAGAGTCTCTGCCTTTACGTGTCGACCAAGTACTATGTAAACATATGAGCTGTGGCATGTTAGTCAATGCGATGTGTAAGTCTGGATATGACACGTGTCATGTGTCATGCAAGGATATGGTAATCCACTCATGCTAGGATTAGCTTTGATGCGATTTACTATCATCTTTAAGTCCACGAGGCTGTTTTTGTTTATTCGCCGTGGTAATCCTGTGTACTGTGCATGTGTCAGAGAGGGTTAACACGCCCGCGCGTCCTGTTTGTCACGTGACAGATGAACGACGGTCCGCTGTGCAAGTGCAGCGCGAAGGCCCGGCGCACGGGGATACGCCACAGCATCTACCCCGGCGAAGAGGTGCGTCTCCGACCCTTCCTCATCCTCACCCAACTGTGCCGCCAAACCGCACACACACCTCCTGACGTACCGTTCCCACGGTCACCGAAAAGGCTTAAAAATATGAACATCCTGGAAAGTGGGTGAAAGAAGGAGACATGAGGGAAAATTGGCTGACATCATTAAAAAGTCGGTCTTTCTCGCTTACTGACGAGCTCGAGTCACTTGCTGTGAAGTCTGTCAGTTTAATTGTGCTGACGGTGTCACCAGTGCTAATTAGAGAACTCGCTGTTTGACGTTAATTCCACAAACAAGACTCATCTGTCATTGGAGAGTGAATTGTGTGGTTTTGTAGACGCAAAACATTTTGAGAGCAAAGTGCTTTCTCCACCTTCAAATATTAACCCTGACTATCCCTCCAAAAAAGTACCTTTAAAATTCCACAAAAGTCTCGTTAAAAGTCTACATTCAAACCGTTATGGAGAATATAAATCACATTTCACATTTTATTGGGAAACACGACAGCATCAATGAGGGGTGTAGAATTATGGCTCCATTATATATCAGCCCCAGTGTGGTGAGAATTCAGGGACAAAATGGCACAGTGGCAGCTGTAGGTACCACCCCCTCGTCACTGTTAAGCCATTTTGTTTTAATTTAAGGTACTGAACGGCACTGCATAAATGCAGTCCTTTATCATTATAAATATAATATTATTAAACAACATTCTTCTTTATTTTTATTCTCCCAGCCTGTGAAGATGTGCCGTCCAATGAACAACAACTCCGGAAAACTCTTCCACTACAGGATCACTGTATCCCCGCCCACTAACTTCCTGGTGAGGACACCCAATTTCCTCTTATTCCCTTTTGCCCTTCTACTAGAGTTCTCAACGGGATTCAACTTTTTTATTGTTGTGTAGTTTGCATGTTCTTGCTTCATTATTATTGCCCTATTATCATTTATCACACAGCAGACGATACTTCAACTCGAACGCAGCCCGAGCCCTACCCGATCCGACCAATTATCATAAATTGTCAGCTCGAATCCGGCCCTACCTGACGGGCTTTTTCGGGCCCCGTCGGGCTCGGGCTGAAACTGAGAACTCTACCTTCTACAAAAGAGTGTGAAGGGACTCTTTGTCCAGCGCTGGTATTTTGTGCATCCGATACCAACTTCCTGTTTCCTTTTGCTGTTTTCACAGACTGACAGGCCAACGGTGATCGAGTACGATGACCACGAGTATCTGTTCGAAGGCTTTTCCCTGTTCTCACACACACCCCTGACCAACGTAAGCACGAGACCCATTCTCCCTGTTCTCACACACACCCCTGACCAACGTAAGCATGAGGCCCATTCTCCCTGTTCTCACACACACCCCTGACCAACGTAAGCACAAGGCCCATTCTCCCTGTTCTCACACACACTCCTGACCAACGTAAGCACAAGGCCCATTCTCTCTTCTCACACACACCCCTGACCAATGTAAGCACAAGGCCCATTCTCCCTGTTCTCACACACACCCCTGACCAACGTAAGCACAAGGCCCATTCTCCCTGTTCTCACACACACCCCTGACCAACGTAAGCACAAGGCCCATTCTCCCTGTTCTCACACACACCCCTGACCAATGTAAGCACAAGGCCCATTCTCCCTGTTCTCACACACACCCCTGACCAACGTAAGCACAAGGCCCATTCTCCCTGTTCTCACACACACCCCTGACCAACGTAAGCACAAGGCCCATTCTCCCTGTTCTCACACACACCCCTGACCAATGTAAGCACAAGGCCCATTCTCCCTGTTCTCACACACACCCCTGACCAACGTAAGCATGAGGCCCATTCTCCCTGTTCTCACACACACCCCTGACCAACGTAAGCACAAGGCCCATTCTCCCTGTTCTCACACACACTCCTGACCAACGTAAGCACAAGGCCCATTCTCCCTGTTCTCACACACACCCTTGACCAACGTAAGCACAAGGCCCATTCTCCCTGTTCTCACACACACCCCTGACCAACGTAAGCACAAGGCCCATTCTCCCTGTTCTCACACACACCCCTGACCAACGTAAGCACAAGGCCCATTCTCCCTGTTCTCACACACACCCTTGACCAATGTAAGCACAAGGCCCATTCTCCCTGTTCTCACACACACCCCTGACCAACGTAAGCACAAGGCCCATTCTCCCTGTTCTCACACACACCCCTGACCAACGTAAGCACAAGGCCCATTCTCCCTGTTCTCACACACACCCCTGACCAACGTAAGAATGAGGCCCATTCTCCCTGTTCTCACACACACCCCTGACTAACGTAAGCACAAGGCCCATTCTCCCTGTTCTCACACACACCCCTGACCAACGTAAGCACGAGGCCCATCTGAACCCTCCACCTGAAAAGATGGGATTCATCGTTTGAGAACGAGTGACTGACATCCGGGCCCTTATTTCTTTCCAAAAAAAAGATACCTTAAATGTCAGTGGTCTATGCAGCGTGTGAAACTCTCCAGGCAGTCTTATAAAGATTCATAAATAATTCACGCCAGCGTTTGCCCTTAATTGGCTGAACGCTCGTTTCATATCTTCCCTTTGTCTCTAGCGTCCCCTTTGTTCGCGAGTGACCTTGACAAACTTCTCAAACATGTCGGGCTGACCTTGGCTTTGTGTCTGTCGCCCTCCCTGTTTGAATGGAGGCGTGGCGGGAGGGGGGCGTTTGAGATCAGTTCCTCTCAATTATTACACAAGCATGAAGTAAGCTTTATGGAGCGCAAACCTTTAGGCATGTAGGAGCCGCTGAAACAAAGTCTGACTGGAAATCGATGCAGGTCCATGCCCATCCAAACAGACCCAGGTGTGTGTGTGTGTGTGTGTGTGTGGGTGTGTGTGGGTGTGTGTGGGTGTGTGTGGGTGTGTGTGGGTGTGTGTGGGTGTGTGTGGGTGTGTGTGTGTGTGTGTGCGTGTGGGTGCGTGTGGGTGCGGGTGGGTGTGTGTGTGTGTGTGTGTGTGTGTGTGTGTGTGTGTGTGTGTGGGGGTGTGTGGGTGGTTGGGTGCACGGAGCTTTGAATAAATAAGTAATGCACACATTCGTTCAATATTCCAATTTCAAAAGAATTCAGTTAGGATTAGTTTAGACTACCGGAAGATAATTCAAACGAGCGAGGCCGTCTTTGTACGAGTTGGCGCGTTAGGCCTTTGCATTACAGAGCTGGGACGGAGCGACCCCCGCCACGATATTACCATCGCCGCCGAGACGTGGAAACGAGAGGCGAGGTTAATCCCGCAAAATGGACTCACTCTGAGCACAAAACAAAGAGCATGTAGAAAAAAGATTAAGAAGGGAAGATGCGGCTTATCTGTTTAGAGGGATTGAAGTCACTCGACGTTCTAAATCTCTGGCTAAAAATGCTTTTTTCCCTGCTTAGGGAGATTGGGTTTTAAAATTTTTTTCATGAGTTTCGTTGAAATGTTTTAACCTCTGTCAGGCGCCCAGACCCTCTTAATGAGCCCCTTTCTCTTCCTCCACAGTTTTCATCTAATCTCTCTCTCTCTCTTTTCCATCGTTACAGATTCCATTGTGCCGAGTGATTCGCTTCAACATAGATTACACCATTCACTTCATTGATGAAATGACACCCGAGGTCAGTGTTTATACTCTGTGCTTTTCTTTCCCTCCTTCCTCACTTTCCTCCTTTCATTCTCCTCCTTTATTTATTTAGTGCTGTGCAGTGACGGCGCCCTGGGCTAAGGGTGGGCTAGGTCAATACCTGGGGGTGCTACGGTTAGCTGTGTGGGGGGGGGGGGTTTGGCAGCACTGACACACACAACCTGTACGGTAGGCTATACAGACTAGGCACCTCAATAAAACCCCTTTCTGCCCTGCCTCTCCACTGCCTGCATGCAGGCATCCATACAACAGTCAGAATTGTATAACTATTTAAATTTTAAATGTAAATTTGGCTTCATCAATACGAGTGCTTACAAATATCAGACATCAAAGAAAATAAGTCACCGGAAAAAGGATGCGAGAAGAGAGGATAAATGATCAGTTTAAAGTTCAACTTTATGTAAAAAAAAAAAAGATGGCTAAAATATTGTTGTTTAACCGCTGATCCTATGATTGGGATATTTAGGAGTTTAATTGTCTATCGCAAGCATTACTTACTAGTTACGCTCCTAGGTGTATTTCATAAAGCGGCACCGTAACGTTTGCGTTGGTTTCTGTATTATCAGAACAGCTTCCACGTTCACCATCTCATTTAGCCTATACATTTACATGGAAGAAAGATGAGATCTGTTACCTGACCATTTTTTGTAGACAAGCTCCTCTTATTAGCTGAATAAAACGAAAATTGAAGATTATCATTTAGCTAATTTAGGTAGGTATTCGCTTTCCAAATCTACTGCTCACCTGTGCGTGGCCAAGTTGTGAGATTAGTCTTCACCAATCAAAACACTTGGGTTTGGCACTCATAGGCTACCGCGGGAAGTCCACACACTGTTGAATAGGCTAGTTGATCATTTCCGAAAACAAATCACAAAATGGAGAGCTTACTCAAACACATTTTTCTATTGGTTTTTAAATGATAGTAACCTAAATTACTATTCAAACAATGACGTTTCCATTTCATATTTTTTGACGGGATGGCAAACTCTATAGGCTTGATTCATTAGGCTATGGGAAACACTGGTTCGCTAACGTTAGAAATCACTTTACGCTATTTTGTCATTTGGTGTGCTCCCTACACACACACACACACACACACACACACACATGTCATAGCGTAGGCTACACACAAGTAGCCAGGGTGAATATCAGAAAGGAATGAGAATTGATGATTTACTTTGATATATTTCTTTATTATAATTAAACAAATTGTATTAAAATGTCAGGGCGGGCTAAACCGGGGCTAAGCAGATTTGTGACGGGGCTTGCCCACCCTTGCCCCGGTGTAGCGCTGTCCATGACAGAAACGGGTGTCTCTCAGTGCTGTGGCTCTTTGGTTTCGCAGTAGCTCCCGGCTCATTACGATACACTTAAGTTTTATTTAGCTGGCAGTGAGTTGATTTAGCTGTAATTATGATCACTCGCTGACTAGTGTCTGCGTTCTTGGACCTCCCTGGTTGGTGCTGAAGACTGGCAGCTTTGGGAGCCTCAGTTTTGAGCTTCAGTCATGCTTCATCTCCCAGTCTTTGCTCTGTTCCAGGGTTCTGCAGTGTCAGGGGCTCCTCCGTTAGCGTTCAAGCACAACTGAACTTTGGTTGAACTTTGGGTTGTGTAGTTACCTGGCCATGGTATGAGTCCAAATGCTGGCAAAATATGTTCGTTAGTGCTGCTTATTGTTTGTATTGACAGAATCCGCTTTGTTTGAATTCGTATATGTGCTAGAAGTGTCATTTTGAGACCGTTTTAGCTGCCCTATAGAAGTGAATGGAGAGCGACAAATACCCTATTCTGGATTATCACTCCAGGGGAGCACAGAGCAACTAACAAACATATTTCTCCACCATTTGGACTCATATCATGGCCAGGTAACTACACAACCCAAAGTTCAGTTGTGCTTTAACCTCTCATCTTGTTACTAAGTGCCGTCAGAAAGAGCTTCCCACAACTACAAGCTAGCTCACCTTCCTCAGCCAGTGGAGACAGAGCTGATGTTGTATTCAGAAAGCGTCTCAGTTCTGATCTAGGATCAGTTTAGCACTTTAGATAGTAATGGGTAAGGTTAGGATGTGGGCAGGGGGAAACTGATCCTAGATCAGCAGTCGTACTGTCGGATGCTCTGCGCTCATCCCTGTGTGAATTCCAGGGCTGTACTGGTAATGAGAGGCTCTTTGTTTCTTTGGCCTTTCAGAATTACTGTGTCAAAGGCCTGGAGCTCTTCTCCTCTTACCTGTTTAAAGATGTCCTGGAGCTCTACGACTGGAACCTCACAGGTGGGGGCGGAGCTGTCACAAACCTCACACCTGTATGTGTGCGTGCATGCATTTACGCATTAGTGTGTGTCTGTGCATGCATTTACGCATAAGTGTATGTGCGTGTGCATTTACGCATTACTGCATGAATTTACGCATTGGTGTGTGTATGTGCATGCATTTACGCATAAGTGGATGTGCACATGCATGCATTTACGCATTAGTGTATGTGTGCGTGCATGCATTTACGAATAATGTATTTGAGCGTGCATGCATTTACACATTAGTATAATGTGTGCATGCATGTACGCATTAGTGGACATGTGCATGCATGCATTTACGCATTAATGCATGTGTGCGTGCATGCATTGGCATATTTGTGTATGTGCGTGCATGCATTTACGCGTTGTATGTATGTATGTGTGCGTGCATGCATTTATGCATTTTTGTATGTGTGCTTGCATGCATTTACGCATTAGTGTATTGTGTGCTTGCATGCATTTATGCATTAGTGGATGTGCGTATGTGTGAATGTATTTGTTTGTGCACCTGTGTGTTTGCATGTACTTTTATGCATGATTGTTGAACATGAATATATGTTTTCCTCTCTTCCATGTCTCAATTCTTGCTCCATACAGTAGAAATGTATTTTCTGTAAATACTTATTGAATGCATTTAAATATTACAAGGTGTATCTTATTTGCTTGGTTTTGTAGTTCGGATGCAGATAGTTAAAGTACTATTCCCTATTTATGTTGCTTGCCTGAGTGATTGGACCTGCAAGGCATGCTCAGTCAATTAGCTGGCGCTGTAGCGTTGTGCGTTTCCCTTTTTCTGCAGGTCCTGAGATAGACATCAATTCCCCTGGCTGCCAAAAGTTCCACTTCATGCCTCGCTTTGTCAGGTTCCTGCCTGGTGAGTGACACAGTGCTGCCCTCCTGTGGGAGAAAGGAAGAACTGCAGCACTCCCCCATAAATGAATGCTCCCAGTTCTATTGAGCAGAGATTGCATTATTGTCTCAGCTATGTGGGAAAAGCAGCATATGTGCGTTTATCCTATAAGTATGCAAGTTGTCAAATCAGCGTGTTTATGACAGATGGAGATAAACAGATGTGTGTTAGTGTAGTGTACACTAGGGATGCACCGAAATGAAAATTCTTGGCCGAAACCGAAAACCAAAAATGAGAAACCAAGGCCGAAAACCGAAAACCGAAACACCGAAATAAATGATTGTCAATTATTAGAACCATTGCATTTATGGCTATGACTGTGTACTAACCTCACTAAAATCAAAGCATTGCAATTCAAGAATAAATCAATTACAAAAGTATGAAAATATTTATTTAGCACTGACATTACAGCAATGCACAATATAAATTAAAATTCAAAACAAAATGTTTAACTTGACCCCGCTCATGTGTACATTAAATAATAATGTACAGGCCTATAACTGACTGGCCTGCTGAAAGATTGTAAAATTAAATATGTTCTCTCATAAAAACACAAAGTGCATTTAAGTCACCCGACGTGGAGAAACTCTTTGCAGATGCACCCCCTCTTGAAATTTCAGCACTGCATTTTTTGCAAATCGCTATCCGTGGGTCTTTCTCCGAGATATTGAAATAACTCCACACCGCCGACATGCTGGCTCTTATCCAGATAACCGTGTGCTGGCTGCGCTTTTTGTTTGCGTCATTACAATTCTGTTTAATTAAAAAAAATAAATAAAAAAATAAATAAATAAAAAAATAAAAAAATAATAATAATTCTGTTTCGGCCGTGTTGTTTCGGTGATTTAGGTCTTTCGGCCGAAAACCGAAAATGCACTTTTGGGCCATTTTCGGCCGAAAATTTTCGGTGGCCGAATTTTCGGTGCATCCCTAGTGTACACGTTTATACATGAACTACATTTGCATACATCGGTACAGTGCAAAGGTATCGGTATACATTACATAAACTTACGTTTGTATACATTATGACTACATCAATGGATTGTGGTTTACATGTCTGTTTAATTTTATGCCTGTGTACATATACATGTACATTCATATTTACCTGTGTGTGTGCGTGCTGTGTTTGTGTGTGTGTGTGCTTGCATGCGTGTGCGTATGTTTGTGTGTGCCTGCGTGTGCTTGTGTTTGTGTGTGCTTGCATGCGTGTGCGTATGTTTGTGTGTGCCTGCTTGTGTTTGTGTGTGCTTGCATGCGTGTGCGTATGTTTGTGTGTGCCTGCGTGTGCTTGTGTTTGTGTATGCTTGCATGGGTGTGCGTGCGTGTGTGTGCGTGTGTGTGCGCGCGTGTGTGTGTGCGTGTGTGTGTGTGTGTGTGTGTGTGTGTGTATGCTTGCATGGGTGTGCGTGCGCGCGCCCGCGCGTTTGTGTGTGCGTGTTTTTCTGTGTGCGTGTGACAGACGGGGGTAAGGAGGTGCTCTCCATGCACCAGGTGCTGCTGTACCTCCTCCGCAGTAACAAGCCGCTGGTTCCCGAGGAGGAGATCGCAGACATGCTCCAATGGGAGGAGCTGGCCTGGCAGAAATACGCAGAGGAGTGCAAGGGCATGATCGTCACCAACCCTGGCATGGTCAGAGCCGCCGCCGCCATTCCGTGCCAGCATTTACCATATGGTCACTGATGAACGGGGACGCTGGATACACTGAGGGTTTAGAGCCGGTGCCATTTTGTGTCTAATTTTACTGCATGTTCATTGACCTGCAGGGATGCTGGACACACTTGAGGTTCAGGGCTGGTGCCATTTTGTGCCTGGCTTTGTGTGTGTTCTGTACTGTAAGTCACTGTGTGAAACCGTTAGCCAGCTCAGTAAAACTGTGCCTTACAAGAGTTTGATGAAAACGGTCAGGCAGCTAGAGAGCATTCTTACATGATACATTCACAGTTTTAGGCAAGGGGTTGTGCTTGAGAACATTTTTTTTTAACGAGTCATTGTAATAACTCCGTATCCTCTTTATGAACCAAGGAACAGTAATTGACCTTTGTAAATTGTCTTTTACAAGCCATCTCTCTCTCTCCCCCTCCCTGTCTCTGCCCCTATTTCTCTCTCTCGTGCTTTTTTGCGCTTTCTGTCTGTATGCTCTCTCTGTCTCTCCCTCTCCCTTTCTTGTGCTCTCTTGCTCTGTCCATCTCTCTGTCTGCCCGCCCTCTCTCTCTCTCTCTCTCTCTCTCTCTCTCTCTCTCTCTGTGTTTGCAGAAGCCCAGCTCGGTGAGAATAGACCAGCTGGACAGAGAGCAGTTTAATCCTGAAGTGATCACCTTTCCCATCATCGTGCACTTTGGCATCCGACCGGCTCAGCTCAGCTACGCTGGCGACCCGCAGTAAGCTCCGCCCCCTCCCACAGCAAGCTCCGCCCCCTCCCACAGCCTGCGCGTGTGTGTGTGTGAGAGAGAGAGAGTGAGTGTGTGTGAGTGTGTGTGTGTGTGAGTGTGAGTGTGTTTGTGAGAGAGTGTGAGAGAGTGTGAGAGAGTGTGAGAGAGCCGTGCTCTTTGTGAATCACAGTTTAAAGCAGAAAGGCTTTATTCTTTAGGTCTTTCTGTGTACATCATACCTTTCCTGAATAAGGATATCATCAACAGGGTTATGCCA